>VZRF01008267.1:202542-247169 GCA_013396875.1 Vireo altiloquus | reverse complement strand
GGCTTCAATGAATGCTGTGACATCTCCCTATTCTAAATTATCCCCCCTGGATGGGCCTAATCTTCATTTACAGAGTGTGTTCTGGAGGAGCCTTGGTGTCCCAAGAGAGCATGAGGCTTTCCAGCCTCCAGCTGTGAGGCCTTTAGGGTGTTTGGTCTTCTGGCCTAGCAGAATACCAGGACTATGGTAAGATACCAGGCTTAAAGAAGTACGAGGAGGCATGGTAAGGGCACTGAGAATACATAAAAGGTATATAAAAAGAGAAGGCACAAGATGATCATGGCATCAGTGGGTACCTGAGCCTCCTCTGAGGGGTGGGCTGGCACTGCTGGGCCGTGTGGATCCCTCCCTGCATGTGCCAGCTGATTAGAAAGCAGAAGAATGGCAAGAGAAAATGAAAATGAAAATGGGAAGGAGCTTGACAGCCCATGGAGAGGTATTTCAGCTGCAACACAAAACATTTGGTGGTAATTATAGAATAACCTTCATTTAAATGCAAATAAGCCTGTAATTAAGATAAGGGCTCTGTCATTTGCCAGTATTCTTCCTTCCTTCCCGTGCCAGCCGTGGCTTTGGAGACGTTCCCCACCCTGCTCTGGTGCTGCCTTTTTGTCCGGGGGCTCCTCTGGTGAGGGATGAGCGATAAAGGAATCCAGTTCTGCTGTCCTTGGAGCCCATCCCAGCTGAGCAGAGGAGTCTGGGATGGGGCTGTGTCCTGCTCGGAGCCCGTGGCTGACAGCTTCTGCTAAAACCCTCACTGCAAACTCATCTCGGCGCTCTGAGACTTGAAAGCTGGATTTGGGCTGGGTATTGGTGAGATGAGGATCTCCACAGGCCGTGTTCAGCAGAGGCTGCAGTGTTCTGCTGCATCTGGGAAGGGCTTGGGGGATCAGTTTGGAGCCCAGGTCAGTCAAGGTCAGGGTGGTCCCACTGCCGAGCTGAGGTGTAAGTGGTGTTGTGGAGGGAACTTGTGCTGGTCTTCACTGGGAGAGAAGTGAGTTACCCTTGGTGGGAGACACTAAGAACCAGCTGAAGCCAGGAGTGAACTGCACAGGTGTGTCCACACAGGGTGTAAGCATGGAGTAACAGCACTCCTCCTTCTATTTGGGAAGCATCACTGTCACAGAGCTGACAGAACAGAGGTACCCAGTGTGGGGAGGCAGTGATGCCTTAAATGGCTCCCTAGAAACAGGGACTAGACAGGAATAAAGGAATAAAGGAGGGATTGATTGGAAAGGCCTTCAGAGGTCACACTCTGGCCTCCAGAGGCTCCTGCCTCAGTGCATCCCAAAATGGACAATGACAGCTCCCGAGTTCTTCCCACTTTGATATCAGCATCAATTGCCCAAGCAGAAGCCAGGCAAGGATGGAATTTGCCCAAGCTTGCCCCCCTCTCCCCAAGATGAAGGTTTGCAGTTGTTGGGCCCAGGAGGGTCTGGGTGTCCTTGGAGAGCGAGCTGGAGAGGCTTTGTTATGTCAGTGTGAGCATGAGAGAACAGCACTGAACGAGGTCCAGGGACCTGCAGAGTTACACTGGGCAGGGCAGGGCTGGGAACAGAGAAAAGTTCAAACCTAAGGCATCACCAGCAGCATCCTGCCATTACTTGCTGGGACAGGCAGGAGCTGAGCTTGCACTGGTTCTCCTCGCTGGGGAGGGAAACCAGAGCGCAGGAAACAGCCACTGCTGGAAAGGTTAACCAGCAACCTTTGCTTAAACTGTCTCAATCTGTATGAAATGTTATCTCCCTGCCTGACTAAAGATATGTGAGCCGAGGGAGTGGAGATGCTCCCAGATTGTATTTATCTGGCCCTTTGAAAGGGCGCTTGAGGAATTAACTCGGCGGCTTAGGAGAACTTTAATGTTCCAATAAGTGGCTGCGGCTGCGTCTCCACCTGGCGTAGTGTGAAACCTGCACTGGAGCAGTTCCCTGCGCCGCTTAGGAGGAGGAAAACTCTTCATCCCAGTTGTGCAAAAGCTGCCAACCTCCTCAGTACCACTGGTGCCACTTTCTTCCCGGGCTGCTGCCCTCCCGTCCCGCTGAGAGCCAGCGGTGCCGTGCGTCCCATCCCTCGGGGTGAGCGGGTGGTGCTCGGGCTGAACTGCCTTCTCCAAGCCCGCCTGCAGCCCAGATTCCTGCAGAAATGGTGCCTGGTATACTAATTTATTCCCTTTTTCCTGTCCATCCTTCTCGGGAGGACTCTGCCGGTGTCAGAGAGGAGGAAAGGCAGGGTCAGACCCTGTTTCGTGGGAAGAGGAGGTGGCTCCAGCCTGCTCCAGAAGCGGTGCCTGAGGTGCCTTCTTGGGATGATTTGGGACTTGGAGCTGAGTGTTTTCCATCCAGTGGCTCCTGGGGATGGAGGCAGAAAGGCAGCCAAAGCCGATGGAATAGGTGGGGGTGTAGATGATTTCCTCTGGGTGGCTCCTGGGCAGAACAGGAGCCTCTGTGATCTCCAAGCTGCGACACTAGAGAGGTCACATTTCTCTCAAACACTGCCAGCAGGATTTGCTTTGAGACGGCTGGGCTGAGCAGGGGAGGTGGGAGAAGCTGGACTGAAGGTTTTTTCTTGCTGGAGAAGACCAGAAATTTACAGCCTGCTGGCCCAGGTGATTTCTGTGCTTCCAGAAAGTTCCAGCCGCAGAGAGAGTGTGTGGGAGTGTAAAGATGCAATTAAACAGCAAGATACAGCAGCAAGCCCTCAGGCTGCTCAGGAAAGACTCCAATGGAGCAGCGGAAAAAAAAAATAAAAATAAAGAAAGGGCAATTTGCTGGTAAAAGTGTCGAATATACAAAGAATATGTCGATACAACTCTGCTTTTAATATTTGATACTGGCCTATGAATAATTCTCCTCAATGTACAGCCGGCTCAGTGACCTGTGAAGTGATGCTGGGGGAGCAGGGAACGCCTGGGAATGGGATAAATGCTTGGAAAGGACAAAGGGGAGAAAGAAGCCCTGCGGGAAAAGTCTTCCACTGCCCACGAGATGGCAGGCGGTGCCCGTGCACCACCCGAACCGCCTCCCGGCTGGGCTGGGGGGTAAAACCACGCCTTGGTCTAAACTGCCAGGCTGGCCAAAAAAACTCGGCACTTGGGGCTCTTTTAGCGCGTCCAAAGCCACGAGTTGCTGTGGCATCCTGAAAGGTGGGAGAAGCTGAAGGGTCATAGAATGGTTTGGGTTGGGAGGGACATTAAAGCTCATCTCGATGTCCCCCACTGCCCGGCAGGGACACCTTCCACTGTCCCGGGTTGTTCCAGGCTCCCTCCAGCCTGGCCTTGGGCACTGCCAGGGATGGAAAGAGATGGAGAGGAGCTTCCATCACTTTATTTCTCTAAGGTGGAGGTAATGCTCCTTCCCTCTGGCAGCCTGGGTGATGGGGCCACTCAGGAACCCTGACCTGGCAATGAGCATCGAGGGGAGCCCCTTCCCCTGGGAGGGCACTGCCTGCTGCGGGGTGCCCCTCATTAGCTCCTAATAGTCCTAATTGCTCCCCCAGGCTGAGTGGAAGGCTCGGTGTCAGGCTCCTGATGCTTTATTGATCGCTGCCACTTGTAACTCTTCGTTTTCTCTGTTCCCTCCCGATCCGGGGCAGCCATTGGATTTTCCCATCCCTCCTCCCAACCCCTTTGGAATCGGTTTGAGGGTTTGCGATTTCTCGTGTGTAAATCTGTTTTAAGGTGAAAAAAGAGGCATTGGGCCCGCAGAGGGGACGTGGGGGTCCCCAGCCGGCACAGGAGGCAGACAGGGAGGTTTGCAGTGGGGGGAGTGTGGGTCAGTGCTCCCTGATGCTGCGTTTGGGATGCAATCCCATCTCCATCGCCCATCCCAAAAGCGGCGAGGACACAGCACAGCAGAGGGCAGCACGGCCCCGCTGAGCCTCTCCCTGCCGCTCCTTGCCCCGGCTGCCACAATAGTTCATGTGCTACAAACAGGCCCAATTACAGTATTGATCTCCGGCACGCTGAGCCCATGGCCGCTCCCTCCCCAGCCGCCCTGGTGAGCAGAGCTCTCCATCAGCTGCGCTCCGGGAATGTCACAGAGCAGCTTCCTCCTCATCCAGAGCTCCGCTAGGGAAGCATGAGCCATTTCGGGGGCAGCAGGAGGAGTTTGGGCTGCCCCTTGCACACCCACTGGGTGGTTTTTTGTGGTCTTAAAGCTGGGTTTCTTCCCCACAGATATCCATGGGAGGTGGCAGGTGGGGGATTGTGCTCTGTTTATGCTCTGGGCTGGTGACTTGCTGGTGGTACTCATGGGGCTTCCCATTTTGCGTGGGTTACTTGAATGTGCTCCCAAGAAAAGTGAGTTCTACCCACTCAGAGAGGTGCAAGAACCACAGAATTATTTTCTTGGGTTTGAGATATCAAGTGGAACCATTGACCCAGGGCTGCCAAGGCCACCACTAACCCATGTCCCCAAGTGCAACGTCCACATGGCTTTTAAATCCCTCCAGGAATTGGGGACCCCCTCACTTCCCTGGGCAGCCTGTGCCAGACCTCACCAACCCTTTGGGAGATCCTTGCTCTAGTTTAGGAGGAAAATGGGACATGATCCATGGTCCAAGTTGGGAAATCCATCTTTTGGGGTTTTTTTGCATTGCATCACATACCTGAAAGCCAAATTTCTTGCTCTACCCTCACGGGGTTTCATCCCCATCAATCTCATGTTTAGTTTTGCTGAGGAGAAAGTTTGGTTTGGTTTGGTTTGGTGTGGTTTGGTGTGTGCCAGCCTTTGTAGCTTTCACAGCTGAGCCAAAATAATTGATCACTGGCACAGCCCTGGCTGCAGGGTCCTTGAGGACAGGGAGCAGAACATCCTTGCTGGAATATCTGAGGTTCAGGTAGACGTGACCAGGCACGTGTGATGGATAACAGCGGGTCACGAGTGGATGAGATCTGCATTTTTCCTGCCTGGTAATGCAGTGTAAGGCATGAAATGTTTTACTCTGCAGAACCCAGCAGCGTGTGGGGCATTTTAATTTGCCAGAGCTCTAACTGGAAGCCCCCGTGCTCTTGGGAGCTGGATCACAGCTCAGGAGGGTGCTGCTGTCTCTGTAAGCCCAGGACAAGTCATTTTTTATTTTTTTTCCTTATTTTACCTATCTGGCCACCCCATGCTGCTGATTTGGGTGAACATCAGCAGAGTGCAATGTTTGCTGCAGAGCTCACTCCTCGTGCAGTGGGAAGGCTTTTCCCTGCTCTGTCCCCGTGCAGGGGACACTGTGCTGAACTCGTGGAGGTTTCCACTGTGGTGGAGCAGCTCCCTGTCCATCACAGCCAAGGAACACCGTGTCTGTTCAGAAATGGAGTCCACAGCAGTGTTTTCACTGTCTCCAATTAAAATATAGTGGAAGGAGTCAGGGGCATCCATCTCTCCTCGGGGAAAGCTGCTCGAGGAGCAGAGGAGGTCTGTGCTGGTACCTGCTGCTGCAATCAGCTCCCTGTCCCTGAGCTGTGCAAATCCCTACCCGAGTGTGCACAGGGGATGAGGACAAATGGGGAAAGTGGTGGAAAAAAAAAAAACCCACCTTGGTTTTGCCTTCTAACTGTCCTTTTGCATCAGCTGTAAAAAGTGATCCCAAGCTCGGCTGTGCCGTCCTGCTGGAGCATCCATCCTCGTCTGGGATGGGTTGGATTGGCTCCAGCCTGACTCCTGGGGTGTGTCTGGCTTAAATTATTCCTCAGCAACTGTGGGGAGAAGCATCCCAGCAGGGCTGGGATGCAGTGGGTGAGACTGTACATTAATGTTTGCTCAGTAATGAGCCCTGCTTGTCATCCTTTGGGGTGGGAATGTGCTGGGAGCATGGAATGAGTCCATTCTCCACCTGCCATGGGTTCTGCAGGCTGCCCTGGCTTTGCAGGCCCCCTGAGTCACCTCAATCCTATCAAGCCAACGGGACAGCTCTTGCATTGTGGGGAGATTTACCAGGAAGGTTGGCAAGCAAGGAGGATTTAAAACTCTATTTGTATTCGTCCACTGTTGCAATTTACAGCCAAATTGTGAGAGTTGGATGCCGAGAGAAATCTGTAGTTGCCATAACAACCAACAAACTATAATTAGTCAAAGAGTTGAGGAGAGGGGTCCAAAGAAAGGATGGAAAAAGGAGCTGCTCTTTGAGGGATGCTGATAGGGATCAGAAAGCCTGGTCACGAGCGTGTTACAGGAGAACTAATCTCTCCAGAAGCTGTTCCGACTTTAGGCCCCCAGTAGAGTTCTTTGAAGTCGTATAAACTCTGAGTTTTCTGATGTTTTCACTTCTGGAGGATTAGAAACACCCCATGTGTTGAGGCTGCCGCTCTTGATGCGTGACTGGGTTGTACTGGTGGAGCTGTGGAGGCTGATTAAAGGGGTTGCAGAGCTTTTCCTTGACCTGGAGAGGTGCAGTGTGAGGGAGAGCAGAGCTTGAGGAACCAGGCTGAGCTGCAGGAAGGACTCCTTCAGCTTGGCAGAGAGATGAAGAGTGAAGTTTTGGCACTGCTGAGTGACCAGAATGTGTGTTCTCGATGGGTGATGGGGACACCCTTTTGCTGCTCCTGTGGTCACACCAGCCTCCTGCTGACACTGGGTTCAGAATCCCAGTTTAACTGGGGAGGCAGATGGGGTCCAGCAGGCAGGGGAGTCCTGGGCTCTGCTCTCCAGCAGCAGCTCCCAAACTCGTGCCCTTGGCTTTCCTAAAAACACATCTTGTGTTGCTCATCTGGACTTTGCTGTTCTGAAGACTGAAATCTGCCACTGGAGTCGCCAGAAGAGGTGAATTTTAGCAGAAGAAAATCCAGTGGCCGTTCAGGTCAGGATTAGCAGAGAAGTCTTTTCGTGGACCCTGGCACCAAAACCCCCCTGGCTGCTTGGTTTTTTTGGTTGCAGTTGCATCCTGATGAGGCACAGACCACTCTGCCATTCCCTGTCCCAGCTCTGCAAAGGGAATGCTGGAAGCAAACCTCGTGTGATGTGGGGACAGACAATGAATTCCTTCATGTCCCCGAGCAGTGCTGTTCCAGCTCCTGCCCTCTTACCCCTCCTCGTGCTCATCTCTGAGGATGCACAGGGGCAAGAGCAAGGCACCATCCACATGGAAAAAGTCATGCGAGCATGGAAAAAAAAAATACCACGGAACACCTCACAGACAATATAGAACAAAAAAAATAATAAAAAACCCCTTATAATATGTCTGGAATACAATAGAAGCAAAATCTCCTGGCAGCAAACATTCATGCACTTGACTGCCAAGAAAAAAGGACTTTACAGAAGACGAGACATGAAAGGGATCCCTGCACAAAAACTAAAAGTCGGAACACAATAGTGTGTATTTCAGGCATATGAAAAGGAAGTGCGACAGTAATACTGAGGAGACAAGATACTCTAACAGAACCAGGAGGTGAGGAGGGAACAAACTCAATCAACAGTGACATGGGAGGCCCAGAGAAGGCAGCTCTTTGAATGGGTCAGAGCCCCAAAAAAAAAAAAAAAGGCAGCAATCCTGCTTGTTTATTTTATTTTATTTTATTTTTTCCTTGGGAGTTAATCTTTCTCCACTTTTCTCAGCTGGTGCGGGAACAAATGAGCGCATGAATAATAAATAATAATTGCCAAGGCTGAAAGGATACAAGGGGCTGTGTGCAGGGGAGCTGGTGGTATCACAGAACACTCTGTGTGCCAGGAGGGTGCTGCTGGGTTGTGGCTGTGGCGAGGGGAGGGCAGAGATGGAGAGTGGGGAGATGAGGAGAGGGTCTGCTGTGGGGTGAGCTCCTTGGGAGAGACTGGGAGCACCTGGAGGAGGAGTGGAGCAGTGAGGGGCTGGGGCTGGGGCCAGGGCGGGGCAGGAGCTCCACCAAAAATCACAGGATCCCAAAATGGAGTGGGCAGGAAAAGACATTAAAGTCCTGGAGCGGGTCCAGAGAAGAGCAACGAGGCTGGTGAAGGTGAACACAATTCCTGTGAGGAGAGGCTGAGGGAGCTGCTGGGGTTGTTCAGCCTGGAGCAAAGGAGGCTCAGGGGAGACCTCATCGCTCTCTACAACTACCTGAGAGGAGGCTGTAGGCAGGTGGGGTTGGTCTCTTCTCCCAGCAGTGAGACAAGAGGGCCTCAAGCTGTGCCAGGGGAGGTTTAGGTTAGATATTAGACAGAAATTCTTTACAGAGAGGGTAATCCACCACTGGAATGGCTGCCCAGGGAAGTGGTGGATTCTCCGTCCCTGGAGGTTTTTAAGACAAGGCTGGACATGGCACTTAGTGCCATGGTCTAGCAACTGTGGTGGGAGTGGATCAAGGGTTGGACTTGATGATCTCAGAGGTCCTTTCCAACCTGTATGATTCTATGATTCTATGAAAGCTCTTCTCATCCCACCCCTGCCACAGGCAGGGACACCTTCCACTATCCCAGGCTGTCCAAGCCCTGTCCAACCTGGCCTGGAGCACTCCCATGGATCCAGGGGCAGCCAAAATCTCTCTGGGCAGCAAAAGATCAGCTTTTTTCTGTCAGTAAGGATTTACAGCAGCTCTTACCGCAGTGCCAAGGATTTGGGGTCTGTGTGGGATCTGCAGTGGTGTCTGCAGGAGCCTTTCAAACACGGAAGGTGCTGCTGGGGCTGGGGGTGCTGCGAGGGAGGGAGGCTGACAGAGAAATCCCTGAGCTGCCTCCTCGCTGTCATGCCTGTGACAAGGAGGGAATTCCCAGCTGGGCGCCTTGTACATCTCCCCTCTGTCAACCCTCAGTAAGAATTTCAGCCTCAGAAGGTTTTTTTTTCTTTTTTGGTGTGCGTGTGTTTAACAAAAGAGATTATTTCTGTTCGCAGGAGTGACTTGGGCAGGAGCTTCAAGGGGAAGATACTATCAGTGAGCTGAAACTGCAGGAGCTGTCAGGGCCTCAGCTCTCCTGGTCGAATGAGTTGGTGCCAAAGCAGTACAAGAGCTGACTTTTAAAAAAAATTTAAATATTCAAATACAGTTGAAGGGCTTAAACCTGGAGTTTTGCTGTCCTTGAAAGGTACAAGAGCCCAGAGGCAGAGAGCAGGGCTTTCCAACAGTTTGATAGCTCTACATGAGAACTAAATTCCTTTTTAATAGGTTGTTCTCTCTTTCCAAGATCAGAGAACTCTCCTTTCCCCTCGCTCATCCCTGGCACGGCCCTGCCGACTGCAGTTCAAGCACATACATTATTTTTAATGATGTCCTGTAACAAGAAGCCTCCTGCAATCATCCCGTTTAGATCTGGAACCTCTAAAGGACGGCTCGGAAAATCTGAAGGGCTGAAGCACCTTGGGAAGAAATAAAAAACCTCTGCCAGGCATTTCCATGCCATGGCAGTGCTGGACCTGCAGCCCAGTGCCACAATTGAAGGCTGCAAGGGGGAAAACTATTTGATTACCTGTGATTTCCCCCACCAAGCATCATTTTGGGGCCCAGAGGGCAGCCAAGGAAGGTTTTTGGTCTGGTGGTGTTTGCCCTAAAGCAGATGTTTGTCTCCACCCTTGGAGGCTGGCGGGTCTCAGACACCAAATCCTTTGCTGAGGTTTTATTCCTGTTTTTTGCCTGTTTTGCAAGGAGGGAGTTTTCAGAAAAAAACCTCCTGATGCCAATTTAGTCCAATTTACCCCAGAGGGCAGAAAGGAGGTAGGTAAGGATGGGACATGCCATTCCCAGGCTAGAAGTTCCCAACATGCAGAGATAACACCCAGAGAAGCTGTGGCTGCTCCACCCCGGGGGTGTGCAAGGCTGTTTTGGATGGGATTGGAGCAGCCTGCTCTAGTGGAAGGTGTCCCTGCCCATTTTGGGACGTGGAGCTAAACGATCCTTCAGATCCTTCCAACCCAAACCATTCCCGGATTCTAAATCCCCCATGCCTCTCACAGGGGGCTGAGAGGGAGTTTAATCTGAATAATCCTGAGGATAAATCTGCAGGAATGTGAGGGACTGGCAAAGGAGAGCACAGGACCAACAGGACCTCGTTGATTTGCCTGGCTGCTCCTGTGTTTACCTGTCCTAATGCTCTTTATGGGGTTGCCATAAAAAACACTCATTAGTGTTGATTTTCATTAATGTTGATGCACCAAAAGCTTAATCAATCTTCTGTGACCAGCAACCCCCATGCCCAAGGGGGAGCAAAGCTGTTGGACAAATTAGCCTTACAGATTGGAGGCAGAGCTCGCAGATGTGACAGCCTGGGAACCACGGCGTGGGGATTCCAGCAAAATGCCAAAGGAAAATGACTCTCAGAAGCATTTTTCCCAGGTTTTTTTGCACTTTATACCTTGAATAAATGATGCTGGCTAGGCAACTCAGCCCTTCCTTGTCTCACCATGCCTGGCTTTGCTGTCTGGGGAGTTGGAATGAGGAGGAAGCAGGATGAAAACGCTCTTGTCCTCCGCTTGCCTCCAAGTTCTGTGGTGGCCATGAAGTCTCTTGTCTCTTGCTGCTGTGGTTTCCTGTCCTTGATGAGTTCAGAGCTGTTCCCAGGGCGTTGTGGGGGTACGAGCACATCCCTTGGAGGGGGGTGGGTTTTGCAGTGAGAGGTTGTTAAAAACAGCCAACATCAAAGTATGTGTCCTTCATCTCTGCAGGACCAAAGCGTTGCAGCAACCTTGCTGAGAGAGCAGTGTGAATATTCCAGTGTTTCCTGTAAATAGGAGGGAATATCTTCAAGCTGTAGCCAGGCCAGGGGTGAGCTGCCTCTAAACCCATCTAGGAGGGCTGATGCCTTAGGTTGTAACTTTTCTCTGTTCCCAGCCCTGCAGTGCCCAGTGTAACTCTGCAGTTCCCTGGAGCTCGTTCAGTGCTGTTCTCTCATGCTCACACTGACATAACAAAGCCTCTCCAGCTCGCTCTCCAAGGACACCCAGACCCTCCTGGGCCCAACAACTGCAAACCTTCATCTTGGCGAGAGGGGGGCAAGCTTGGGCAAATTCCATCCTTGCCTGGCTTCTGCTTGGGGAGTTGATGCTGATATCAAAGTGGGAAGAACTCGGGAGCTGTCATTGTCCATGTTGGGATGCACTGAGGCAGGAGCCTCTGGAGCCCAGAGTGTGACCTCTGAAGGCCTTTCCAATCAATCCCTCCTTTATTCCTTTATTCCTGCCTGCTCTCTGTTTCTAAGTAGCCATTTAAGGCATCAGGGCTGATCAGACTCTGTGCTGTGGGAATGAGGGGCTGCAGAAAGCACTGGGAGCTGAAGGGATGCTCTCTCCCACTTCCCACAGCTTCGTCCCACCACACTGCTGTCCTTCAGAGGTCCCACAGCCCACTCCTCGCTCTCCTCGTGGTTTGCAGACCCCACGACTCATCCCAGCCAGGCTGCTGGGTTGGTAATGACTTTCCTTCTCCCTCCCGGGCTGGACGTGAATGGCTGGGCTGGAGGTGAAAGGCCTCAGTTCCCATTACCGATCCAATTTCCCGGACTTTTACCGGGTAGATAGGAATTGCCGGAGCGGAACAGCCTGATGGGCCATCGAGCCTGGTGACTCCTCTCTGACAGCAGCTTGTGTTTGGCGTGTAATTAAAAGCCTTTGTACTATTTGACTTGTAATTTAATATCACGCCGCCACATCCATATCTCATTCAGGAAAGAATAAGGCCTGACATTTGCAAAGACAGAGAGGAGCCCTCAGCCACGCTGAGCAGCGCTCGGGGTGCTCGGCCAGGGGCTCTGTGCCCTGAGCATGTGTTTCCTGTGAGGCTCAGCACAGCACTCAGGATGCTTCCCTCTGGCACAGGGGGGAAATCTGGGAAGAGCAGCATTGGCAGGGAGCAGCTTTGTGGCTGCCGGTGGGGCAGTTGGGCTGTGATTTATCAGGCTCTGCTGCAAACACTGAGGTTAAGGAAAGTGCCTTAAATGGTCCTTAAAGGCTGGATTTGGGAGCAGAGAGGAGCCTGTGTGATCACACCCTGCCTGCCTCAGCCTGGGCTTCCCTGAGCCCCAGGGCTGTCAGGCTTGGAGCTGGAGCAGATAAGGAGAGGGCACAGCCCTGTCTGTCAGCACTGCCTCGGGGGCAGGACGGCAGCAAGCCACGCTCAGAGGGTTTGCTGGCAGCTGTGTGCCTGTTCCCTGGTCCTAGTGATGCCTTAGGTTTGAACTTTTCTCTGTTCCCAGCCCTGCAGTGCCCAGTGTAACTCTGCAGGTCCCTGGAGCTCGTTCAGTGCTGTTCTCTCATGCTCACACTGACATAACAAAGCCTCTCCAGCTCGCTCTCCAAGGACACCCAGACCCTCCTGGGCCCAACAACTGCAAACCTTCATCTTGGGGAGAGGGGGGCAAGCTTGGGCAAATTCCATCCTTGCCTGGCTTCTGCTTGGGCAATTGATGCTGCTATCAAAGTGGGAAGAACTCGGGAGCTGTCATTGTCCATGTTGGGATGCACTGAGGCAGGAGCCTCTGGAGCCCAGAGTGTGACCTCTGAAGGCCTTTCCAATCAATCCCTCCTTTATTCCTTTATTCCTGTCTGGTCTCTGTTTCTAGGGAGCCATTTAAGGCACCACCAGCAGGGCTGCTCTGCTCTGCCATGGGGATGTGGCCCTCTGCCCTCCCTGCATTTGCTGCTCTCTGTCCATGCTGGTCCATGAGTTTGGTGCTTTCCCTACCCCTTGTTCTGCTGGTGGCTGCCTCCAGGGAGGGTCTGCCCATCTCAGGAGTTGCATGTCTGCAGCCAAGGGACACTTTGAGCACGGCTGACTTCTTCATTGAGCAGATGGAGTTCAGCCCTGCTGAGAAGGACTTGAGGGTGCTCGTGGATGGAAGGCTGGATGGGGCCTGGGGATGCACCCTGGCAGCCCAGAAAGCCAACTGTGTCCTGGGCTGAGCCCTGGTGTGGGCAGCAGGGGAGGAGGGGAACCTGCCCGGCTCAGGTGAGATCCCACCTGCAGAGCTGCCTCCAGCTCGGGGGTCCCAGCACAGGGAGGACCTGGAGCTGCTGGAACCAGTCCAGAGGAGGCACCAGAGATGCTCCAAGGGCTGGAGCCCCTCTGCTCTGGAGCCAGGCTGGGAGAGCTGGGGGTGCTCACCTGGAGAAGGCTCCAGGGAGAGCTCAGAGCTCCTTGCAGGGCCTAAAGGGGCTCCAGGAGAGCTGGAGAGGGACTGGGGACAAGGCATGGAGGGACAGGACACAGGGAATGGCTTCCCAGTGCCAGAGGGCAGGGATGGATGGGATATTGGGCAGGAATTGTTCCCTGGGAGGGTGGGCAGGCCCTGGCACAGGGTGCCCAGAGCAGCTGTGGCTGCCCCTGGATCCCTGGCAGTGCCCAAGGCCAGGCTGGACATTGGGGCTGGGAGCCACCTTGCCAAGGGGAAGGCACAGGGGTTGGAACGAGGGGACCTTTAAGGTCCAACCCCGGCCACTCTGGGATTCTGAGCTGAGACAAGCTGGGCTCAGAGGGCTCAGTGCGAGGCCCTGCGGGTTTGAATCTCTCTGCCTGTGATGGGAAGCAGAACAGAGTTCAGAACCCTGTGTTCATTGGCAAGGAGGAGGTGCTGAGCACCTTTAGCTGGCTGTTCTGGGAGGAGAAATCTCACCTCAGCAGGGTCTCAGTGAGGGTTTGCGTTGGCACCAGGGCTTGCCAAGCCCCTCTCCATGGGTGGGCTCTACTTAAGACTGATTAATTTACCCACCTGAGTGCTACTCCTTCTAATTGACTGAACCTACAACAAAACAACCCTGGGCTGATCAATGGAGAAATAATTTGGCAAATTGTGGCCATAAATCATTCCTGATCGACGTGTTAATGAATAAACCAAACGAAATCAATTTTCTTTATTAAAACACCTTTCTTTCATCCAGTATTACTTCAGGCAGGTGGTGTGAGGAGGGGGATGGGATTGTTTGCCTACCACAAGCTGCTCGTGCTGTGATCAGGGAACTGCTAGGTCTGGTGTGTGATCCCAGACAGGCACGTGGGAAGTTGAATCTTCTGGGAAGAATCTTCTGGGAAGTTGTGTGTCCAGCCAGCCTGGTGCTGGGGTGTTAATGAGCCTCATTATTGCAATGTTCCTGTCTGCAAAGGGGAGATAAAGGAGCCAGGTGACTGTGCTGCTGCCTTGTCACTGCTGTTGTCACCCATTGCCCACATTCCTGGTGTGATCTTTCCACCTTTGGTGTTTTTGATGCTCCAGCTCTGATACTGTGGGTGGTTGTCCTGCCGCTCCCTTTCCTTCTGGGAGATCTCCCTCCTTGGTCTGAGTCTTTTGTTGCAGCTGGAGCTGGAGTTGATGCGTTGCTCTGTCCTTGGGCCTTTCCCATGACCAAGCAGTGGTGACTTTTCCTCCCAGTTCAGCTGCCAAGACCCTGATCTGTGTCTGGATGTACAAACTGTCCCCCTACTCTGAGCTAAAAAGGAATTTCCTATTCCCTCAACAAGAGGAGCAGGATCAGGGCTGCTTTGTGCCCTGATTTATAGCCCTCCTGGCCAGGAGAAGAGCTGCTCTGGGTCGTTTGCCTCTTGCTACGTGTGACAAGCACCTTGGAGAGCCCTGTGGGTGCCCCAAGTGCCTGTTCAGGGACCCCTGATGCCTTAGGTTTTAACTTTTATATTTTTCAAATCCTGTACTTCCCAGTGTAGCTCTGAAGTTTTCTGTAGCTCCTTAAGTGCTGTTCTCTTATGCTAAAATAGGCATAACAAAACCTCTAACTTGGTCTCCAAGAACAACCAGAACAAGAACTGCAAACCTTCATCTTGGGGAGAGAAAGGGGGGCAAGCTTGGGCAAATTCCATCCTTGCCTGGCTTCTGCTTGGGCAATTGATGCTGATATCAAAGTGGGAAGAACTCGGGAGCTGTCATTGTCCATGTTGGGATGCACTGAGGCAGGAGCCTCTGGAGCCCAGAGTGTGACCTCTGAAGGCCTTTCCAATAAAATATCACCTTTTTTCCTTTATTCCTGTCTGGTCTCTGTTTCTAGGGAGCCATTTAAGGCATCACCCCCATATTTTTACTGATTTCTGAATAGTACAAATGAACAAATAACAGTGCAGCAGTAAAAAGGGGGATAAATAACCTGGTGCTTTGCACACACTTTTCACTTTTCACTTGGAAATGTGACACAAACGTGCTCGGAGAAGGTCAAGTTTTTAAATCTAAACTGGAGCTAAGTAAAATATTGGCTAACTAACTGGATTCCAAAGCTCATAAAATGTTGATAGTGCTGAATGTCAGCTGAAATATATCTCCTCATCTTTTAGACAGAGAGCTGGTGCTTTCCTTGATCTTCCTTTCCTGGGGAAATGTTCCTCTGGAGCAGAAGGGAGCCTGTCAAGTGGCTTGTTTTCCTCTGTGTTGGCAGGGCACAGCCGGAAAGGTCGCTGGGGTTAAGAGCAGCAACGAAAGCTAAGCTGGAAGCAGCACCTCGAGTGGCTGTGCTTTGGTTTCCTAAGCTGAGCAGTGGCCTGGAATGGTTGTGGAGGGGCCTTGGGAGAGGAGCCTGGGGCCTGCCTGGGCATTCCCTGCGGGTGTGGGGTGTAAGCAGGAGGCTTTGCTGGGTTGTGTTTGCTCAGCTCATGTCCTCCTGCAGCGCAGGACAGTGTCCTGGGAGTTCAGGCCTTGGAATTTGTCTGGCAGGGACTCACCCTGAGGATGGATGTTGTTCCACATGGGATTTCCCGCTGGATCTGCCACAGCTTCATCCCAGGCAGTTTTGGGTTAGGACATAAAAGCTCATCCAGTGCCACCCCTGCCGTGGCAGGAACACCTCCCACTGTCCCAGGCTGCTCCCAGCTGTCCAGCTGTCCAGCACTCCTGCTGTCCAGCCTGGCCTTGGGCACTGCCAGGGATCCAGGGGCAGCCACAGCTGCTCTGGGCACCCTGTGCCAGGGCCTGCCCACCCTCCCAGGGAACAATTCCTGCCCAAAATCCCATCCAGCCCTGCCCTCTGGCACTGGGAAGCCATTCCCTGTGTCCTGTCCCTCCATGCCTTGTCCCCAGTCCCTCTCCAGATCTCCTGGAGCCTCTTTATGTGTGGGGAAGATGCTATAAAGTAATTAATAAACTTGAGGATTTAGATGGAGGAAGAAACAGCTTGTCCTGCCCCTTTTCCACCCCGGCATTGCCCACCAGCTCCCAGGGCAGGGCAGGATGGCACCCAGGGGCTTCTCTGTCCATTGGGTGCCACAAACCTCAAACCACAGAGCTCGAAAAGCTTCAGGTCGGGGCCTGAACCGAGCTGCTCCTGCAGCACAGCAAACAGCAGTGCTCCCACAGAGGGGCCTTGGGAAGACAAGTCAGTTAACGTTGGTGCCATGCTTTGAAACAGGGAGGCTTTTGAAGCAGGGATTTGGTTCTTTGCTTTCCTTTCTTCTCTGCTCCCTCCGGTGCTCGGCGAGGAGCGCAGCTCAGCGCTGGGCTGCTATCAGGGTTTGATGGCCTCCTGCTCCCCGGGAGGATTGTGTTCCCTCTCGGTGGCTCCACTTCAAGGCAGAGTCTTCAATTGGTATTCTCTGTGTGCCATTGGCTCTTGTACATAGTGCATTTTTATTCAAATGATGGTATTGATCGCGGGAAAAGTAATGGAGAAAATAAATGGAAACAAATAAACGCGGAAGATTTGTACTGAACTTCTTCAAGGTCTGCTCCTGAAAGTCAAGGAAGCGTCTGTGTCCTCTGTAGGGTGATGCAGCTCCTACCTCCTCTGGCAGCGTGGAGGTGGAAGGTGATTATGGCAGTGGGAGGGGTTTAAATATGCAAATATTTCTTCCCTCTGAGGGGAGGTCAAGCCCTGGCACAGGGTGCCCAGAGCAGCTGTGGCTTCCCCATCCCTGGAAGCATCCAAGGCCAGGTTGGACATTGGGGCTTGGAGCAGCCTGGGATAGTGAGAGGTTGGACTGAGCTGATCTTTAAGGTCCTTTCCAGCCCTAACCACGCTGGGGTTCTGTTGTTGGGCTGCACCTGCTTGTGGATACAGATCACAACCACCTCTGCTGGAGATAACTGGCCTGAAGAATTGTGTGCTGTGCCAGCTCAGCTCGTGGAAAGGCCGTGGAAGGCTGCACTACTCCTTCCTCCCTAGAACTGACATTTCACTGCTATTTCTTGCTCCTCCAAGAGTTTTGTGGTGGGCACGGAATCTCCTTTTTCATTAGATATATTTCCAGGCCTTGTGATTGATATGAAGGCAACAGGCATTGCCTAATGCTGTTGGAAGGACTTTAATTTTCAACTTGCTTGTGGTTTTGATCTTTTATTGTTTTGGGTTTTTTTTTTCAAACTAGCCCGACAGAGGGAGGGTGTTTAATGGTGAGGTGCTTACACAGTGCTGTACCTTCACAAGCAAGGGACAGGAATTCCTGTCTCATTCTGCACTCCAACCTGTTCCCCACTGCTGGGAACTCTCCTCTCCCAGATCAGATGTGGCCTTCAGGTGGTCCAGGTGGGCATTTTACCTCGAATGGCTCCTGCAGGGCTTTGGGAGTGATAGAGTGTGCTGTGGGAGCTGGCCGGTTTCAGCTGACAAGATAATGAACTACTAAATAAAGCATGGGAGAAAGGGAAATCTGTGATAAATCCACCTCTCATGTGCCGCAGAGGAGACGGATAAACTCCCTCTCTTCTCCTGACAGAGGGATTTGTCTCTGCTGTGGCTGTTGCTGGAGATGTGGTGAGGGTGCTGCTCCATCCCTGCCCTCCTCTGCCCCTGCTGGGCAGACAGACAGACAGACAGACAGACAGACACAGGGCTGATGCATCGTGTCCTGCTGGAAGGGTGGGCATGGCTGGGGACATGTCCCTGTGCCCCTTCCTAGGGCTGTGTCTCTACATGCTGGTAAATGACCTCTAACCAGCAAGGATTAATCCTGGGGCTGTTGGGCTCCTGTCCCTCTCCTCTGGGATGGGAAGGTCTTTCGCCCTCTCCCCTCATTGAGTTCCAGCTCGACGCCACAAACTGCAACTCCAATCCCCATTCCCAAATCCAGACCCTTCTTATCCTGCTTCTCCCTGTGCTCTCTTCATGGGGATGTGATGTAGCCTTAGATTCTCCCTGAAATCAGGGAAAGGGCAGCACTGGGTTGGGCTGGAGGAGTGCTGGAGGGGGAGAGCTGGGGGCTTTTGGGGTGCAGATTGCTCAACACTCCAGCTGTGCTGCTGATGCCTTAGGTTTGAACTTTTCTCTGTTCCCAGCCCTGCCCTGCCCAGTGTAACTCTGCAGGTCCCTGGAGCTCGTTCAGTGCTGTTCTCTCATGCTCACACTGACATAACAAAGCCTCTCCAGCTCGCTCTCCAAGGACACCCAGACCCTCCTGGGCCCAACAACTGCAAACCTTCATCTTGGGGAGAGGGGGGCAAGCTTGGGCAAATTCCATCCTTGCCTGGCTTCTGCTTGGGCAATTGATGCTGATATCAAAGTGGGAAGAACTTGGGAGCTGCCATTGTCCATTTTGGGATGCACTGAGGCAGGAGCCTCTGGAGCCCAGAGTGTGACCTCTGAAGGCCTTTCCAATCAATCCCTCCTTTATTCCTTTATTCCTGTCTGCTCTCTGTTTCTAGGGAGCCATTTAAGGCACCACTGGCAGTGCGTTAACGGAGGGGTGGGGAAGGAGTTGAGGTGTGTCAGAAAAGCACTTTAACGCTCGGGTCACAGGCTGGAATAACGGGGAGGTGACAGGTCAGTGCTGGGCTGTGTCGCTGGAGCCAAGCAGCTCCCAGCAAAGTGCCATTAGGGATGTTCTCCAAAGCGTAACGGGACCGGGCTGGGGTCAGGCTGCCTCTCAGCCTTGCCCTGCAGCTTGGAAGAAGTTGGCTCCTTCTTTCCAGTGCACTCCCTCTCCCAACTCTTTTTTCCATGTTTGATTAATAAATCATGCAGTTTGCCCAAGACTCCCTCTGTCCCCACCCAAATACAAACATTCCCCGTCACCACCACCTTGCGCCTGGCAAAGCTGCTCCCTCTGACAATCAATTACCCTCCGGAGATGAAATTATTGTTTAATGGCTTTTGGAACAGGCTCCTGCTCTGACATTCATCACAATCAATAATGCATCAGCGGGGACAAAAGAAATTACCTGCCTCCTGCTAAGTGAAAGAGTCCATTTGTATTCCACACGGCCCCTTCACGCCCACTGAGCCGGCAACCGCAGGTGGATCGTGCTGGCGGCGCTGAGGGCAGCTGGCTCCGGCTGAACTCTCCAAAAGTTGGCTGCAACTTCATCACCAGCACTGCTTTTGGCAGGGCCACGTGTGAGAGACAGGATTAGGTTGCCTAAGGATGGGGCGTGCAGTGAAGGTGAGGTTTGGGACAGGGTTTCCTTCGGATAGGGTTAGGATTCAGGTTGTGCCTTGCTGGAAGTGCAGCTGGGGTGGAATGCTGGCTGCTGGAGGGCATCAGGGGTGTGGGGTTGAGGTGTTGAGGCTGGGAAGGAGGGGCTGTGGA
The DNA here is from genome assembly GCA_013396875.1 of Vireo altiloquus. Taxonomy (NCBI): domain Eukaryota; kingdom Metazoa; phylum Chordata; class Aves; order Passeriformes; family Vireonidae; genus Vireo; species Vireo altiloquus. The sequence continues at coordinate 227,836 of VZRF01008267.1, read as the reverse complement.
GGCACTGGGATGGCTGGAAGGGTGGCTGGTATCATGGTGGGGGACCTAGGGATGAGGCAGGTGTCCCTGGGCAGGGATTTCATCCCTTGCAGGGATCCCTGCTCTCCCTGGCTGTCCTTTGGTCCTTATCTCCAGCACAACAGGAAGCTGCTTTGGTCTTTACCCAAAGCCCAGAGGGCAGATCCTCCTCTGAGGGTTGGCTCTGATCCATCCAGCTGCTCTCTGGGCTGGGCTGTTGATGCTTTAGGTTTTAACTTTTCTCTGTTCCCAGCCCTGCAGTGCCCAGTGTAACTCTGCAGGTCCCTGGAGCTCGTTCAGTGCTGTTCTCTCATGCTCACACTGACATAACAAAGCCTCTCCAGCTCGCTCTCCAAGGACACCCAGACCCTCCTGGGCCCAACAACTGCAAACCTTCATCTTGGGGAGAGGGGGGCAAGCTTGGGCAAATTCCGTCAATAGCTAAAGTTTTAATTGGTGAATTTATGCTGATATACAAATGGACCAAACCTATAAAGGTGTGAAGAACACGTGACCTGTTGTTTGTGTTGGGATGCACTGGGGCAGGAGCCTCTGGAGGCCAGAGTGTGACCTCTGAAGGCCTTTCAGATAAATCCCTCCTTTATTCCTTTATTCCTGTCTGGTCTCTGTTTCTAGGGAGCCATTTAAGGCATCGCTGTGACATCAGTGTGTCCCTGCAAAGGGATCAGTGGGATCGATGCATCCGCAGTGTGAGCAGCATGTCCCTCAGTGTCTCTGCCACACAGCTTCCCAATAATTCCAGGGAGGAGCAGCTGGGCCTGGCATGTGAGGCGGCAGGGTTAGGGAGCAGGGCTGCACCCCAGCAATCCCAAAGAAACCAGTTGTTGCAGCAGGCTGGGTGTCTGCAGGGAATGCTTTGTGGTTTCTGCCTTTAAACAATCAGCTAAAAAGCTCAAATATTCACCAGGCAGAGGATGAGGCTGGTGCTGCTTCCTTTAAAGTGACTTTTAAGGTATCAGTCTCCTGGAGGATGCCATGGCTGTGCCTGGGAGGATCTCAGGGTGATTAGGCAGCATTATTTTATTTTAAACATCCCTCCCAATTAGTGATGAACTGAGGAGCCTCATCAGCTCAGTGCTCTGAGCACCTCATTTCTCAGAGCCCCTCGATCCCTGCTGTTTTCCCACCTCAGCTTTACCCTCAGTGTAATTTTGGGAGTAGGGATCAAGGTGGGGATGGATCAGATGGGATCAAGTGTTCTGAGCAGGCAGGTCCTTGTTTCTGCAGGGCTCTGAGCAAGGCGAGTCCCTGCTGTAGAATTCTGTGAGGCAGGAAAAACTCCAAAATCCCTAATTTTTTCCTTTACTGCTTGAAAAATAACATCTTTGATAGGGAACCTGTTTTAACAAAGACTTCGGGAGTTTGGCAGCCCCTGGGGCTTCCCAGGACCTGAGTGGCTCCTGCTGGGACACAGTGTGTGAGCAAGGTCTCACTTTGCCCAGTCTGGCTCATCATGGGGCTCGTTGCTGCTGGTTTTATTGCACCAGAGGTACAAGCCCTGGAGAGCCTCGTGTGCAGCACCAGGGCTCTGTGATCCTGAGTGGCTCCATGCCCTGCAAGGGGAGGGTGGGACCCCAAACTGGGCTGAGGAGGAGCCTTTCTGTGGTTTGCGGGGTTCACCTGGAGAGGAGAAGGCTCCAGGGAGAGCTCAGAGCTCCTTGCAGGGTCTGAAGGGGCTCCAGGAGAGCTGGAGAGGGACTTGGGACAAGGGATGGAGGGACAGGACACAGGGAATGGATCCCAGTGGCAGAGGGCAGGGCTGGATGGGATATGGGGAAGGAATTGTTCCCTGTGAGGGTGGGCAGGCCCTGGCACAGGGTGCCCAGAGCAGCTGTGGCTGCCCCTGGATCCCTGGCAGTGCCCAAGGCCAGGCTGGATTGTCCCGTGTCCAGAGTGGAAAACAAGTGCTTGTACAGGCAGGAAAAGCCTCCCTGCTCCCTGTGCAGTAGGCAGGGAAACTCCTTTTCTTCCCCCAGGTCAAATTTAAACCTGGCCAGGGAGAGGAAATCCCTGGATTTCACTGCACAGGTGTGTTTTATATGGAAATACAACTGTCAGGTGACCCTAAATGTCAGTGACTCCTCCTGCACCTCACCTGCCTGGTGCTTCTCCCACTGGTAGTTCCTTCAGCCTGGAGCACCTACAGACTTGTCTGTCCAGGTCGCTGATATTCAGGAAGCCCAAACCTCCTACTTCCCTTTTGGAGTGCAAGTCTGCAGCTGGGGGAGCTCAGCCTGGAGAAGAGGAAGCTCAGAGGAGATCTCCTCCCTCCCTAGGACTGCCTGAAAGAGGCTGGAATCGAGTGGGGCTCAGGCTTTGCTCCCAGGGAACACCGACAGGATCAAAGAAAAGAGCCTCAGGGAGGGGAGGTGCAAATATCGGGAAAGCAGGCTTTGCTCCCAGGGAACACTGACAGGATCAAAGAAAAGAACCTCAAGTGGCACCAGGGGAGGTTTAGTTTGAATATTGGGAAAATTCCTCCCTGGAAAGGGTTGTTAAAGAGTGGCAAGGCTGCCCAGGGCAGTGGTGGAGTCCCCATGCCTGGAGGGATTTAGAAGCTGCGTGGATGTGGCACCTGGGGACAGGGTTTGGGGGTGGGCTGGGGGAAGGGTGGGATGTGATCCTACAGACTTCTCCAGCTTTAATGATTCCATGGTGCTCCCCCTGCGTAAAATAAAGCCCCTTTGTCCTGCCTTCCCCCAGGCTGAGGCTCCTGCAGCTCCCCAGGCTCGGCCCAAATTCCCCATTGATCCCCCGGGTGATGAAGCTGTTGAATCAGCGCTGCCCTATCTGTTGTGCCGAGCTGTCATTTTTCTCCCGAGATCTTAAAAGGATTTTTGACCGTCAGCTCCATCCCGCATCTTTGCTCCTAATAATCAATATTGATTTTCCTGTAATGCCGTCCATCTAGGTGCCATGCCTTATTTGCTGTAAGATTAGAATCTCGATGAGCTTATAAAAGAGAGCACAGGTTTTCCTCGTGTCTCCGCGTGTGTGCATATGCAGAAAACACCCTGGGAAGATGATTATCTGCTGGGGGGAAAAAAAAAGAAATGGAGTCATGCTCTTCAGCTGCAAAAAAATATCCATTTTAGTCACTTTGCTCTGCGTTAACACAAGCTCCAGCTTGTGCCTGGGACCTTTAGTGCTCCCCAAAAAATGGCATCATCCCTGAACGGTTTGGGTTGGAAGTTAAAGTTCTCCTTCCACCCCTGCCGTGGGTAGGAACACCTTCCATGAGCCCAGGCTGCTCCAAACCCCATCCCAGGGGGGAAAACCCTCAGGGCTCCTCACTCCCAGGGTCTGTTTGCAGCACTCAGCTCCCCACCACAAATATTTCAGCCAAGGGTTGCTCTCACGTCGCGTGCATTTGCAAAGGAGCAATTTATCAGAGCGATTTTTATTCTCATTAAGGCAAATTAAGCATCCCCTGGCACTGGGATGCTGCTGCCCACAGGGATGTGAATCCTGGCTGCTCTCATTCCTGGATTTTTTTTTGTGTGTTTTATCCTGTCCAGGGAAGATTTTGGCTGCTGGATTTCAAGCTGGGCTTTGTAAAGGCTTTTTAAAGAGATTTTCCCCCCATGAAGGGGCTGAGTTTCACAATGATCATCCCTGACATTAATTCCTGCAAGTTTGTGTCTCTGGTTTTTTTTGTTTGTTTTTTTTTTCCTAATGGGAAGTGGTGTGTTGTTGTTAGAAACCATGAAACTGGTTTTACTGGTTGTGTTTAATCCCCCAGTGCCTTGGGGTTGGCCAAGAATCCAATTGTTCTGCTGAACAACCAACACAAGGCATAAACTTTACCCTAAACACCGGGCTTATATTCCCTGCCTAAGAAATAAGTGATATTCCTACACTGGGTGTGAAAAACTATCCTGTTTTTCCAGGAATCTTGTTTATTAGTGTTTTAGGTCAGAGTATTGTAGGATTTGACTGGAGACAAGCTCCTGTTTCCTAAGCAGGAAAGGATTTTCTATAAGGAGCCTCAGCAGAGATAACATGAAAACAAAAGGTGATTGAATGTGACTGAAAATGGGCCTAAGAAATATAGGGTTTTACCAAAACTGTTGGAAGAAGAAGTCGATTTTCCCATTTTTGACAGAGGCCTGCCAGATAAGATGCTTCAAATCGGCTTATTGAATTATAAACCACCGACATTTTGAAGCAGAACGCTTTGCTTTGAAGTGAAATGCTGAGATTTTTCATTCTGACATCTCCCAATTGATGTTTTTGGTAACTTTCTGCACACCTGGTAAAAGTGAGATTGGGGGGGAAAAGTTCAAGGCATTAAAATACTGAATTGCTGAAGGGGTAAAAAAAATACCTTTTTCTAGATAATTCTCATTAAAACCAATATGTTCAGCTTCTGCTTCGTCTGCTCATATTTATGACCCCAAATGCCCATTACCTTGGTTTTTTGGGGGGTTATTTGTAATTAATGGGGCAAAGATCCCTTTGTGTTTTGCATCTCTTGGAGATCTTTATTTGGAGAGGTTTTTTTGAATGTGATGCTTTTTGTTCCATTCCACTCAAAACTTCAGGATTATTGAAATGAGCTCCCGAGGAGGGGAGGTTTCATGAGATGGTTCCAACATATATATATATTATTTTTTTTCAGCTGTTGTAAATAAATATTGTCTCCTTCTGGGCTTGCTGAGAGGAGGATTTCTAGGAGAAAGCCTGATATATTTATTTTTGATTCCACACAATTCAGGTTGGATAATAAAGTTGCAGTTCTTGCTGGAAATAGCTGCTGCAGGTGAGACAGGGACACCTTCTACTAGTCCAGGTTTCTCCAAGCCCTTTCCAACCTGGATTTGCTTGATTTTGTCCTCATTGCCCTGCTGTGGACTCCTGGCTGAGGGATGGAGTTTGTCTCCCCACCTTCTGCACCAGGGATGCTTTCCCCAGCATCCTAAAGAGGGGAATGTGCAAGGAGAGAAAGCTGGAGGGTTGCAACCTGCACCAAAATGTGCCTTATAAAATAAATATAAAAGAATAAATAAAGCTAAGGAGGGAAGGAAAATGAAACATCAAAAGAAATGAAACGGCAGCAAAAGACAAAGTGAAGCTCTGCTTCTTAAGCACCTTTTGTGGCTCTCCCTGCACATCCCACTTGGATTTCCTCGTGGTTTGGGGCTGCAGGAGGAGGCAGAAAGCTGTGGCTGAGCAGAGCTGAGCCAAGGATGCTTCATAGATGGTAATAACCCTCCTGAGAGTCCCCACATGAAAGCCCTGCCCCTGGCACTGCTGATTAGACAGCTCTAATTGTCTCCCATGCCCGGAATCCTGGAGCAGGGAGAAACCCAGATACTGTGTGCTGAGCTGGCCAAGCCAGCCAGGCTCCTAAAATAAACCTCTGGTGGGTGTGGGAGGGGAGAGCAGGGTGCTGGGAGCCACAGGTGCTTCCCACTGGGATTGGGAATGGGCTGAGCACAGCCCCGGGCTGGAGGGGGATGTGAGGATCCTCCCAGCCCCACGCCTGCAGGGAAAGGGATTTGTGCTCAAGTTAGTTTTGGGAAAAGCCTCAGCTTTAGCTGCATGTGCTCAATAAAGCTTTTTGGTTCAATAGCTCTTAATGCTGAGCCTCAGTGTATTAACTCAAGGCTTCCCTGGGATCGGGGCATAAACATACAGGAGCTCTTCCTGCAAGGGAAATCTGGGATGCTCCCATCGATATGTGATAATGTTGCCTTTCCCTGGTCTTAAAATTAAAACCAAAACACGGTTTATGGGGAAAAGGGGTTTTTACCTCGGGATTTATTTCGGGATCTTTGAGTGCAGCACTTGGTCCAGTCCCAAAAATGCGTGCACACCATCACACCAAAATACACACAATTATAGGCCTTGAAAAATTAACATATTTATCAAAGGTTCCCCAGTGAGAGGCTGGAGTGAAGCCCTCGTTGTGAGGAACCTTCCCCCTGGCTGGGCCTGTCTGAGGTTCCAAAATGTGTTCTGGAGAGGCCCTTGGTGTCTGGGGCTCCCAGGATGTTTGCTCTCCTGGTTTAACGGTGCCGTGGGGCTGAGCTGAGTTATCAGCCTTGGGAAGTTACAGGGTGTGGGCTAAAAGCACTGAGAATACATCAAACTATAAAAGAGTGTGTGAGAGGGGTGTGAAAGAAAAAGCAAAAGTCATCCTGGCATCACTACAAGTGGGAGTTACCTTTTCTTCTTCTGTACATTATGTCGTGGGGCTGCCTCTTTGCTCCAGCTTGTGCCTGGGACCTTTCGTGCTCCCCCAAAAAATGGCATCATCCCTGAACAGTTTGGGCTGGAAGGGACCTTGAAGTTCTCCTTCCACCCCTGCCGTGGGTAGGAACACCTTCCAGGAGCCCAGGCTGCTCCAAACCCCATCCCAGGGTGGGGAAAACCCCCAGGGCTCCTCACTCCCAGGGTCTGTTTGCAGCACTCAGCTCCCCACCACAAATATTTCAGCCAAGGGTTGCTCTCACGTCGCGTGCATTTGCAAAGGAGCAATTTATCAGAGCGATTTTTATTCTCATTAAGGCAAATTAAGCCCACAAAGCTGGCAATGGATGGGGAGAGAGGTGGAAAAAAAAAAAAAAGGGAAAAAAAATTGGCGCTCATGAAATATTTATTAAAAACAGCCATTGTAATAAATATTTGAAACCTGGTTATTAATGTTAAATCATATCAACGTCAAGTGTGTGTTTCACATGGTCTGTTCTGCTAATTGGGTGCAGGGGTTGGCAGGCCCGTGGTGCCATGGGGTCAGCTGGCACCGGGACCAGAGGGAAAGCCTAAAACGCAGGAGCTGATGGAGATAAGTGGAAGGAGAGTGAGTCCAAGGGCTTGCCACGAGCTCGTGCCCTCGTGTCCCCCTGGCATGCCCCAATCGTCACCCCAACGCCTCTGCCTAACAGCCAATGATTATTTTCCAATATGGAATAAGTGCCCTGGCTCGTCAGCAGGGCAGGGCAATGATCCCGAGGAGGAGGAGGAAAGGAAAGGGCTCCTGCTATAAACCACCTCATCTCCACACGCTGCAAAACAAGGAAATAAATCTTTAAACTGGGATAATAGCACAGGCAGGAAAATCAATATTGATTATTAGGAGAGGGGGGCAAGAGGCTGAACAGCTCACGGCGAGGCAGAGAGGCTGGGTGGGGAGGACAGGAGCTCCTGGGGGACACAGGGCTCTGCTCTCACTGGGACCTTTGCCACCGTGCAGGAACATGTCAGGGGTGTGAAAGTCAGGGGAAGGAGGGGCTGTGTTCCATCCAGGAGGTTCACCAGTGGGTTTGGGATATCTCCCCTTCTCCAGTGGGATGTGGCAGTGTTAACCACTGGGTGGAGATGGGAATCTGATGGGAATTTCACAGGGAAATCTCAAACCTTTGGCTGATTTTAATGGTTTGGGAAAAATCGGTTTGAAAACACACAAAACCCCTCCATTATTAATGGAAGCAGCCTTTGGTTCAACTGACCTTTTGTTTGAAACATTGCTTTTCCCTTTTCCAGCAAAGGGAAAGGATAAAAGCTCAAATGGAAAGCAAAACACTTGGTAGAATCCCAAACCTGGTTCCTCTCTTCTTGCAACTGAACGTGAATGTGCTGCCCCAAAGGGAAGGGGCAGAGGTAAGGGCAAAGCTACTCCTTCCCTACTGTAAGGTTTTTGGTGAGTGAGACTCCTCCGTGCCTCAGTTTCCATGCTTTGGAAGTCATTATTGGGCTCGTAATTAAGTCCGAGAAGGGTGTTAATTATTTCAGGTGTAATTATTCAGAGTGTGGGAGCGCAGAGCAGCTGGATGGGCGCTCTGGAGCTGCAGGGATGAAGCTCCTGGCTCCACATCAGCTGCATCCTCACGGGCATCGGGCGGGGAGGGTGGATCCTGCTGATGGATCAGCTCAGCCCAGCTCAGCTCAGCTCAGCTTAGCTCAGCTCAGCCCAGCCCAGCCCAGCCCAGCCCAGCCCAGCCCAGCCCAGCCTCCTCCTGGTCAGAGGTGGGACCTGTGCTCCATCCAGCCCCCTTTCCGAGGCACATTGAGGGATGCCAGCCCTCCAATCTGAGCAGCAGTGAGGTTTTATAAAAAATAATTGAAGCAAGCAAATAAATAAATGGTAATTTAGTTGTGGACCCAGCCCAGCCCTGTAAAAGCTGGTGCAGACCAGATTTACAGCACAGCACTGAGATGCTTTTATGTGAAACAGAGCTTCAGAGGGGAAGCCATCTATCAGGCAAGGAGCCCGAGTGAATGAGATTTTAAAGGCAGCTTCCTTTTGTTCCCTAATAGTTTGAACAATTCTGTGTGAAAGTGGAGGAGGCGGTAAGGGGGAAATCAGGAGGTGTTAGGGATGACATTCATAATGGCAACACCGTGCACCTATTTTGGTAATAGGCTTTAAACTTCTAAGAAGGTGAATCCTCTTATTTCCAGCGTTTATTTTTCCCTTCGCTGTAAATTTATCAGTCGGGGTCGAGTCTGCTGCAAGATTTGAGGAGCCTGATGGGAAACGAGAGCCCTGGGTCCTTGTTAGTGCAGGGAACCTGTAATTTCCCTGCTTTCACACCTCCTGGGTTAATTTGAGTTTGCTTTTTAAACTTAGTCATCGCTGCCTGGTGAACATGAGCATTCCTGCTCCTCGGCATATCTGCTCCCTGCAATCCCTGCTCTCACACTCCATTGAATCCCTGCTCTCCTGCTCCGTGCAGTTCCTGCTCTCCTGCTCCATGGAATCCCTGCTCTCCTGCTCCCTGGAATCCCTTCTCTCATACTCCATGGAATCCCTGCTCTCCTCCTCCCTGGAATCCCTGCAATCCCTGCTCTCCTCTTCCCTGGAATCCCTGCTCTCCTGCTCTGTGCAATTCCTGCTCTCCTGCTCCCTGCAATCCCTGCTCTCCTACTCCATGGAATCCCTGCTCTCCTGCTTCCTTCAATCCCGTCTCTCCTACTTCCTGGAATTCCTTCTCTCCAGCTCCCTGGAATCCCTTCTCTCCTACTCCATGGAATCCCTGCAATTCTTTCTCTCCTGCTCCCTGGAATCCCTGGAATCCCTGCTCTCCTGCTCCATGCAATCCCTGCTCTCCTACTCCCTGGAATCTCTTCTCTCCTGCCCCCTGCAATCCCTTCTCTCCTGCCCCCTGCAATCCCTGCTCTCTCCTCTCTGTACCTTGGCTGAGGCTGTCTGGCACACCAAGGCATCCCCCCAACCCCTACATTTACCAATAAATCTCCTTCTCCTGCCTTTTAGCTTGGAATTAAAGTTCCCTCATTTAAATACAAACCAATCCTTCCCAGGCTGTTTCACTGCCTCGTTTTTGCTCCGAGGTTGGGCCAATGCTGGTCCCCTCCTTCCTGGAGCCACCATCTCCCCATTCCACACCTGCAGAGAGGATTTCCAGTGTCCTTTGCAGTGGCTACAAGATTTTTCCTCCCAAGAAGCTCAGGCCAGCAGTTCCAGCCTGCCACAGAGAGGGGAAAAAAAAATCCTCAGCTTTAATCTTTGTGAAGGGAGAGCAGGTGAGGGAACAAAGAAATGGGGAAAGAGAGGAAAGAAAAGGGTGGACAAGAAGGTGTGGAGGGAAGCTGGCGTGCAGAGAGATCAGATGGAAGAGGCAGCTTCTGTGGGCAGGGATGTGAGGAAGAGGACAAAGGGCTGAAGGCAGAGACTGGTGGTGTGTGGGGAAGCAAAGCTTCAAGCAGGAGCCTCCTGGGATCTCTCATTTTGGGGGAACTCTGTCCCACCCACGCGGGTGTCACCTCCCCTGGCTCCTTCCCAGCACTGACCTGTGCTCGTGGCCATCGCTGCCTCCGAGTCCTGGTGACTCCCAGACCCCTGCTCAAGCTGCCCATATGCTGTAATTCCTAAAATCCCTGAGCTTAAAGCTGGAGTTATTTATTTCACATTCCCTGGTAGAGCCAAAGGAAGGAGTGGGGAAATCCTGGGATTACTGCTGGGAAGACTGGAAGTTGTGGCTCGTGAGTCTTTGTGCTTCTGCCTGTGATGGTGTCTTGGTTTGAAAGATTGGTGTCTGCTGAGGAGGGCAGGAACTTCCCTTGGAATGGAAGATGCAACTCCCCTTCCCTCTGAATTATTACAATTTTGAAATCAAGGGGCTTTCAGGCAAAGATAAGGGGAATAGGAATAACAGTTCTTTACTAACATATATATATGTATAAAAAGGCAGGAGAAATACTAGTTTAAACTGACAGAGTCAGAGAGGAGCTGACACCCTGTTGGTCAGGGCAGCAGTGGCACCCATGAGATGGTGGCTGTGTCCTCCTGAAGTGATGGATGTGGTTCTGCTGGAGCAGTGATCCTGGAGAAAGGTCTGGTCTTCCTCCGAAGGTCCAGTGGTGGCTCTGTAGCTCCTGAGGTGCATCCCCCAAAGCTCAGATTCCCAGGGGTAAATTCAGGGAAAGGTGCTCAGGGATGAGCATGTTCCAAGAGTCTCTGTTAAGGGGAAAGTGTACAAGATCTGCTGGGAAATCAGTTATCCCTACAGTACGAAACCCAGGAGATGCAGATTGACACGAATCAGCTCCCTGAATGAACAAAAAGCTTCCAAAAAGACAAAGTGCTTTGGCTTTATAGCTTAGATTTGAAATGACTCAGCAGTGCAGGTGCCTGGTTCTCCCTGCTGGAGAACAGATCAAAAGAGAACACGAAAAGGTGATGGAAGCACCACATTTTGGGGTGATCAGAGCCTAGTCCTGGCTGCCCTGTGGTTTTCCCTCTCTCCCCACTTAGACACATGCAAGAAATGTATCATTTTTACAGGATTTGTCTGGTTTGGGTTATCTCTGCCCTGGGATTGGGGTCTCTGAGGGCAAAGCAATTCCTCATTCAGCTGGGAGGAACAGGCTGGAGCAACGTCTGGAGCTGGCTGAACGTTTATAGGATATGATTTCAACTATTATCATAACTATCCTGTATTGCATCGTCTAATAAAGACATCATTTTAAACCCCTTACAAGTGGCAATTACCTAATAAAATGCAGTAAGGATCTTCCAACTTGGCAGTAAAATTAGCATTACTGGGTTTTAATTAATAGCCCAAGCCTGAATGGCTTTTCTGTGCCCTGTGAGAGAGGAATGGCTGCGTGACCGTGCGTGTGGATGGGACAGGACTGGGAAAAGGAGGTTGGTGAGCCCTGAAAGGGCTCTAGAGTGGTGAAGGGAGTGTGTGGGGCCAGTCTGTACTGGGGGGAGCAATGGGACTGCGGTGCTGTCGTGGAATCCCAGAATGGTTTGGGATGGAAGGTCCTTAAATCCCATCTGCCATGGGTTGGGATACTGTCCCAGGGTGCTCCAAACCCCGTCCAGCCTGGCCTTGGACACTGCCAGGGATGGGACAGCTACAGCTGCTCTGGGCACCCTGTGCCAGGGCCTCAGCACCCTCACAGGGAGGAATTTTTTCCAGGTATCTGATTCAAATCTGTCCTTCTTCAGCTTAAAGCCATTCCCCTTTGTCCTATCCTGGTGCCACTTCCCCATGGACTGAGCAGCAATCACAGCTCCCCAGCATGAAAAATCCCCGTGAGAGCCCAAAAAAGCTCCCTGCACCCGAGTCAGGGCCTTGGGGCTCTTTGCCAAACCCTTGCTGGGAGGGCTACAGGGCTGTGCCATCACCACTGCTCCCCTGCAAGGGGGAGTGATGTCCTCTTGTAGCTATTTTCCCCAGGTTTACTCAATCCCCTCGATGCCTGCAGGGTGCTGAGCCCTGTGAGGACGCTGCCCCTGGGGAAGCAGGTGAGATCTCCCTCCCTCCCTCCCTCTGCAGCCGCACGGACCTGCCCTGTTTGATCGGGGCTGCGACAAAGTAGATGTGTCAGAAACCACCGAGCGCATCCACGGTGGCACAGTGACTTCATTCCTCGGTGGCAGAGAGCCTTTATTCCTCACAAATTCCTGATGGCACAGTGACTTTATTCCTCGATGGCAGAGCGACTTCACTGCTCCTTCCCGGCTTTCACGGTGTAACTGCAGGACTTTTGATGCGCCACAAGGAGCCCTAGAGCGAGGCTGCCTTGTGCTGTCATCCCCCATCCTCCCTGGCCTTTTTCCTTGCTCCCCTTCCCATTCTCCTCTGCTCGCTGGCAAGCTGCCTGCTGGAAGCAAATAGCAGGGATGCTGTGCTGATGGAGGGAAGGACCCCCGGTGTGCTTCCCAGGAGGGTGTCTCCATCAGCCAGAGAAATCTCAATGCTCTAGCGAGATTGCTTTTCCGGGGAAAGCGGGGAGAGCCCAATCTGCCTGCAAATGTGCACGTTGGAGAGGGGAAAATCAAACCGTGGTGTTTAGCAAAGCCAATTTCCTCCAGGAACAGGGTGAGGGAAGCGGCGGCTCAGGTTGGTGCTTCCCGAGTTAATTGTATTGACAAAATAATGAAAGTATTTGTATGCACTTGTTCTTGTTGTGTATAAACTGCAGCAAATAGAAATCCACGGGATTGGGTTGGTTTTTTTTTTTCGGTATTGCTGCTCTCAGGCAGTTCAGAGCTGGGAAATGATGGGAATTCGGTGCACTGGCAGGTCAGTCTGACTTCGCGGCACACCCTAGTGCTGCCCTCGGTGCCCGGGAGGGAGGGATGGGGTTTAGTGCTGCCTCTGCTGCCGACACAGGCACAACTCACAGGCAGCTCTTCTCTCCCGGGATGCTCCTTAATTTAAAGGGTGGCTTTTGACTCAGGAGCACGAGCTGGGGGAGGTGTTGGCTCCCAGGCAGCCCCAGTGTGGCTGAGCCTGTGGGATCTGTGTGAGCATGGGGCTGGCTTCCAGCAGGGCTGCAGGAAACTTCATCCCAAAACTCAGGGCTCCCCTCCAGCAGCTGTGCTCCTTCCCTCTGTCAGAAAACCTGGGCACTCCTGCTGAGCCTGTGCTACAGTGGGATATTTTTTATGTGCCTTTTTTGTTTTCTTTTTGAAAAATCTGCTCCTTTAACCCATTTCCAGTCCACATCGAAATCATAGGATCCCAGACTGATTTGGGTTGGAGGGAACCTTAATGCTCGTGTCATTCCACTCCCTGCGTGGGCAGGGACACCTCTCACTATCCCAGGTTGCTCCAAGCCCTGTCCAACCCTTGAACACTTCCAGGGCTGCAGCAGCCACATCTGCTCTGGAATCCCTTCCCTTCAGAGTGCCCTGTTTTATGGAGTGGTTCATCACACGCTCGTCTGTGAGTGAGATGATGGAGAGTGGTGCTGCTGAAGAGTAATTGTTTAACGTGCCTGCTGATCCCACACCTGGGATCAAGCTGCCAATATTCCAGCACGCTGGAGCTGGGGCTTGATCCTGCATCTATTTATGGTCTGTTTAGGGCTGTGCATCACTTGGTATTTGTTACCAGAGCTGCAGGTGTAGCTCCATGGGGAAGGGCGGCGTGTCTTCAGCTCATTCAGGTGATGCCATGATGATCTTGTGCCTTTTCTTTTTATATACATTTTATGTATTCTCAGTGCCCTTACCATGCCTCCTCGTACTTCTTTAAGCCTGGTATCTTACAATAGTCCTGGTATTCTGCTAGGCCAGAAGACTAAACATCCTAAAGGCCCCACAGCTGGAGGCTGGAAAGCCTCACACTCTCTTGAGACACCAAGGTCCCTCTGGAACACACTCTGTAAATGAAGATAAGACCCATCCAAGGGGGATAATTTAGAATAGGGGAATGTCACAGCATTCATTGAAGCCTCTCATTGGGGTGTTGCCTTTCCCTGGTCTTAAAATTAAAACCAAACCACCCCTTATGGNTCCCAGGATGTTTGCTCTCCTGGTTTAACGGTGCCGTGGGGCTGAGCTGAGTTATCAGCCTTGGGAAGTCACAGTGTGTGGGCTAAAAGCACTGAGAATACATCAAACTATAAAAGAGTACATAAGACGGGTATGAAAGAAAAAGCAAAATATCATCCTGGCATCAGGGGCAGCTCTGTCAGCTGTGCTGATTTGAGATTTTTAAATCTCACACGCGATGGATGCACTCTGCGCGCATCTCGGCGTGTTCTGCCCTCACAGGTTGTTACACCCTAAGGATCCTTATTAAACACCGAAATAAAAACCCTTTTATCCCTTAACCATGTCTGGCTCTCGATTCTAGGACCAACGAAAAGGCATCATGGGGTGTAGATCCAGACTGGGAACTCCTGGCTGTGGGATGAGATGAGGAATCCTCTCTGGGAAAGCCTTGCAGACACTTGAGCGAGGGAGTCACAGTGAATGCCTCAGCTTTGTGGATAAGACGATGGAGAGGAGGAGGGAAATGACCTCTGCTGCTGCTTTTCAGCCACTTTTTGGTCTTTTTCTCTGAGTTCTCAGTTCTCTCATCCTCTGCCAGTGCTGCACAGGAGGGAGACCTGCTGCTGAACAGCACTTTTGGCAATTCCAGCCACCCAGCTTGTCGAGGCCAGCGCTGGCAGAAGAGGGACCAGCAACTCTGGAGACAGTGCAGGGAACCAGGAGCCCTTCATAAAGTGTCACTGATGTGGAAATACAGGATCAAATGAGTAGCAATTCGTGTGTCACCGCATGACAGAACAAAACCCTCTACCGAGGAATTAAAGCCATAAATATCCTACAGGGCCCCTTCCTGCTAACATGTTCCTGACATCTGGAGTGGCAGCCCACTGGAACCTATCTGCTGTCAAAGAGCTGTTGCAATTAAGTCGTGAATGCAGAGGGGAGAAGGGGGGAAAACAATTTTTTAAATGACTTGGCAGGTGATGGAAAACCAAAATACCCTTTTCCATTAACGTGAGCAAATTTACCTTAAAAGGAGCTGGGTTAGAGACTCGGGAAGTTAATTGCCGGAGTCATTCAGTCAGGTTTTGGTCTCCTTGGGGCCGGTGCGGGAGCGATGGAGGGTCTGTGGTTGGGTTCCCACCTGGCTGCTGCAATATTTAACACTTTCTTGGCCTCCTGTGCTCCAGCAGGGCCTGGAGGGCACATGATGGTGTGGGAATGCAGCTGGGGCCAGCGATGGGGTGGTTTTGGGGAGGCAGTGAAGGGATTTGCTGTGCCAGGCAGGAGCGGTTGGAGTTTTGGTCTGGTGCAGCACCACAGCCTGGTGCTCTCATTGTGTGGATGATGGAGGGATTTAGGGGATCGTGGAGTATATTAAAGTTGGAAGAAACCTCTAAGATCAAGTCCAGCCATTAATCCAGCACTGCCATGTTCACTACACCGTGTCCCCAGAGGCTCTGGATGTTGTCAGGTGGGATTGGAAGGAGAGGAGTGTCAGGGTGGTGTGGTTAGCTTGGCTGTGCCCTCAGGAGCTGGAGGACACAATCCTGTGTATCCCTGAGCACCAGGCTTCCCAGGAGACCACAGCCAAGACCCAGGGATTCCTCTCTGGGTGAGCATCACCAGTGGGAAGCTGAGGACTGGAGATGGGAAAGGCCCCGTGGAGGTCCCCAATTGCTGTTCCCACAATCTGCCAGCCTGAGGAGGTGCCAGGCAGCCTCCCGCGGGTGATCCTCACACCCATCCCTCCCGCCACGGAGGATTTTGGATGCTTCAACCAGGCATTAGCCACAGCATCCTTTAGCAGCCCCAGTGGGAGCCATCCATCCCTCCAGCCCTCCTCTGAGGCTGCAGGAGCGGAGCCTGCGGAGCTCATTGGGATTCCGGGCACTGCTCGGTGCCATCCTGCTCGTCGCCTCTCGGTCTCTCCGCAGAGGTGGCACCGCGTGGCTGCAATTTGCATTTCTGGAGTTTGCAGGAGGTGTCACCGAGCAGATACACTGGCAAGCTGCGTCTCGCAGAGAATTCATTTTCGGGGGGTTTCGCTCCCTCCTTCCCAATCTGGCTGGCTCGATCTCAATTAAAGCATCCTTTGCTTCGTTACGAGTCACCAAACCCCGGTGCAGGCTCTGTGTTGGGCTGGTTTTTCCTCCTCGCTGCCCCACGTTTGGCTCCTCTCCAAAGGGCCAGCAGTTGGGAGGCTGCCACCTCCATGTCTGTACTGGGAATTTTTCTCGCTGGCTATCTAAAAATCAGGAAGCAGAATTGATTGTGAATGCCTCCAGATGACCACGGGGAGCTCAGAAATAAAGAATCACAGAATTTGAGAATCTCAAATTACATCAGTGATGTTTTTTCCTCGAAATTTTATTTAAGGCACTTTTGAGTGGACCCAATTTTCAGAAGGGCCCAGATTGAAGACCGATCCTTGTGAGAGACTGTTTGAAAATTGCCCATTCCTTGTGGCTGCAGGTTTGCTAAATATTCAATTATTCCACCAGCGACTTGGTCTCGAGCAAACTGTTTTCTGTAATATTTTTTCCCTCCATAATTTACACGAATGGGAGAAAAAGACTTAAACTGAATAACCTGTGGCCAGCGATTGGAGCTGTGCTTGTGTTCATTCCTTTTTCCTTTAAAATGGTATCTTCTTTCCAGCCCTGTGTGATTAACCACATCCTGTTTGGGTTCCTTGTATCAGAAATAAGGGCTGAGCATCACCTGGAGAGGAGAGGTGTTCCTGCTCTCCTCCTGAGTTTGTGTCCACCTCTTAAAAGCTGGGGAGAAACCCATCCCTTCTCCTTGGAGTTCCTAGGAGACTTTCCCTCTCCATCCCTGCTGCCCTTCCTGAAGGTTTGATGCACTTCAAACACTTATATTTGCTTTAAAAATGGGCAAACTTTAGCCTCAAAGGAATTTCTCCATGTTTTTTTTTTAGGAGGACCAGGGCTGCAGCAGCTCCCACTGAGTCCTGCTGTGGATGCTCGTGGCTGAGCAGGGAGCAGGGATGGGGAGAAGTGGCTTCAAGGGTGATGCCTCCACTAGACACCACCCAAACTCAACCTGGCCCCATGCACCCGAGCATGGGCTCCATCCCCAAGCTCCAAACACCCACCAAAATCAGGCAGGAATTTTCCCTCCTCCCATCCCCACCTTGCAGCGCTGGAGCAGCAGCCAGGTTGCCTGGGCTACACAACCATCCTCTTGGATTATTCCTGATAAATAATGTTTGGTTTTTCACTCGGAGCGAAATGGCCTCGGAGTCCATGGAGCAATTTTGGGCCAGCTTGCAGCGCCGCCGAGTTTAACTCTCCAATTTGGCCTGCAGCGGTGCTGGGCAAATTGCTCCCAGCAACTACTTTATTCATCCCCAAACGTGGTTTTGTGCTGACCCAAGCGGTCGACTCAGCACATGTTTTCAGCCAAGGAAAAAAGAAATTAAAAAAAAAAAAGAGGCAAATTGTTTCCAAATGGTGCATGTTTTCTATGAAGGCAGTTGGACAGGATGTTTTTGAAGGGATGGTGGAAGGAAAAAAAGCCCTCTGAAAGCAGCGTGTTTTCAGCTGGTTCCACTGTTCCGCCCATGCTTTCAGCACTAGGAACACAGGTGCGTGTTTTTAACCGACCTGCTGTGCTGCTTGCTTGTTCTTTTGAGCTTTATCAGGAGGCCAAACACCCTGGATGTCCTCCCTGCATGGGAAAATTGAGGGGGAAGATTTGAAATAGGAACTATCTTATTTTGCGCGATCGGAGAATTCTTGAGACAGAGTTTAGATTCAGACCTGGGTGTTGCAGGTCTCCAGGCATCACCTCGATGCTTTTTCTTTCCCTGTGGAGACCCACTGACTTTCGAGGAATAGCTTAACCCTTTCCTTCAGCTGCAAAGATTGAGGTTCATTCCTTCTCCAGCTGTTTTCCAGCTGTTTCCCAGACCAGAACCAGCCTCGACTGTCACAGGGTCCCCGCAGGGGTGGCACTGAACACTTGGCCTCCCCAGGATCCACCCTTGGGTGGGTGTTGTGCCGAATAAAGCAATCTCTGTCTTCTCCTCAAAGCCCTTCAGGCTCCTAACGCAGCCTTTGGGCTGTTTGGGAGATGGGGAATTGGCAGATCCTTATGGGAAAGTGATGCCTTAGGATTTAGTTTATCTATTTTTCAGATCCTGTACTGCTTTAGTCTGTCACTCTCAAACTCCAAGGCCTCTTAGCCACTGTCCTCCCACTCTGGTTAGACACAACAAATCCTCTCTGGGCCTGGACTCAAGGCCACCTCGTTGTTCCAGGCCCCGAAATATGTAAACTAAGCCTCTGGAAAGGTGGAACAAACTTGGGGTTATAACACCATTACCTGAAATCGTAATTGGACAATTAACCCTGATGTGCAAATGGACCAAACTCATAAAAGTGGGAAAAACTCGGTGTCTATTTTGGGTGTAGCCCTAGGGCTCTGCACCCACAGTGTACCTTTATTGAAGGCCCTTCAATAAATACCTGCTTTTATTCCCTTAATCTTGTCTAGCCTCTGTTTTCAGGAGGCCTCTCCAAGGCATCGAAAGGACCTGGAGGGATGAGGCACTGGGGCTGTGGTGTGTGGCACTGGGACTGTGGTGTGTGGCACTGGGGCATGGTGTGTGGCACTGGGACTGTGGTGTGTGGCACTGGGGCTGTGCTGTGTGGCACTGGGACTGTGGTGTGTGGCAGGGTCTGGGCATGGTTTTGTGTTGACCCTGATTATTCGTGGGCAGCTCTGGAAGCCTTTCCCTCCTTCTTACTAACCAAAACTGATGTTTCCTCCGAGAAGGGCTGCTCAGAGCAGTGCCACAGCTGGCAGTGGAGGCCCTTTCCATGCCAAGGAGCTGCTCCTGGGCGTTGCTCCTCACCCTGGGGCTGTGCTTCAGCTCCACACCCCTCCGTGAATTTATCCCTGGGAGGCTGAGCTTTGGGGGATGCACCTGGGCACGGAGGGAGCTGTCCAAGCAGCACTTGCACCTGCTCCTGGAATTCTTTGGGTGTCCCACAGCAAACAGGATCCCTGGAGAGATCCAGCTGCAGGGAGGAGGCACTTTGAAATGGGTGAAACACGGCGATAACAGTGCTGATTAAGAAAGGAGAGCGTGGCTGATGGTTTTGTCTTATTTAATGCTGACATCCTGAGGTCAAACCGTTGCTCTCCGAGGAAAGCACAACCCCATTAGTCAAACACAGCCATCTCCAGCTTTGTAGTTCCTTTGCATGATTTATAAGCCACGGGGGTAAAAAAGAAGTTTTTTCCTCTGAAAATACCAGGGAATATTTCTATCCTTGTTGCCTTCCCTTGCTCATTTAAACTCCAGTTTTACAACATCAAAGCTGGAGTTGAGCTCTCCTGGTACCCGTTTGCAGGATTCAGTATCCTAACACGTCTGGCTGCTGGCTCTCACTGGCTGCACACAGAAACACATCCCACGTCCCTCTGGAATTCTGGAAATGAGCACCTCCCGCTCAGGAGAGATGCTGCTGGAGCCAGGAGTCCATTCTTGAGCTCCTTGCAGCGAGGGGCACAAGCTTTGCAGTGCTCGGGGAGTGGGAATGCTGAAATCCAGGACTCAGCCAGCACTGGGACAGAGGTTAATTTTCCTGTCCTGATTCCTGTCGGGAAATGTCAGATCATCCCTGCCTGTGAGCTCAAAATGAGTGTTTCAGGGACTAAAACACCCCTCTGCTGCTCTCAGCTACGCCTGGCATTTCGGCTCTGTGTGAACTCTTGATCAGGTCAAAAAGTAAAACTCCCTTTTAGGAAAGATTTTAAGATGATGGAGGGCTTTGTTTCATTCTGCATTTGCAACTCTAATGTGTTCTTCCCCTGCGCTCCCACCCACTCCTCACACTCAACCCCAGACTCTCTACTCACATGGCTATCAGTGTCACTTCTCAAACATGTCTTTCCTTGGAAATCCAGCTTTTCATCAATTAAACATTTTGGACAGCTTTTCTGAAACAAATCCTTAAAAAAAAAAAAAAATAAAAATTAATCTTTGCTTCACTGCAAAGTTTTGCTGGTTTTACCTTAAAAGACTCCAGCAGCCCTGCAGTGAAGGTGATCCCAGCAGGATTTTGGGGCAGCTTTAGGCTGCTCCCGTGGGTGCTGTGCAGCCTCATGCCTGTAGCTCGTCACTGTTGCTGTTAATAGAATTCCACTTGGTGCTCCTGCGAGTTCCTGGCAGGAAAGGCAGGAGGGGTTGGGGTGGAGGTGCCTGTGCCAGGTGTGTCCGTGTGTCAGGCTGGGTCCTTTGCAGGATGTTTGATTTCTGCTTCTCTCCCCGCTAGAAGCCCCTACTAACAACCCCTCATCCTCCCCGAGCAGCCGAAGCTCCTTTCCTCATCCCTCTCTGCCCACCTCTCGCTCCACTTCCATCACTGCTCCAGCTGGTTGGGCTCTGGCCTTTTCCCAGTCCATCCCAGTTCCCCACTGGACACTTCCTGCAGCAATTTCCAAGCACAGACAGACAGACAGGAGCTGCATCCTTCAGAGCAAGGGGCACATTCCTGGATCTGAGCCCATGGCAGGAATCTTGTGCAGGTGGGAGCCTTGCCCAGGGCTCTGAGGGGCTGCTGAGCTGCTTTTCTAGGAAAAACAGGCAAATCTCTTGTTGGCTTCATCACCTTTATCCTCTCCTGCTGCCAGATTTCAGCCCTTCAGCGTGACAGCAGGTTTGAGCTGAAATCAGTTTGTGTCAGTGACCTCCTCCGTGGGTCCCTCCTGTGTTTGGGGAGCAGGGCTTGAGAATCACACCCCAAACACAGCAAATGCCCTATAAACCATAAACAGAGCAGTCACATCCCCTTGCTAAAAAGCACAAAAGCTATAAATAGACCTGCAAATGTAACTTCTGTGGCCAGCATTGCCCAGACCTCGCCCTTTTGCCTCAGAACAGGTCCCGTATGTTTTATCTCCTCTAAATGCAGTGTAAAACAGTCTATTCCCTTTCCTGAAAATACTTGTCTTTGTCATCCATCCTTCTCCTCCCATCTGAATCAGATTTAATTTTCTTGCCTAGTGGCACTTTGAAGCCCCTAATGAACAGAAGGTCCCATCCCTTAGTGCCAATCATACAAAATTGGTTTCGTGGGCATGCAGATGCTTCGGTGCTGAGACTGAACTGGCAGGACATGATGGCTTTGCAATGACTTGCAGACTCTGTTAATTAAGGTGAACATGTTTAGCTGGGGAAAGAAAAAAAAAAAAGCACAGTCCATGAAAGTATGCTAAGCATGTTGATTTAATTGGCAATTACTGAATTTGAAGTAAGCATTCAAGTGTAGCCAAACTCCTTGTATGGCAGAGTCCGGGCCCGAAGTCCTCCGGGGCAAAGCACCAAGAAAAATGAGGCAGGGAAAGATGAAATGCCTTGCCCAAGGTCGTGTGGGAAGACATGACAGAGCTGGGAACCGAGCTGGGTTTTCCTGTGGCTGTCCTTCCTCTGCAGCATCCCTCACATCCAGGGATGAGGGGGGATGGCCTCAAGCTGAAGGAGGGCAGGGCTGGATGGGATACTGGGCAGGAATTGTTCCCTGGGAGGGTGGGCAGGCCCTGGCACAGGGTGCCCAGAGCAGCTGTGGCTGCCCCTGGATCCCTGGCAGTGCCCAAGGCCAGGCTGGACATTGGGGCTGGGAGCAGCCTGGCACAGTGGGAGGTGTCCCTGGATCCATGGCAGGGGTTTGGGATGAGCTTTAAGGTCTCTTCCAACCCAAACCATTCTGGGACTCTGAGATTGTCCCTGTCAAGCTGCTCTGCTCTGTCAGCACTGTGGTGCTCGGAAAGGCTTTTTTAACATCATCTCCTGTAGATTGGCTCAGAGGTGTTGCTGTTCCTTCCTTCCTTCCCTCTTTCCAGTGGCACTGGGAATGTCATGGAGCAGCTGCTGCAGGGCTTGCGCTCGGTCTGAACCTGCCTTTAGTGTGCCAGCCCCGAGCACCCTCCTGCCCGAGGGAGTTGTGGAGGTGGACCAGGGCTATGCAGGGACAGGGATGATGGAAAGGCTTCTAAAACATAGCCACTCCTGGAATTATCTACTCGGGACCTAAAGGAGTGAGGGATTTGTGTGCAGAGTGCTGACCGTGGAGGTGATGATGTGAGGAGGGAGAAGGGCAGAGGGACTCCCAGCCTGGAGAGGAGGTGTGCCAGGAAAGGGGCCAGAAACCCAGGGAACAGTGCCAGGGCAGGGAGGTTATAATTCCCTATAATTCCCTGCCATCTACCCCCCAAAGACCACCCATGTTGGGGGTCTGGGGCCGTGCCTGCAGTGGGCATGAAGCAGCTCAGCAAATCCTGGCCCCTGCACCTCCCAGCAGCTCTTTGCCCATCAGTGGCAGGTGCAGGATTCTCACTGTGCCTGTCAGGGGTGTGTGGAAACACTGGAAAATCTTTAGGCTTTTCTGCCCACAGATTCTTGCAGCACCGGTCAGTGAGAGCTGTCTCAAATTGTAATATTTCATTTCTAAAAGGGAACTTCTGTAGGTTCCCGGGAGAAGAATGTAAATAATGAAAGATGTTTTGGTAAGGTGCTTTCCTTGAGCAGTGAAAGAGTTCTGTCTTTGTTTGAACATTTGTGAGGCTGTGCTGGAGACACACAGACACAATCTCACAGGACAATCACTCCCAGCTAACATGGCTGGAGGGAGAAAAGGTTTGATCCCTGTTCTTGATGGAAATAAAACCTCCTGAGNAACCCAAACCATTCTGGGACTCTGAGATTGTCCCTGTCAAGCTGCTCTGCTCTGTCAGCACTGTGGTGCTCGGAAAGGCTTTTTTAACATCATCTCCTGTAGATTGGCTCAGAGGTGTTGCTGTTCCTTCCTTCCTTCCCTCTTTCCAGTGGCACTGGGAATGTCATGGAGCAGCTGCTGCAGGGCTTGCGCTCGGTCTGAACCTGCCTTTAGTGTGCCAGCCCCGAGCACCCTCCTGCCCGAGGGAGTTGTGGAGGTGGACCAGGGCTATGCAGGGACAGGGATGATGGAAAGGCTTCTAAAACATAGCCACTCCTGGAATTATCTACTCGGGACCTAAAGGAGTGAGGGATTTGTGTGCAGAGTGCTGACCGTGGAGGTGATGATGTGAGGAGGGAGAAGGGCAGAGGGACTCCCAGCCTGGAGAGGAGGTGTGCCAGGGAAAGGGGCCAGAAACCCAGGGAACAGTGCCAGGGCAGGGAGGTTATAATTCCCTATAATTCCCTGCCATCTACCCCCCAAAGACCACCCATGTTGGGGGTCTGGGGCCGTGCCTGCAGTGGGCATGAAGCAGCTCAGCAAATCCTGGCCCCTGCACCTCCCAGCAGCTCTTTGCCCATCAGTGGCAGGTGCAGGATTCTCACTGTGCCTGTCAGGGGTGTGTGGAAACACTGGAAAATCTTTAGGCTTTTCTGCCCACAGATTCTTGCAGCACCGGTCAGTGAGAGCTGTCTCAAATTGTAATATTTCATTTCTAAAAGGGAACTTCTGTAGGTTCCCGGGAGAAGAATGTAAATAATGAAAGATGTTTTGGTAAGGTGCTTTCCTTGAGCAGTGAAAGAGTTCTGTCTTTGTTTGAACATTTGTGAGGCTGTGCTGGAGACACACAGACACAATCTCACAGGACAATCACTCCCAGCTAACATGGCTGGAGGGAGAAAAGGTTTGATCCCTGTTCTTGATGGAAATAAAACCTCCTGAGAAAAAATTCTATGAAGGTGGAGTCACTTTGTGGACAAGTCCTAGCTATTAGGGCCTCATCTTTACCACAGGGGTGTTCATGTTCCCCTCGATTTCCGAGCATCCTTCTGCACTAAAAACCCCTCACACAGCAGGTGGGGAGAGCTGATTGTCCTTTTCATTCCCTGTAACATAATCATCTCCCGGGCACGGATGTGATGCTGTGGCACTGGGCATGGTTGGAGGGACACGTGGAGCCAAGCCGGGACCGAGCACAGCAGCCAAGCACTGGCACAGCCTGTGCTGGCACTGGCCAGACAGAAGCACTTGTGGTTTTTATTCAAACATGGATTTTTAAATTTTTTTAAATTTTTTTTTTTTTTGCTATAAAACAGGTTAATTTGTAAGTTTTCTTGAGGTTTTCCCACAAACTCCCGTTTGGGGAGGAATGTTTCAGTAAAGTTTTTGGGGAGCTCCAGACCTGTGATGCTGAACCCTTTGTTTCTGCAGAGGATCATTTGAATTCTGCTTTTTTAGTGCTTCCCTAAGCTTTGCAAGGGGGAAAACTTCCTCCAGAAGCAGGGAAACTTGATTTTTATGGTTTCTACAACTGCCTTAATGCTTGCTAAAGTAAATGTAAAGCCTGGCCTGTGTGCCAAGGTGTGGGACAGGCCCCCCGTAGCTGCTCCTCTGCATCCGTTGTGCTTCCAACTTTCCCCGCTGAGCTTCCATTGAGGAAAGGCGGAGAAATCAATTAAATCCAGCACTGTTTAAATTTGTTTTCTTGATCCTCCGAAGAGCAATAAGTCACGGCGTAGCTGGGGAAAACTCTTTGCGTTTTGAAGCTTTGCCTCCTGCATCTGGATGGAGTGGGAATTGTGGAGAGCAGCAGGCTGTGGCTAGAGGGAGTTGTGGAGATGGACCAGGGTTATGCAGGGACAGGGGTGGTGGAAAGGCTTCTAAAACATATGATGCCTTTTCAGGCTACCTAGAAACAGAGACTAGACAGGAGTAAAGGAAAAAAGGTGATATTTTATTTGAAAGGCCTTCAGGTGCACACTTTGGGCTCCAGAGGCTCCTGCCTCAGTGCATCCCAAAATGGACAATGACAGCTCCCGAGTTCTTCCCACTTTGATATCAGCATCAATTGCCCAAGCAGAAGCCAGGCAAGGATGGAATTTGCCCAAGCTTGCCCCCCTGTCCCCAAGATGAAGGTTTGCAGTTGTTGGGCCCAGGAGGGTCTGGGTGTCCTTGGAGAGCGAGCTGGAGAGGCTTTGTTATGTCTATCTTAGCAAAGAGAACAACACTGAACGAGCTCAAGACAACTTCAGAGCTACACTAGCAGTACAGGATTTGAAAACTATAAAAGCTAAAACCTAAGGCATCATATAGTTACTCCTGGAATTATCTGCTCGGGACCTAAAGGAGTGAGGGATTTGTGTGCAGAGTGCTGACCGTGGAGGTGATGATGTGAGGAGGGAGAAGGGACCTTGGGCAGAGGGACTCCCAGCCTGGAGAGGAGGTGTGCCAGGGAAGGGGGCCAGAAACCCAGGGAACAGTGCCAGGGCAGGGAGGTTACAATTCCCTGGAGGATGGATTTGCCAGCTTCCAGAAAAAGGCAGCAGGACCCTGAAATGGAGACCAGCTGTGTGACAGCAACCAGGTGTCCCTGCCTGCTGTGGCTTTGGAGGACAAACTGAGGGGCAGGGGAGGAGAGTGCCTGGCTTGGTTTGGGGTGAGCTGCTTGAACCCCTTGCTGGTGTGGTGGGAATGTCCATCAGGTGGGAGTCTCCATCAGGTGGGAATGTCCCTCAGGTGGGAATGTCCATCGGGTGGGAGTGTCCATCAGGTGGGAATGTCCATCAGCCGAGGATGCCTTTGTGGC
>VZRF01008267.1:185177-202520 GCA_013396875.1 Vireo altiloquus | reverse complement strand
ATGTGCGTCAGGTGGGAGTGGCCATCAGGTGGGGATGTCCATCAGGTGGGAATGTCCATCAGGTGGAAGTGTCCATCAGGTGGAAGTGTCCATCAGGTGGAGTGTCCATCAGGTGAGAGTGTCCATCAGGTGGGAGTGTCCATCAGGTGGGAATGTCCATCGGGTGGGAGTGTCCATCAGGTGGGAATGTCTATCAGCTGAGGATGGCTTTGTGGCAAGAGGCTCAGTGTATGCAACCTCAGGAGAGGAGGAGGAGGAGGTTGTCTCTGTCCTCCGCAGGGAGGAGCTGCTGTTGGATGCTCTGTGAGACAATTTGAGGTCTCTGTGGGCCTACAGTAGCCAGGAATGAGAGCCCTCAAATTAATGAATCAGAGCCTGCTTGGTGAGATCCTGGGCATCAGTGAGGGAAGGGATGCTGCTCCTGCCTGCAAGGGCTCCTCTCTCTTCAAGACCCTTAAAAGCAGCACCTCCAGCAAGCCAGGAGTTAAACGAGCACAGGAATTTCTACAAGATGCCTACTACAAGCACATCGTCACTGCAAGATGCCAGCTACAAGTGCAACATATTTTTCTCTGTGTGCCACTGGTGTTTCCCTCGGTGCCTGTGCACGTGGGGAAGGTGTCTGTGCTCCTCGCAGGGGGAGGCACGGGATGAGTCGGTGGATGGGGGCAGGAGGCTGATGGCAGGAGTCTCTTCTTTTTACAGAAAGTGAAAAATCAATCCTTGACCTTTAAAGGAGTTTATGAATTCCTGGCTTAGGGATCGATGTGCATTGATTTCTGTGTGTCTGCGTGGGCTCGCCGTGTACACGATCAGGTGATGGAGGCCGAGTTTTGCTGAGTCTGGAGCGGGCAGAAGCAGGTGTTGTCTCTGTTGAGCTGCCAAGAGTGAAAACATTATTTTTCCTCCTTTTTCCCTACCTTTTCTGGTAGGTTGAGGTCACTCAGAGACACCGTGTTGGGTACTTCAGTGACAGCACCTCCCTGCCTCCTGCCCTGCTGCTCTCCATCACCCTGTGGAGCATCCCTGTGTCTCCCAGCCCTTCCCAGGGATGTTGCTGCCTGTCTCCCCTCATCTGAACATTCCAGACCATCCCTGTGTCTCCCTGCCCTGCTCAGGGATGTTGCTGCCTGTATCCCCTCATTTGAACATTCCAGAGCATCCCTGTGTCCCCCAGCCCTTCCCAGGGATGTTGCTGCCTGTCTCCCCTCATTTCAGAGTTCCAGACCATCCTCGTGTCTCCCAGCCCTGCCCAGGGATGTTGCTGCCTGTTCCATGCCATTTAAAGCTTCTGGAATTCTGCCAGGAGGCCCCTGGCTTGTTTTGGGGACAGCATCACTGTCCATCCCCCCAGATCACTCGGGAGGAGGCTACAGCTGCTGGTTCCAGGGGTGATTTTGGGCAGAGCTGCTCCTGTGGGCACACTGCCATCGCAGAGGTTCAGTGGCAGTCGGGGTTCAGCCACCCCTGGGTGAAGCACCCAAGCCCAGGCTGGCAGAGGAGGTGCTGCTGGGAACCCAAATTGCAGCGACTGGGTAGCAGCAAGCGAAGCTTTCCCATTTCCACCCCAATAAAATAGCAATTTCCTCAAGACTGCAGACTCAGCCAGCACAGAAGTTAGCTTAATGAATTAAAACTCAAGCGTGGCTTGACCTCGGAGGTGTGACGTTCCTCTTGTGAATGAGGATTTAAGGGAGGAGACGTGCTGGCAGCCCATTTCCCGACCTGCTCCCACGAGACGTGTGAGCAGAAGCAAAGCCCTCCTGTGCACATTTCTATATATATTTGGTGTATATTCATGTCCGCCCACTGATCTCCCGAGATGAAGCCGTGCGAGCTGACAGCTGCCGAGGAGCCGAGAGGTGCTGGGGGTGGGATGGGAACAGAAGGCTCCGAAGCCTGTTCAGCTGCCACGGGCTGGGGAGGGGGGCAAAGAAACAGAAAGGCTGACGTGTTTCAACTCACAAATGTTGGAGAAAGCGTGGCACCAAATAGCAGCTCCCAACAGCACAGGCCTGAGTTGAGTCTCCGGAGCAGTGTGGGGATAATTGCTGTTTTCTGCAGCAAACCCCCTGCTCCTAACGGGCCAAAAGCACCAGCTGGTATTGCAGAATCCCAGAGTGGGTCAGGGAAGGGACCACAGAGCTCATCTGGTGCCACCTCCCTGCTACAACAGGGTCATCCCAGAGCACAGAGCACACGATTGTGTCCGGACAGTTCTGGAGCATCTCCAGTGAGGGACACTCCACAGCACCCCTGGACAATTTGTTCCAGTGCTCACTCAGTGCCCAGGGAAGAAGTTGTGCCTCCTGTGCAGGGAATTGCTGGGCTCAGTCCCTGCCCATTGCTCTGGTGCCACTGCTGAGCCTCCAGAGCAGAGCCTGAGCCCTGCTCTGAGCCCTCCCTGCAGCCAGGGACACCTAGGGACACCTAGGGACAGCCAGGGACAGCCAGGGACACAGAGTGACACCCAGGGACACCCAGCGACACCCAGGACCTGCAGGTACACAAAGTAACACTCAGGGACACCCATGGACAGCCAGGCACAGCCAGGGACAGCCAGGGACACCCAGGACATCCAGGTACACAAAGTAACACTCAGGGACACCCAGGCACATCCAGGGGCACCCAGGGACACCCAACGACACCCAGGGACACAGAGTGACACCCAGGGACATCCCTGGATGTCCCTGGACGTGTTTAAAAGAAGACTGGATATGGCACACGATGCCATGGTCTGGTTGAGGTGTCAGGGCATGGCTTGGGCTCGATGATCTTGGAGGTCTCTTCCAACCCCTGTGAGTTCTGTAAGTGTGGGAACAGAAAGCTGTGAGGCTTGATCTTGGAATGGGGAAACTGAGGCACAGAGAAAGAATGAACCCATGGGCTCTGCAGCAGAGCCACGAAGCAAATCCAGGCCCATCTTAAGGCATTATTTTTCCCAGAAGATCCATCTTTTCCCCTTGCGCCGTCTCCTTTGGCATGTTTTCCAAATCTTTGATCTATAATGAAATCCAGTAGGAAACATGTTCTCCTCTTCGCTTTAGGAACCAGGGCATGGGAAGTGGGTCCTGCAGACAGCAGGGGCTTTATTCCCCACCCCAGCACCCTCCTGGCATCTCCACAGCTGCTGGTGCCTGGCCAGGGGTTGGAGTCTGTGGGGTGGGAGCTGTGAGGGGAGAACAACCCCCAGGTCAGCAGGGATTCTGTCCTGCTTTATTTAATCCAACTGCTCCTCCAGCCTCTCCTACTGTCTCTCCTAATGTATTCCTATTTGTTTGATCTCCTACAAACTTCCCCTCTCTGATCTTCTGATGAAATAATAAATCTGGGGCCCTTGAAGACACTTCATGGCAGGAGACTCTAAACGAAAACCCTTTTAAGCATTTAGAGGTGTTTTAATGTGACAATCCCCTCCTGCAAGGGTACAGTATATCCTGGATTGCTCCTGGCTGCTCCCTGAGCAACACGGGGCCATAAAACTTCTGTCTGTGGGAGCACGAGGATGTGGAATTCGCTCCTGTCGTGAGGCTGAAGAGCTCATGAGCAGACACAGAGGGTGTTTGTACCTTTGGGAAGGCGTCCAGACTGTGATGGGAGTAACGGGGATGTGCTGTATGCAGCTGGGATGGGGAGGAAAGAGGATTTGGAGGGGAGGTGTTGCTTGTTTCCACTCCTTAAATGGCTTTGAGAGATTAAAAAAAGTCACCACAAAATGTGTTGGAATGCTTTTTGTGGTACCTGGCTGGAGAATGTAAGGAATAGGAGTCATTATGGGCAGCTCTGCTTGTTACCGATAGGGCTGCCAACCTGTGGTCTGATCTGTTTGCAATCCTTGCTACTCCAATTATAAGGTAGGAATTAATTGAGACCAATAGCCTGGGCCCTGCAGACAAGCTGGATTCATGTGCTGGGTTATACTGGGAGCTCCTTAATGACAGAAAAGCTCTTGGAATACTCACAGATGAATAAAAGGAGATTTTGGTTCCAAATAGAGAGAGTAGAAAATGCTATTTCAACTATGCCTAGTGCTTGGTTAGGCACTGGAGCTGGTTCTCCAGAGAAGCTATGGCTGTCCCTGGATCCCTGGCAGTGCCCAAGGCCAGGCTGGATGGGGCTTGGAGCAGCCTGGGGTAGAGGAAGGTGTCCCTGCCCAGGGCAGGGGGGAGAACGAGATGAGCTTTAAGGTCTCTTTCAACCTAAACCATTCCAGGATTCTGTGGTTCCGTGTCCTGCCCACAGTGTGATGGAGAGCCTCTCTGCCCTGGGCTGAAATGGAATTTAAATGGTGCAGTTCGAGGCAGGGCTGGAGCTTGGCTCCTCCGAGCTGCCCAGCGGTGACCTCGGCACTGGGGCACGGATGCTCTGCAAAGCCTTTCCCAAACCCTCCGTGCCGAGCTGCCAGGAGCTGGGGAGGTCTCCACAATTTTCCTGCAAAAACCGGAGCTATTTTGCGCTGGGGAAAGGCCGCACCGGGTCCGGCAGGGCCGGGCAGTGCTGCAAACCCCTGCAGGAAGGGGAGAGCTCGGGAAATCACAGTGCCATCGTGTGGCTTCGCTCCCGGCACGGACCCGGGCTCGGTGTCCCCGCGCCGCTCCGCAGAGCCGTCCCCGATCGCTTTAGGCCGTGTAACGATGTTTGTCTGCTCCGTGCTCTTGGCCGCTACTGCTCTTCATCGCATTGCCTCCCTCAGCCTGATCGCATCAGGGCCCCGCAGCTCCCTAACGGAGTTTGCTGCTGTCGAGGATGCGCGGAGGAGGAGGAGGTTAGATATTAGAAAGAAATTCTTTACAGAGAGGGTAATCCGCCATTGGAATGGCTGCCCAGGGAAGTGGTGGATTCTCCGTCCCTGGAGGTTTTTAAGACAAGGCTGGACATGGCACTTAGTGCCATGGTCTAGCAGCTGTGGTGGGAGTGGATCAAGGGTTGGACTTAATGCTCTCAGAGGTCCTTTCCAACCTCTATGATTCTATGATTCTATGATTCTATGAGGGCAGGTTTGGGGGATCCGGCAGACGAAGAGCACCTAGCGCTGGGGAATGAAGAGTCTCTGCTGCAGGCTGTGTGCTCTCACAGGGCAGGGGCATGGTTAGGGAGCCTGGAGTGCCAATCGTGGAGTCACACGTGCTGGAAAAACTTCCAGGGTCATTGAGCCAACTGTTAACTCAGCACTGCCATCCCCAAACCCTGTCCTAAATGCAATGTCCACGTGGCTGTTAGATCCCTCCAGGGATGGTGAGTCCAGCACTGCCCTGGGCAGCTGTGCCAGTGCCTGACCACCCTTTCCATGAAGAAATTTTCCCAATATTCAACCTAAACCTCTCTTGGCATGACTTGAGGCTGTTCCCTCTCCTCCTCTCCCTGTTCCCTGGGAGCAGAGCCTGACCCCCCCCGGCTGCCCCCTCCTGTCAGGGAGTTGTGCAGAGCCACAAGGTCCCCCCTGAGCCTCCTTTTCTCCAGGCTGAGCCTTTCCCAGCTCCCTCAGCCCCTCCTGGGGCTCCAGACCCTTCCCAGCTCCGTTCCCTTCCCTGGACCTGCTCCAGTATCCAGCCTGTCCAGATCCCTCTCTGGACCCCCTCACCCCCTTTCACTGGAGGGTGGCACGGCTCAAAAGTGCATAAAAATTACAAATCCTCCATTTCTAGTGAAGGGGGAGGTTCCTTTCCCTCCTCCTGCCTTGGGGTGGAGATGATAATTCCCTTTCCCGTGCTAATGGATGTCTCTAAGTGCTTTCCAAATGCATGCATGGCTGCAGCAGTGCCAAGCTGTCATTTTTCCCCATCCCAGTGGCATTGGGAAACTTGGGTCAAGAGCAGGAAGAATCCTTTGTGCCGGATTCTGCACAGGGCTGGCACGGCTCTGCACAGAGGGAAGGGCAGGCAACAGAGAAAATGCTTTACCCAAGGTCACTGAAGGAGAGAAGAGCCCAGGTATTTTATTTCCAGGAACAACAACCTTTCCTTGTGCTTCTTTTTTATCATTCTAGTTCACTTTTTTCCCCCTCTTCCAATGCTGGCACTTGCCGTTTCGATCCCATCCATCGCGAATATTCGGGCAGTCAAACACCAGGACTGGCTAAACATCCTTAAACGGTTTTAAAACGAGGGGAAAAACATGAGCTAGGAAGAAAATAATGAAGTTTGTGGCTCTGAATCCTAAGCAGTCGCTCTGGTCGGGGCTCTGTGGGATGAACTCATCCTGTGCCAGCCAATTGGTGGTTCCCTCAAGCCAAGCTGCTTTATAATTAAGTGATAATTGTTTTTGCTGGGGAGCACACAAGAAAGATAAACAGCTTGAGGAATCAATAAGCATCAAGGTCATAGGCTGAGTTATTTACTGAATCATCTGCAATTTATCTCCCAACTTTTCTGTACAAAAGAAAACAGTGGCTCTGTTTCACGGAGGGTTTGGAAGAGCCGGGTGAGTGTCATCGCTTGAAAACTGAACAAAACACTGCAAATTTGGGGCTTTCACCTGAAAAACCTTCAGAATGAACCAAGGAAGGCTTGGGGGCAAACTACCAAGGAGCAGTGCAGTCATCCACGCATCCCCAGATCCACACGTGCACTTGCTCTCTTACATCGCTTTAACCGAATCGATGCAAAGCCCTGCCTGGACACTTACTTCTCATTAGCTTAAATTTATCCCTAATTGACGTGGGCCCAGCCGCCCTGAGCTTGGTGTGCTCTGAGCAGCCTCGCACACCCATGGGTTTGTGATGCTTTGGAGATGAACCCGTGCTCGGCAGGGGCAGCGCTGGGGGGTCAATAAGTGCTGCACAGGGGTGGAAGGAGCAGGAGGACCCTCAGGGAGAGAAAGCAACAAGTCCATTTCGGGCTGGTGACAGCTGGAATTGGCCTCTCCATGCTGTGGTGCTCCCAGCTCCACCCTTGGCTTGGTGCAGTTGCAAAGAACAACAGGGAATGGCTTGGAACTGACAGGGGGTTGGTTTAGAGTAGGTGTTAGGGAAAAATTGTTCCCTGTGAGGGTGCTGATGCCCTGGCACAGGTTGTCCAGAGAAGCTGTGGCTGCCCAGGGATCCCTGGAAGTGTTTAATGCCAGGTCTTAACCTGGTCTAGGGAAGGTGTCCCTGCCCAAGGCAGGGGGGTTGGACTGAGGTGAGCTTTAAGTCCCTTCCAGCCCAAACCATTCCATGATTCTGCCCTGAGCTGAGACTGCTCCTGCACTGTAGCTGATTTATTGACGCCTGTAGTTCCAGGTTTGTTATCCCCTCCCTTTTGGTGTCTCAGGCTTTGCTATAGACCCCTCTATATTTTCCTCAATCCCTAAAATAATGATTATGGAATGCTTTTCACTGAGAGA
Organism: Vireo altiloquus; assembly: GCA_013396875.1. Lineage (NCBI taxonomy): Eukaryota > Metazoa > Chordata > Aves > Passeriformes > Vireonidae > Vireo > Vireo altiloquus. The sequence goes on along the minus strand of VZRF01008267.1, from coordinate 195,197 downwards.
CCTCAGTTCCGGTTGGTATCCCTATTTTACTTTGGAGAAAGCAGAGAGGATACTATGGGGGGTTTAAAATCCTAAAGGTTTTCTGCTGAACCAGTAGCAGAGTGGAGACCACAGGTCCTGGTCCATTATCCACTGGACAGCACTGAGCCCTTGCACCAAAGAGGATGTTTAATTTACACAACCTCAGGTGAATGCAAGAAAGGCTTTTCCCTGGATAGAGACATTGCAGTATCCTCATTACCTTCCATGAAATCCAAATAAGCTCTGAGCTGCAGAACCGATAAGTGAATTAATAGTGCAGATATAGAATTGTGCAGTCAGGAATGATTTGGGTTGGAAGTGACCTTAAAGCCCCTCTTGTTCTGCTCCCTTGCCGTGGGCAGGGACACCTTCCAGCAGACTGAATTGTCCCAAGTTCTGTCCAGCCTGGCCTCCAACACTTCCAGGGATGGGGCAGCTATGGCTTCTCTGGGCATAAATGACCCACATTTCCAGCGCTCGGGAGCCTGAAGTGCTCTGAGTGGGAGAAGGTTTCTGTGTGAAATCTTTCCCTTTTCCCCAGGGTTTGGAGGAAGGTGTCGAGTGCCGCTTCGCCCACGGCAGCCCCGCGCTGCCGGCTGGCCCCGAAACAGATTAATGAGATCAAAATCCATCTGGCAGCTCATTTGCTGTTGTGGGAAGGCTTTGCCAGCACCGTGGCTGTGAGCAGCTCTCCTGCCGTGGTAATCTCCTCGTGCTGAATTCCTCCTCCCCGCATTGATCAGGTTTGGTTTGGATCAGGTAACCTCGGGGGTGGCAGAGGGCCAGGAGGATGCAGGTGCTCCTGGCTGTCATCCTGGCAGGGGGGGCTGGAAAAGCTTGAGCTTGACCTGCTGCTCTCTGGTCACTGAGCCTCACTCGGCTGCAGGACCCTGCTCTGAGGCTTCTCCTTCCTGTGGGATTCCTGCAATGCCCTTGGAGATGGAGCTGGACCTCCTAAACCCTCCAGTTTGTAGCATCCCTCATCCCTTGCTGGCTTTCTGTGCTCCTTCCCCTTCTTCTCCTATTTTTCTCTCTCCTGCTTTGTTGCTCTCCATCGCTTTGCTCCCATCTCCAGTGTTTATCAGTCTCCTTTATGTGGCTGCCAAAGCATCCTCCCATTTCTTTGTCCCGGATCTCTCTGAGCCAAACCATCAGAGCAGATCCTCGGAGCCTGCCGTGCTCCTTCCCCTGTGGCTGGAATTTGCACAGGCTGAAGAGGGCTGGCTCAGCGAGCTCCCTGCTGCCTACAGGTGGAGGAGCCAGGAGCCTGTGGGATGGCAGGGATTACACAGCCTGGTACACTCCCTACTGCCCCATCCTCTGCACCCAGAGGATTTCTGGTACCAGTTTTTTCCTCTCTACCAGCAGCGTTTCAGACAAGACCCATTGTTCCCCTCTACTTAGGGACATGATATTTCATTTTTCCTGTAGCCTTCCTGCTCGGCATTTTGAGATGCTTTCCGTGGGATGCCATTCACAGGTTCAAGTGGCTGCTGGATTATTACGTGGTTATCTCAGAGGGGAAAAAGTAGCAGTGCTTGACCCAAAGGTCCCTTCCAGTCCCCTGTACAAGTCTCTTTTGTTCAGTTCTGCGCTCTCATGCAAACCATGAGGGTCATGCTGTGACTCCCTTCCTTCCCTGCACATCCGTGCCACCAGATGCTTCCCAAGTGCTGTTCCTGTTACCTCAGGTTCCTTTATCTAATGAATTTATCACATTGAGGAAGCAATTCACACACCTCCTCCTCTCTACAGAGGCTGGAGTGCATTAACTGCCACGCTACCATCCAGAATTACAGCTTGGCACACGTCAGTCCTGGCTTTTGAAATCTATTTAAATGGATGGAGCGATCTCCAGCGCTCGAGAGAAGAGATGCTGTGTTAATCCGAAATGAAACACGAACTAACCCTGAAGGAAAGACAAGAGCTGCTGAATGGGGCCCTTGTTGGAATGAGCATTTCCCGTGATGTTCTCATTCTCTTTCCATTTTTGCTATGTATCCTCTGCTTTCTCTCCCCTTTTCCCTTTGGAGATGCTCTCTATAATGATCCCGTCACCGGAGTTTTCACGAACAGAAATGAGTTCTTTTATTTCATTTGCTCACGACCTGGAGAAACTTTAAATGGAGCTGGTGGTAGTGAAAAGCAAGCTGTAAGCGTGGAGATGACAACCTTATATTATATTTATAAAGTCTGCCTTCAGATGAGTTGGAAAATACTTTCTGTACTTCGGGAAAGGAACTTTTGAAATTACTCTCCCACATTACCATTAATTTAATTTCTTAAAGTTGAAGTGTTTGCAAAGTCAAAAAGTGCTTCCATTCGCTGTATCTCTGTGTCATAAACTTCGCTGCTTTATAACACAAATTAAATTGTTTTGAAGCTCGGGACTGAAATTTTCAAAAACGCCTAAAGCACTTTGATTAGAGCTGGTTGGAAAAAAAAAAATTCTAATGAATCAGTTTTCAAAATGAAAACACAGATTCTCCAAAATCAAATCATTTTGTGGGGACCATCACCATTTTCTCATTTAAAATTTCATCAAAATGTTTTATTTCAATGAAGCCAAATCCCCTTGGTTCAGTTTTGCGTGTAGGTTATGCTGCAATCTCTAGTAGGGAGTGGTGTTATGAGAGCAAAGCAAAGCCTCTGGTGAGGCTCTTGTGCTGCTGCCGAGGTCAACTCTTTGTGAAAAGATATTTATTGGAGATGGGAAAGTTGCTTTAATGAAGAAGATAAGGGAATTTCCCGAGGATGAGGAGGTGGTGGCTGCTCCAGCTGGGTGCCTGTTCCTGTGGGGGTTCCTCCAGCTGCTGACCCCATCCAGCCCATTCCCACCTCCCCTGTCAAGCAGCTCAGCTGTCACCACAACTCATAAATCAAACCTTACTCTGCTGGGGTGAGATTGCTTTGGTGATTAATTCCTTCCAAAGATTAGGGCTGAGGGCAAGGAGGGGACCTTTCTGACCCCTGGAAGTGGCAGGTGGAGCTGTGAAGTGTCTCGGTCGGAAGGAGAAGTCAGGGCAGGGTGGTTGGGGACGTGGCTGTGGCTGTGTTTGGGGAGGGCTCCCCTGGAGTGGTGGGGCCCAGGTCTCCAAAAAGAAGAGCTGGTGCCATGTTCTGGGTCACCACAGGCCATGAATCTCTGGCTTCCTGATCTCCATCTGCTCTTGAGGAGCACGATTCCATCGGAAATTTGGGAATTACAAAGCTGGAGGATGTGCTCCTCCAAATCCCATCCCCACGGGGGTCACATGCTCTGCTCAGCAGTCACAGACATCCCAGTGGTGCTTCTCCAAGTGTCCTTTGGTGACTGAAACCCACCCACGTGGTTCCACCAGCTAGGCACTGCAGCCTCTGCGAGTGCAACCCCAAGCCCTAATTCTCCTTAAACACACAATATTCTCTCCTGGGATATAGTCTGCACGGTGAGACTCCACCTGAGGTCAAATCCTCCTGTGTTTGCTGTCGAAAAAATGAAGAAATTATCTATGTCTTGAGGAATTTCTTGTCCTGGTAGGTGACCAAAGCCTGGAGGGGAGAGCAGAGGGTGTTGCAGCCCTTCCCATATCCTGTGAAACAGCACGGAGCCGGCTCAGGCTCACAATCCCAATAAAAGCTTTCCTGGTTTCCTCAGAGCTCAGCGTTGCTCCCACTTGTTGCACACACAGTTCTGGTACACTTCTCATGCCCATGATGTTGATGTTTGCCATTTCCTCCACTTTTTTGCATGATGCAGGGTTGGAAGAGTTGAAGTGAAAGCCCCATCCCTGAGATCCTTTCCTGCTGCAGCTTCTGGTGGATCTGGACACCCTTTGTGCTGCAAAACCCTACAAGCATGGGGCTGGCCAGGAGGCTTTTCCATTCCCAGTGCTGGCAGGTGCAGCGTGAGGGTTGGAATTTGGGGCTTGGTCCATCCATTTCTCCTGCCTGCTTGCCAATTAATCCCCTGCCGAGTAAACACATTCCCCACACTTTATCATCCCGCAAAGAGTCTTAAAGACAGACAGAAAAGCAGGAAAGAAACAAAGCAAGGCACTCGCCAATAAATTCAATGCACCAAGGAAAACACAGAAAACACTGAGCAAACTTGGAGCAGCCCCTTCCTCTGAGTTAATTAATTGGAGCCCTGTTTGAGAACAAGCACCCTCTTAAATCCCCCATTGCTGAATGCAATTTTCTCCGTGCAGTCGCTCCGTGTCCCTGACGGACAGGAGCCCAATCACTTCTCCACAGAAGGCGAGCGCTGCTGCAGGGCCTGAGTGAAAATAATAGATTTTTAACACGGCTGCAAGGCTCGCAAATACGCAACGGGAACCAGTTCCAGCCCTCTGCCACTGCCCTGTGGTGCTTCTGAGGGGCCCTGCCCACAGGAGGTGGTGTTGGGCTCCAGCTGGTGCTCAACAGGAGACACGCTGGTGGTGGTGATGGGTGTGGGAATGAGATGGTCTTTAAGGTCTCTTGCAAAGCCAAACCATTCCAGGATTCTGTGGATCTGTGAAGTTCTATGACTTCTCCCACCAGTGCTTGCAACAGTGCAGGAACCTGGAAATGGCTGAGCTGAGGGGTGTGGGAGAGGATTTTTAGTGGAGGCAAAGACCTGGAAGAATGTGGAGCTGCTGGAGGCAGTACAGAGGAACCCATGGAGGTGTTCCAGTGGCCCCTCTGCTCTGGAGCCAGGCTGGGAGAGCTGGGAATGTTCACCTGGAGAGGAGAAGGCTCCAGGGAGAGCTCAGAGCCCCTTGCAGGGCCTGAAGGGGCTCCAGGAGAGCTGGAGAGGGACTGGGGACAAGGGATGGAGGGACAGGACACAGGGAATGGCTTCCCAGTGCCAGAGGGCANACAGAAAAGCAGGAAAGAAACAAAGCAAGGCACTCGCCAATAAATTCAATGCACCAAGGAAAACACAGAAAACACTGAGCAAACTTGGAGCAGCCCCGTCCTCTGAGTTAATTAATTGGAGCCCTGTTTGAGAACAAGCACCCTCTTAAATCCCCCATTGCTGAATGCAATTTTCTCCGTGCAGTCGCTCCGTGTCCCTGACGGACAGGAGCCCAATCACTTCTCCACAGAAGGCGAGCGCTGCTGCAGGGCCTGAGTGAAAATAATAGATTTTTAACACGGCTGCAAGGCTCGCAAATACGCAACGGGAACCAGTTCCAGCCCTCTGCCACTGCCCTGTGGTGCTTCTGAGGGGCCCTGCCCACAGGAGGTGGTGTTGGGCTCCAGCTGGTGCTCAACAGGAGACACGCTGGTGGTGGTGATGGGTGTGGGAATGAGATGGTCTTTAAGGTCTCTTGCAAAGCCAAACCATTCCAGGATTCTGTGGATCTGTGAAGTTCTATGACTTCTCCCACCAGTGCTTGCAACAGTGCAGGAACCTGGAAATGGCTGAGCTGAGGGGTGTGGGAGAGGATTTTTAGTGGAGGCAAAGACCTGGAAGAATGTGGAGCTGCTGGAGGCAGTACAGAGGAACCCATGGAGGTGTTCCAGTGGCCCCTCTGCTCTGGAGCCAGGCTGGGAGAGCTGGGAATGTTCACCTGGAGAGGAGAAGGCTCCAGGGAGAGCTCAGAGCTCCTTGCAGGGCCTGAAGGGGCTCCAGGAGAGCTGGAGAGGGACTGGGGACAAGGGATGGAGGGACAGGACACAGGGAATGGCTTCCCAGTGCCAGAGGGCAGGGATGGATGGGATATTGGGCAGGAATTGTTCCCTGGGAGGGTGGGCAGGCCCTGGCACAGGGTGCCCAGAGCAGCTGTGGCTGCCCCTGGATCCCTGGCAGTGCCCAAGGCCAGGCTGGATGAGGCTGGGAGCAGCCTGGGACAGTGGGAGGTGTCCCTGTGCATGGCAGGAAGGGTTGGAATGAGATGAGATTTAAGGTTCTTTCCCACCCAAACCATCCTAGGAGTCTAAGCTGAGACAAGTTGGGCTCAGAGGGCTGAATGCGAAGCCTTGTGGGTTTGAATCACTCTGCTTGTGACGGGAAGCAGAACAAACTTCTGAATCCAAGTTTTATTGGGATTGAGGTGATGCTGAACACCTTTTGCTGGCTGTTTTGGACGGGGCTTGGAGCAACCCGCAGGGCTGGAGCTGGATGGATTTCAAGTTCCCTTCCAACCCAAACCAGCCCGAGTTCCTATGCCACATCCTGGGGGTGGGAGCACAACACCTTGGGGTGTGCAACCACCATGCAAGAGGCCAGAGAAGGAGACAGAGAGGACAGGAATTGTGTACATGTGAGCAAATGGATGCTGGGGAACTCGGGGTGCGTTTGCTCAGCTCCGAGCGGCTTTTAGCTGTTAAATTGCTGGCTGTGTCCTTGAGCATGAAGCAGCCCTGAAGATTTTGGTGGCTGCTGGTGCTGGCCAGCTGGCTCAGGGCACAGGGTCAGCGCTATTAAAGGCCTAATTCCCGGGCACAGCGCTAACGACTTAACTATGTTTATAATATCAGCGAGAACCCATGTCAAATCCATTGTTGCACGATGTGACCAAATCCATTACTGCACACATGGAAATCAATTACTGCACATTAGGGAACATTTAACACTTGAGCCTTTTCCGCCGCCTTGTTTGCGCGCCGTGGCCGGAGGAATCGTTATCTGCCACTCTGGGAATGGATTTGCTTCTTATTTTGTGTAACCTCTGCGGGGGATGTGCACAGGTACAGAGCAAAACTCATGCACGGTGCTTGGTTAACGGCCAGGGGCTGAAACCGAGCTGGATGGAGCTGAGCTGGCGTTACTACTGATGGCTTTTACCCCAAATGTGTGGGAATAAATGTTTTCCTCTGCCGTATTCACACGTACTCCTCTAGCTGATGCTTCTGTCTCCCGGAGCCTCCTCTCCCACGCAAGCAGCGTTCGTTGGCCCACACTGCTGCATTCCTTCGCTATTTTCTCTGCATTTAACAACAAAAAAAAAGCACCAAACAAAACGTCTGGCAAATAGAAAACAGCATGTTTACTCTGGAGTCGCAGAGGATCCGGCAGGAAAAGGTGTGTTGGGATGTGCTGTGGTGGCAGTAGGTGCTCAGCTCATGCTCACTGAGCTTCGGCTTCACCTTCCTCCTTAAAACACACTCACCCCTGAGGTTTTCATGGGATTTGAGGACAGGGATAGACAAAATCGATGCCTAATAACAACTGGGAAAGAGCATCCCCCTCCTGTGAGCAGAAATTCCTCCCACCCTGGAGTGTCCCTTTCCGTCTCGGGAGTGGGCTGATGCACCTCTGGTTTTGCAGGACCCCAATCCTGGCCCCCTCTCCCAAAGAGTGAGGCTTTCCCTGCCTGTTTGCACATCCCACCTTTCCCCCAGCTCTGTGCCCTCACTCAGCAGGTGCTCTCCACCTTCCCTCTCCCGTGCACACCCTCGCACACGCTCCCAGATGAAGGAAATGGATGAAGGTTAATTTTTTCGGTCCCTCTCATAATGACTCATCCATAACGATTTCCATTGGTTATATTTCCTTGTGTGACAGAAACAATTTACTGCATTCCTGCAAAGCCTATTTTCTCTGCATGATCTGCTTGTGCGGAGGTTTGGGGAAGTAATTTACAGATATTTTGCCTCAAAATAGCTTACAAAGACAAAAGAGTCCTGTTGACACCAAGGTGCACTCCTCGTGAGCTGGGGAAACAGCATAAAACAGCTTAAAAATAAAAACACTTTATGGTAGTCACTCAAAGTCAAATTCTACACCACACACTGTGGTCAAAAGCCTTTTTTGCCGGTGGGGAGGCGCAGGGCTTCTCCCAGGAATGCTTTGATTCGGGTTTGCGTTGTAGGAGGATCCTCAGTGACATAAACCAGCAGGAGTTTCAGCGGGGGGTTGGGATGCTGCTCATGGATCTGGCCCTGGATTTTTGCAATAGGGGAAAGGCAGCAATGGGGCTGCTATGGGGTGGGAGAGCACAGAGCTCCTGAGCCTTCGCTGGGTAGGATTTTGGTGGTTTTGCAGTGGGATCAGGGCCAGAAGGCCTGGGAGGAAACAGGGGGTCAGGGAGAGATGTATTTTGGCAGAGCCCAGGTTTTCTCTGAGTGTCAGTGCTCTGCTGTAACCTCCCCACCCGGCCAAGCTGCTGCCTACACCAGCAGTGCTCGGATCATGACTATTCAAGGGAATTTGCTCAGGCAAACGCTACTCCTAATGCCAATGTTCTCCAGCTAATCACAGAACACTCTGAGCTGAGTGCCTGCTGCTCTGCCATGGATAGCTCTGTTATTCCTTGGGTGTCCATTACTCCAGGACACAAAGCCCTCTCCCTGCTGGTTCCCATCGCCCCACGAGCTCAGCATCTCCCGTGCCTGGCAGGATCACCTGTGGCTGATTCAAATGGGAGCAGTGGGGGGGAAAAACTTCACGCTCGCTTCTCCATCTGCTCACTTGGTTTGAATTTTGTCAGCAGACACGGTGGCAGAAGGTGAGGAGTGTCATCCACGAGAGCAGGCAGAGTTTTGCCTTCCCCTGCAGGCTCTGGTGTGGATAACACGGATAACACCCTGCAGGTTGGGAGCAAAGGCCGCTGGCACACCAGAAGCTGCAGGGTGAGGGCAGGTCTGTGTGCCAGGCACGGGGGATGAATTAGAGACGGTGAGTGAAGGGGGAAGTTTTGGTGCCAAAGAGCTGGGGCTGTGCTGCAGTCACGGCTCATCCAAAGGAAGCCATGCGTTGGAAAACTGGGGGCTGGGGAAAGAGCATGGGGCTGAGAACAAGGGATTTGAGTTAAAACAGCACAGAGGCTCTGGTCTAATTTGAGACGGGTGAAACATGAGAAGATACCAACTGGCCTCAGCTTTGTGCCCTGCCCCAGGTGCTGCTACCTGCCTCCAGATTGCTTGGGATTTGTTGGGAGCTCTGAGTCCTGTTTTTGCTTTCCCTCTCTTTCCATGCTCTGCTGTTCGTTTTGGAAAGCAAACTCTCGTTCTGTGAAAGAAACCAAAACCAACTAGAAATTTCCTAACACGAGCTGTCTTGACACCTGATGCCCTTAGGCTGGCGAGCTATTTTAGGTGTGGAGGTCAGGACGAGCATCAGGCAAGTGCTCGTGCTGCTGTCCTGGTATCCTGGAGAGCTGGAATCACAGACCTGAGCTCAGTACCTGCCTCCTTCCAACACCCCTGTGCCCCTCGGTGTCCCCTGCCAGCGGGGTGCTGGGGCTCAGGGCAGCAGGAGAATCTGGGCTGTTGGTGGGCGTGGGTCAGCTGGGAATGCTGGCCACAGCAACACTGGCTCTTTATCCGCTCCCGCCCCGGGACACGAGGGACACAAGGGACAGGAGGGACACGAGGGGCACAGGGGAACACAGGGGAACACAAGGCTCTCTTGTGCTGCCCACGGCGGTGCTGCCTGCGGTGCAGGGGCCAAAGGCCATCGCTAGCCCGGCTGACAAGGGCCCCTTTGTGCAGGCAGCGAGGGCAGGCGGCTGCCACGCCAGGCTCGCTGTCCCCCCGTGCTGCTGGCCACCAAACGTGACGTGGCTGTGTCGCATCACGCGGGGGCTGCAGGGGTTCAGCTGCACCGAGTGCCCCCAGCCCTGGCTGTGTTCAGTGCTGGACAAAGCTGGGGAGGGCATGGAGCAGCAGCCTCACCCTCCACATCTCCCCAATAACGAGTTTTCCCTCCTTTGCTCACCTGCTCAGCCTTCCCTTTGCAGCTCGGGAGAATCTGTGGATGTTTCCCTTTCTGAGGGCTGCAGAGCCAGGTTTGGGTGCCTCAGGAGCTTTGGGAAGGTGAGGGAAGCTGATGCTTCTCCTGAGAGCCACAGGGGAGATGGCAGCGAGGTTTTAACCCCTCCCTGAGGAAGGCAGGGCTGATGGAGGAGTGCCAGCCCAGGGCTGAAGGAGGAGTACCAGCCCAGGGCTGATGGAGGAGTGCTAGCCCAGGGCTGGTGGAGGAGTGCCAGCCCAGGGCTGAAGGAGGAGTGCCAGCCCAGGGCTGATGGAGGAGTGCCAGCCCAGGGCTGATGGAGGAGTACCAGCCCAGGGCTGCTGGAGGAGTGC
>VZRF01008267.1:91062-145939 GCA_013396875.1 Vireo altiloquus | reverse complement strand
CCCCCCAGTCCCCCTTCCTGCGCTTTGCTCCGGGAAACGCTGGATTTTAAACCTTTCCCCGCCCGGCAGTGAGTGGGGAAGGAGCAGGAAAACATGGCCCAGGCCAAAATGCACCACCCCGTCTCTTGGGTGATCTTCGCCGGGATGGCCGCGCTCCTCCTCTCCCAAGGTAGGGAATGCCGCGGGGGACGCAGCCCGGGCGGGCGGAGGATGCTCGGACCCACGGCAGCACCCTCCGAGGGGGCTGGGGGGGTGAGAATCCTCCCCGGAGTGGGGGCGAGGATCCCTCCAGAGAGGGGGCAGAGCTGGGAGAGGCTCCCCAGCCCGCTGTGAAGTTGCGGGGGGTGCGGATGCGGGTAGGGCGCAGGAATTCCCGGTGCACCGGGGGCTGGCTGGGGGGGAACGCTTCTCCCCTGGCGTCCTGATTGTTTTTGCGGGTGCAGAAGGACTCCGCCATCCCAGAATAATTCTGGCAGGATCAAGGGGCCAACAGGCTGGGGGGCAGAGGGGGGCCGGGGTTCCTCTGTGCTCCCCCCATGCCTTTGCTTTTCCAGCAAGGTCGTCCCAAAAACTCGGTGCAGCTCAGCTCCCGCCGGGCTGGGAGTTGGGAAGTCCTTCTCCAGTCTGTCCCGGATCAGCACGGCTGCCTCCCCCCAGCCGGGGGATGGTGCTTGGAGGGGAGGGGGGGCTGTGCAAGGCGAAAAAAAAGAGCAAAAAGCGATGGGGAAAGGAGGGGGGAAGAGGCGGCAGGAGCCAGCCCCATCTGGCCGGGAGCGCCGAGCCTGTCAGCTCGCGTTAGGCTCCTCGCAGCCATCTGGAGGGGCTGTGCGAGCGGGGTTTCCTCCATGGGAGGAGAGGATGGAGCCGCATCCTGCCCCGGGATGCGCAGGGGGATGCGCCAGGGGCTGCCGCGCCGTGCTCGGGGGCCGCCGGTGCCGGGGCTCCGGGGCGGCAGGCAGGCACTTCTCGGGGAGATGCGGACACTCTTTGGAGCATTTTACACCCCGGGGCGGTGCAAGTATTCCTGGGGGCGAGAGGGATGCACCCCGCGGGGGATGCAGGCGTTCCTCGGGGGCAGAATGTGGCTTCTCCTGAGGATGGATGCACCCCGGCGGGGGGAATGCACCTCCTCCTCCTCCTCCTCAGCCGGATCCAGCCACCTCAGCGCTGCTCCCAGGTGCCTGCCGAAGGCTGGGAATGTCCAAACCAGCCCAGCCTCGTCCCCTGTCTGCCGAGGTGCGCTGCAGCAGGGCTCGGGAGGGCTCGGGAAGCCCAGCCCGCGTGGGGCTGGGGGCTGCCTGCGTGGGGCTGGGGGCTGCGGTGTGGGCAGAGGTGGTGCCTGGGTGTCTCCCACCCCAAACTTCTCTCTGCTGGGCAGGCCGGGCCCGCTCCTGCGGAGGGAGAGCCCCCCGTGCCGTATCGACCGGCACAGGCTGCTTAACATGCACATCACACGCCAAGGCATCGCTCCTCTTCGCCTTCCTCCCGCTCGCCCTCCTCGAGCTCTCTCCTTCTCCCAGGGCTGCCGATCCGTGCTGGCATTCCCGCATCCCGGGGGCTTCCCCGGCTGCCACCTCTGCAGGGAGCCCGGGTGGGGTGTGAGGGGTCGGGAATCCCCAGGAGAGGGATAAACCTCCTTCTTTTCCTCCTCACTTCTCCCGCCCGGAATTTGTGCTTCATTTATTTTATTATTTCATTTTTTTAATTATTTTTTTTTTTTTAGTGCTTGCTTTGAGGCACCTGGCTTGGCTTCCTTGCAGGCTTATTCCATGCCTCTGGTCATCCCTGCTGCTTCCTCTCCCTGCTCCTAATCAAAGCTTCCAGATCAAAAAGCAGTTGGTTTTTTATTTCTTTATTTATTATTTTTATAATTCTCCTGGGCAGCAGAGCAGTGGGGAGGAATGTGCTGCCTCCCTAAGCCCAAACCCCTCCAATTCCCTGCCTTTCAGGAAGCTGATGTGGGTGCCAGAAGTCCCTGAGTCACTCCTGGAGTGAGGAAAATCAGGGAGCCACGTTGCTCCATGGGCTGGGGAGGACGCAGGGCAGAGCTGTGGGGAACTGGGTGAGATATTGCACAAGGCAGCCTCTGGCAGCAAAATGTTTGGGCCTTTTTTGGGCTGGGAGTTGCTGTGTTGTTGGAGGGAAGGAGCCCCCTTGAGAGTTTTTCTTGCATAATTTTCATTAAGAGTCATTTAAAAAAATAAAAAACAAACACACCCTATCAATAATTTTGTATTTTAGCACGAACTTTTAAAGGGAGTTTTGAGAAATTTGTGTTCATTCAACCCCAAGGTAATATTTAGTTTTATATGCAGTGCTGAAAATCAGCAGTAATGTGCTTCTGTTTCATGAATTCTTCTGATAATCACAATAGTTTTTGTAATTCATAAGTTTTCTCCCTCTTTTGGTGTCCAGAAGCGGAGCTGGCTTGTGTTTGAGAATGTGAAGATTATTGTCATGCAGGAAAACTGTGTTTGGCACAAACCTCCTCCGAATATCTCGGGAGATGTGTGCTGCCCTCTGCAGCGGTTCATCCACACTCTGGGTCATTTCCCTATTTCCAGCCAAACAAACAATAAGAAAAGTGGTTTGTGAGTGTGCTGGAAAGGCAAGCGGAGCGTGAAGTGAGATAATTCAGAAGCGTTTGACCACCTGCATTTGTGCAAACATCTGCAGCTCCTCCACGTTTTGCGGATTCGCCGTTGGATTCGTGGGACAGTGGCCCTAAAATGGGACTTGTGTCCTTCAGAAGGAGCCCTCTGAGCCCTGGGATGTCCAGGGGGGTTGGACACCAAGGGAGCTGCTGGGTGTTGGTGCTGGAGAGAGAGGCCAGGGCAATTCTGGGATGCTGAGTGCTCCTAGGAACAAGCTGGAGGCGTCCATTGCATCAACTCACAAGGGGAATGGAGACAGAGAATGTCCAGCCACAACTTGGATAAAGAGAGGAGGCTGCAGAGGGCTGGGATAGCCCCAGGCGTCGGGAAGTGAGTGGCAATTTGGCAACACAGCTCTCATTGTGTTTGCTCTGTGTCTTCTTCTGTCTCATTTTTAAATAGCAGCAGCGAAAACCCAAAATATCCTTACACAGGGACCAGGCAGCAGCGTTTTCTCTTCCCCCTTCCCCTGGCTCAGAGTAGAGGGGTGGCCTCACATGTGCCCCGTGTCCCTGACTCACAGCCCACCTGGATTTCGTGAGGAAGAGGCAAAAATCCCACCCCAGCACTCGGGAGTGGAAGAGACAAGAAAACTCTTCCCTCAGCCACGCGTAAAAGGATTAACCAGGCTAAAAGGTCATAGAAGATTTAGCTGGGCCTTTAGCATCAGTAAGCCAAGAATTATGGGAATTTGATTTACAAATTAGCATAAAGACCTTATTCTAATAAGCATACAAGCCGAAATAGGTATGTAAAATAATAGCACGTGTCAACATCCTACACAGAGCGTTCCTCATCCGAAAGAATTATTCGCTGCTTCGATGTGGCTGGGATGCAGATAATTCCCAAAGTGAGACAGGCTGTGCTGGTGTGTGATGGAAAGGCTGGATGTGACCCAGAGACACATCCACAGGGAGCAGAGGCCCTCAGGAAGGGCAGGATTTGGAATCCAGGTTGTGGCTACACATCCTGGGAAGGTTTTCTCCCTCGGTGGAGGGGCGAGGGGAAACCTCCTGGCAGTTTGTGCAGGAGGTAATTGCACTAATGAATGTGCATAAGAAAAATTACGTGTATCGACATCTTTTTTGTGAATGCTCGGATTTATTGGTCCTCGGGAAAAATATTAGATGCGGTTAATAGTTATCGTGCGGGTCAATAAAACGTGATATTCACCCCAACAGCAGAAAATAGCTATTTAATAGGTAATAACAGTAATAATCAATACCTACATGATTAGATAACCCAGTTATATGCAGTACATAAAAGGAGGGGAATGCACTCGGCTCGCTCGGTGGCTGGGTTGGGAGCGTGGCTGAACATTCGTCATCGCTGTTGGTTCTCAGCGGAGCTGTGAGGAGCTATCAGCACCTCTGGAAATCAGGCCACGGCCTGGGATTAATTGGCACTTTTTTAAAGATGCAGTGGAGCAGACAGCAACCCGAGCAGACCTTTGGAAAGCAGTGAAATTGTGCAAAAGGCTGGATTGGCACCCAAAGGGCTGGGAAGGAGGGCTTGGGATTTTGGGTTGGGTGGTGGAGTTGCAGGTGAGGTTTTCCGTGAGTGGATTGCTGCTGCTTCCCTGGGAGGGTTCCTGCACTGAGCTGGTTACACAGCAGTGGATCAGCAGGATACAAGGAGGAGTAAAGCTGTTGTAGCCGCTCTACGCTGTGGGTATGGAGAGATCTCCACTGAAAGAGGTGGAGGTCAAAATGACAAAAATAAAAATGACAAAAATCAAAATGACAAAAATCAAAATGACATCGAAACTCCGTTGTGTGTAATGAGTTACCTTAGAGCACAGGAATACGTGCTGGGGTAGGTTTGTGTGGTAGCTACACCAGGTTTGGGAGCCTCACCGGTGGAGCAGAGCTGTGTGAGGTGCTGTAGGTGCTAACACACACCCCAGGACATGCAGTTCTTTACATGAAACACAGGTGGGTGAGGTGCTAGTGGCTGTCTGCTGTGGGTATGTGGGGAGGCAAAACCTGGTCCAGCTCAGATATTCATGGCTAAGGCTTGGAGCTGCAGCTTGGGCTTGGAGCTGAGCTCTTGGTGTCAGACAGGCCCCAAATGAGCAGAGAGACCAGGTTTGGGGGTTCTGTGGAAGTCCAAGTTGGTGTGGGACTCTGCTCTCTCCTTCCCACATTTGGGATGAGCCTCACGAGGCAAAAGGAGATAAATATCAGTTTGATAAGCGGAGGGGATCAAGGAGCCTGGGAAAAACCTCTTCAGGTAAAACTAAACTTCTGAACCATCCTAGGAGCCATCCCTCTGTACAAGACTGGTGCTGGATGCTCTGGAGGTTGCAGGCACTTTTGGGATATTCTTGTGTTTCACAAAAACTACTTTTCCTTTCTCCACGCAGGCATTTTGATCAGCACAATAACCCTGCCTCGCAGCTTTTCCGCCCTCCTTCAACTTACGCCTGAGTGCATTCAATATCAGAAGTGTCTGCTTTGTGTATTTTTCTCGCAGTTTTCACTTAAAAATACCCATATTGTGTTTTTGCCCCCCATTTTATTTTTTCCCTATGGGGAAAAAAATTGATCAGTTGACAGAAGTAGGTCAGGGTAGTTTCTGGTTTTTGTGATAAACCAGGGTGGAGTGGATGGGGAGAGCTCTTCCCAGGCAGCTCCAGCCAGCGGAGGTGGATTCAGCTTTCCTCAGCCGGGGAAACACCACGTGAGGAGCAAATATTTGGCCATGAGGATCAGGAAAAGACCTTCCCTTGTGTTTGCCTTTGCTTCCCAAACTTCAGAAGTGGCAAAAAAGGGCAAAACTTTCCTTGGTTGCTCTCCAGTTGAGGGGACAAGAGCTTTAAAGAGGGGAAATAGGATTTTTTAAGCATTACTGATCATTCTCATCAGGTGGGCAGGGACAAATCTCCTGTTAGACCCAGCAGGATCCAAACCTGACCCATCTCTGATGTCCATGGCAGAGGCTTGCAGCTGTGACTTGGAGCTGAGCTCTCGGTTTCAAACAGGAGCCAGAATGAGCAAGGTGCCAGATTTGGGGATTTTATAGTGGAAGTCCAAGCCGTGCTGCTGTCTCCCATTGCCAGCCAGCACCCACACCTCGGCATGTGGGTTTTTCATGCCTTTAGTAGCTTTCATAGGCAAAAACCAGTCTGGGAGAGCTGGGGGTGCTCACCTGGAGAGGAGAAGGCTCCAGGGAGAGCTCAGAGCTCCTTGCAGGGCCTAAAGGAGCTCCAGGAGAGCTGGAGAGGGACTGGGGACAAGGCATGGAGGGACAGGACACAGGGAATGGCTTCCCAGTGCCAGAGGGCAGGGATGGATGGGATATTGGGCAGGAATTGTTCCCTGGGAGGGTGGGCAGGCCCTGGCACAGGGTGCCCAGAGCAGCTGTGGCTGCCCCTGGATCCCTGGCAGTGCCCAAGGCCAGGCTGGACATTGGGGCTGGGAGCAGCCTGGCACAGTGGGAGGTGTCCCTGCCCAGGGCAGGGGTTGGAATAAGACAATCTCTAAGCTCCCTTCCCAACCCAGACCATTCTGGGTGAGTGATCCCTTTGTCACTGCACCCCTTGGGGCACCCCAATCCCTCCAGGGGTGCATCCTGCAGGTGTCCCATCCCTGGTGCTCCTGGCACGTTTGGAGCTGTGGCTGGCAGCAGGGAGGAGCTGGCACCTCCCTCCTCCTCCTCCTCCTCCCCCAGCACCACCTTGCTGCTGGTTAATAATAAATCAGAGGTGCTGCCTTGCCGGGCTCTGTTATCTGCCGCCAGGAGGGAGAGTGGAGATTTTTGATGCCCTTAACAGTTAATATGTCTCATTCTGAAAGCTGTTGTAAATTAATTGACCTCTTGACCTCCTTGTCCTGTTGACTGTTCCTACTAAAGACAGTGTTTGGTTCTTGGCATTCTTGCCCCCTCCTCCTACTTTCCCTTCCTCCACCTCCCGCATGCTTCGCTTACTAATCAGGGCAGTCAAAACCAGGAGCCCCAACTCTGAAATGCTTTGTAGCAGCTGTGGTGGGAAGTCAGGATTCCAGGCACCCACCACGCCTGAATTCCTCGTGGCTGGAGGAGTGTTCCCTCTGAAGCACTGCTGGAAGCTGGCATGGAATCCTCTGCCTTCCTTGGGGATAATGGGGATGGTGAAAAGCCCCAGCACAGCAGCGAGGAGGCTGTGGAGGTGGTGGAAGGTTCTCCTGATGGAGGTGCTGCCAGGGGTGAAAAGCCCCAGCATAGCAGCGAGGAGGCTGTGGAGGTGGTGGAAGGTTCTCCTCTCGTGCCAGGTGCTCGCTGCTGGAGCAGGGCTGGGTCTGCCTAGGAGGAAGGATGGGAGAGGCTGCTCGGCAGAGATTTTTTTGGAAAATGACAGAAAAAGATCCCAGAACATTTGGGGTTGGAAAGGAGCTTAAATCTCATCCCATTCCACCCCCTGCCGTGGGCAGGAACACCTTCCACTGCCCCAGGTGGCTCCAAGCCCTGTCCAGCCTGGCCTTGAGGTGTATTTTCCTTGCCCGTTGCTGATCCTGGAAAACCCCAATTTAGGTCAGAGAGGAGCTTGGAAAACCACAAATGCTCATTCCATGGTTTTCTAATTCCAAAAAAAAACAAATAAAAAAAGAACAATCACAAATTCCTGGTGAAAGTAAATTCTGGGAAAAGTAAGGAATGATTTTTGAAGCATTTCCTTCGGAGCTCGCCAAAGCTTTATGTACAAAGTTGTGAAGTGATTTCAAACAAAAAAAAAAAAGAAAGAGCTCTGAAGGCTGCGTTGCAGTGGTATCAAAGAGCCTGGAGTCTCCAGCCTTGTTCCATTTTGTATTGTTATTTCTTCAAAACAGATCCTTTGCTAATGTTTCCATTTTACCAGAAACGGAATTCTTGATTTAAAGAACTGGTTTGAAAGCCAAACCTGACCCGCCTCACTGGAAACGTGACAGGCCCTCAGAGCAAAGCAAGGTTCATTAATACCATAATATTCTCTCTCTTTTTTAGCGTTTGGGGCGGTTTTTTTCCTCTCTTAGAGGAGTTATCTGGTGAATAGCACTACGTTCCTGGGCTGGTTTGGGTGATTTTAGCTTTTATTCCCTTTCTACAGGACAGATGGTATTTAGAGATCAGAGGGTGCCTCCGTTAGACTTTTAGTTTTCCAAAGTCAATTCCCAAAGCCAGCACTGGGGTTTTTGATAGCGGGCCAAGGCGCAGGAGAGCGGCAGGGCTGGCTGGCACGAGGTGAATTTGGATTTAGGATGAGTGACATCTCTCTTAATGAAGCCCTTTTTGGAACAAAGCTGGCGAGGAGCAGGATCCGTGATCCATTAGAGGCCAGGGTAGTGGAGGAGCCAAAACCGCCTTGTCACTGAAGACAACACCATAAAAATGTGTATTATTTATTGTTTACTTTCTGTGCTGCTTTCCTGCACGTCAACGCTTCCCATTGTATGTTTGGGGCTTCAAAACCTGACACCACGTTAGAAACCATCTCCAAAGCCCCCAAATAATGCATAAACTATGATTATTCCTTCTGATCCACTTGTGTTTATGTAAATGGCTGGGAAAGCGTTTTTCAGCTTATTTCAGAAGCTTAAGGGATTCATACCAAGCCTATTATTGAAAAATCAGAAAGTGAAAAGCAACTTCTGAGACAAGGAATTAGCAGCTCAATGGCAGCGCTGGTGCTGTGGGATCTGGCTGTACCCAGATGGGAATCCCCTCGGGATCCCAAAATCCCACACGTGGCAACAGGTTGGTGAGGTTGGAGGGGAGAGAGGACTCAGAGGAGGTTGGGGTTAATCCCGAGGGATGAGGGGCTGGAGGGGGGAGCTGGGGCACAAACCACTGCTGGTGCTGGGGCTGGTGGCATGGATTTTGGGGGATGGCGTGTGAGGAGCACTGCAGGCTCCAAAAGCCCCCAGGAAATTTGGGGGGAAGAGCCAGGAACTCCTCTGGCTCTGTGTCCTTGCATCCACTGGGTGCTGGGAAGGGGCTGGCAGTGCCATCCTTGCTCTGTGCAAACCTTGTCCCTCTGTCCCAGGAGAGATGGGACCTGGTGCAGGTTCTCTTTGGGCCCCATCCCCTTCCAGCCAGCCCTGCAGCATCTCATCCCTCCTCTCCTGCTGCTTTCTTTTTTTCCCTGCTTCGGTCCCTTTCCCCCTTCCTTATGTTAATTTCCCACCTGAGCACCAAGTACTTTATAAATAGCAAATCTGAAATGAATTTCCTAGCAGCAATCATTATCTCCCTCGACAGCCATTAAACATTCACACAAGCAGAGCAAAATGACAAAGGGGATTGATTTTTACAGTATGTTGGGGGGAGGTAGGAGAAAGGAAATATGTTGACAAGGCTTTTTTTTTTTCCCCTTATTTTCCCCCCTCTCTCCATTCTCCCCTCCCTTCCACATCCTCTGTCTTGTGGAATTCAAAATCACCCTTTTGGAGATGGTGTTGGGAGGGGATGGGAGACAGCGAAGTTGGAAATAAATAACAATAAATTAAAAAAAAAAAAGAGAGAGAGGAAAGAAAAAAAAAAAAAAGCACAGCAAGTTCCATTCCCTTTTTCTTCCTCTGTTCCCTTCTGGTGCAGCCCCTGGAAGCTTCGCTCCGATCCGACGGCCGCGTACAAGTGGTAAACATGGAGTTGGTTCCGTGGCCTGGCTGCTGAGATGAATATGTCAGAGTTAATGCCTCCGAAGATGGAGGGGTGGGCTGCAGGGAACGGGGGGGCCCCAATCTGGGAGCCTGCTCAGCAGAATAAATGTGTTGATGCAATCGTTGGGAGCGGGCGAGCCGCGGCCGAATGAGGCACTGTAGCTGAAAATTTAACTTTGATTTCAATTTTCATATTTGTCAGCAATAATTAGATTCAAGAAATGTTTTTGCCGCTGTTCTAAAATACTAATAAGTAGGAGCCTTTGTAGTATGGCTAATGGAGTCTTTTTTTTCCTAGTGGGCTAGAAAAATTCCATTAAAGGGAAGAGTCATACTGTATTACTGTGCTTCAACATGCAGCGACTCTGCTGCCACAGGAATATCCGCGCTGGGAAACAGCGTCCTTGCTTCCCAGGGCAGGGATGGTGCTGGGGATGGGACTGGGACTGGCTGGGGCTGCCCAGGGACTGGGGAGGGCTGGAGGGGTCCCCCCACATCAGGCTGGGCAGGGGGTGATGCTCTGAGGGGCATTGGGGAGCTTTAGAGCTGCCCATGAGGTGATATTCCAGCAGCTCTTGTCCAGCCAAATTCTCTTGGTGTTGCTATTTCCCTTTGGGTTTAAAGCCTTGGATGGATGAGGAATTTCCCCTTGTTGGCTCTGCCAGAGGCAGGAAGCTCCTTCTACCCCTCCCCACCCCGCGGTGTGGATTTCCTGGGCAGCACGTGCCAGGTTTTATCCCGGAGAGGCTCCGGCAAGGAAAGTGATATTAAATTTGCTGGCGATATGCAGAGCAAATGGGGGAAGCTCTAAGTTGTGTCATTCTCAAGTTACTTCAGCCTATTAAGCAAACAAAAGCACTTGTGGAGTGAGAAATGGAAATGGCCAACGTGGCCCGATTAATCCTGGATGTACAATTCCATTAATAAGCCAGCTTTTAATAGGTGGCTCTTTCCAGGAGCTGCTGGGACGAAGAATTGATGTATTCACTGTAATTGTATTGCAACTAATAGGATCGGAAGAAAATTGTATGGAGAACTTATTCCTTTGCCACCATATTCCAATCAGTAGAAATAATACAGGAGGGCCCAGCATGGTAATGAGACTTAAATCTAAACAGGAGTATTTTAAATTTCAGTGCGGGGAGGGATTTTGGTTGTGCTTTTGCTTCCCCACAGAGTGGGCAGAAACCAAAGCAGAGGTTCAGAGAGGTGCTGGAGGAAATGGGCATTGCAATGCCAGAGGGAATGTGCCACGGTCTGGTGCTGGGGCTGCTGTCCCAGCTGGGTGAGGGGATGTGGCTGCTGGTGCAGAGCTGGTCTGGGACCTCCAGCCCCTCTCCTGAGTGCTGAGGGGGTGTCTGGATGCCAGGGACGGCACTGCCCCTTTGGCATCTCACCCGGAGCCTTTTGTCCTGGTCGCTGGCAGCGAGAGCAGCTCTCCCCCTCCGCAGTGGCTGTGGTTCGCTGGCAGAGCTCATTAGCGAGCCCGAGGTCGTGGCTCCATTCATCCTGTGTTTATTCCGACCCTCCATCTGCGAGATCCGACCCTTTGCTGGTCCTCCTTTTCCAAGGAACCCCTGCAAACACCCCACCTCCTGCTCTGGGGAGCACACACACCTCTGTGGCTGCGGCTCTGGGCCCCCGTGGGATGCAGAGAGGGATTTGGGCTTTAATCCGTGAACATCTCTCCAAGGGCTCTTGGAAGAGAGCTGTGAGACGCTGCAAATCCCAGGCAGGCTGGGTGGCTCAGCACATCCAAGGTGATGCACAGCAGTGCCCTAGGATGGAGATCTCCATAACATCAATGAAATTGTGGAATAATGCACATTAAATTAAAGGAAATACTGACGTGGGAGCTGCCTGACCCAAAATCCGTGTGGCCGCTGATTACAGGAGCTGTGGCTTTGCCATGAGAAGTTTGCAGCCACTTTTTGTCTGTTCAACACTGGTTCAGGGCTGTTTGTTTTTCACTCCTCCTCCCTATTTGTATGCATGCTCTGACCCTGCTTTGGTAACAGGCTAGAGAGTAAATAGAAAGGGGAGGGGAAAAAAAAGGCAAGGAAAAAAAAAAAGCCAAGGCACAGTTCAGTTCAAATCCCTGAGGAAACAGATGTGATTGCCTTCCAGAAATGGCTCCAATAAGGCCAGAAAGGAATATTGCTTTTATAGCTTTTGGGATATAAAACATTTAGAAAATGTGATTGACTGGCAGTGCCTAATTTATCACTTACCCATTTCTCTATCCACCCAAACAGAGCAGTATCATCAGATGGACTCATTTCCACCTTTTTTTGGCTTTCTGCCTCTTTCCTGTGTGTGTCACTGTGCACACCCGGGTTCCCTTGCACACCCAGCCATGTGCAGGCACACACAGGCACGTGTTCCCCCACGCTCCTGGCTCCTTGTCCCTGCGCCTGTGTCACGGATTTATCATCGTTCTGCTAAGCACTCAAACTCCTGTGGCTATTTATAATTAATGCTCAGAAACCTGCCAATCCATTTAATGACACCGAGAGGTCACGGCCTCCCTTATAGCTTCCCATTAATCATCATTAGAACAGTTCTGGGTTTTTTACGTTCTTTTTAAATGTTAATTCACCTTTATAATGCTCCTTTCAGCTCTGACTGTAAAGGGATACTCTGTAGTCACTCCAGACTGTCTTGCAAGTGTGTGCAGGTGAAAGGCGCAGTGGGACAATTGCACTTGATAAAGTCTCTTGGATGTCTCCCGCTGGAATGAATTACACTCACAAACTCTGCCAGATGGGATTTCTGCACTGCCCTCTGCCGCCGGCTGCTCGCAGCGGTGCTGGCACAGCTCCCTCCTGCCGGCTCTGCCCGAGGTACCACCGAGCCCCTCGCACCTTCCTGTGCCGCTGGCAACCGCAGGGGCAGAGAATCCTACAGGGCTTGGCTCGCAAACGACCTTAAAAACCCTCCAGTTCCACGTGGCGCAGGGTTCCCGTGTGGGATGAGCTTACCTGTGCTGGCACGGGGCTTGCTAAGGCCACGCCTGCTCTGCCAGGCTGGGCTCAGGCACATCTTTGCCGGGCAGATTTTGTAGGTCTGAGGTGGGCTCGTGCATAGCTCGGCTTTATGGGTTGTGGTGTCTTGGTTTGGGTGGAGCATCCAGCTCATCCCTCACAAAGGTTAACAAAAATTCTGGTTCCCAGAGAGTAGAGCCTTCCACTCTTCCTGCTCCCACTCTTCCCTGCCAGTGCCCTGGAAGCCTCCAGCGCTTTCCATGTCTCCCAAAGCCCCTCCACTGCCAGGGAGCCAATGCCCTGGCACAGCAGAGGGCATCAGCAGAGATGTCAAGAGGCAGCATGGAGGAAGGAAAGCTCTGGGTGCAATCTGGTTCCTTTGGCAAGCAGCAGTTCCTCTTCAATAGCCTTCTCCTGGCTTGTGGTTGGAAGCAACCATCCCTCTCCAAAGTCAGTCTGTGCTTGCCACCATCGGGCGTGGTTCCAAAACAGTCCTGATCCAGTCTGGGGTGTTGATCCTTTTGGGAACAGTCCCACGGAGTGGTGCTGCAGGATGTGGCCCTATGTGAGCTGTGGGGACTTGTCACAGCTCTGGTGACAAACCTGCAGAACATCCCAGGGCTTCTGCTCTGTGTCCATCCCAGAGAGGAGAGGGCAGCATGGACGCCCAGTTGCTTTGGTGGGAAGCATGCACAGCCCCATGAGTGCTCGAGGTGGGCAAAGGTTCACGCTGGCCTCTCTTTTTGGGTGAAATAGGATCACTCCTGCTCCTTTGGAGACTTCTGGTCTGGGTGAGAGCCGAGCTCAGCCCCGTTTCTCTGAGTAAATACGCCAGCAGCATTTGGCTTAATGAACTGTGGCTTTTAATAAATGGCTCTTATCTTGCTGAAGTGCTGCTAAATTGTCAGGATTTAAAATTAGCCTAATAGATTTGTGGGCGATGTTTTATTCACTGGTTAGTTGGAAGGAGACGGAGAGAGGGGGAGAGATGGCTCCACCCAGTTCTCCCTGAATTATACACGAGTTATTTATTTGTTTGGGCCGAAGGGGAAATGTTCTGGATTAATGTGCGATGCCTCAGCACCTGACTTAATGAGAATTTAGAGACCTATCCCAAACTGATAGTCTCCCATTAATCACTCGGTGGCCCCTCTGCTTTGCTGTCCCTGGGATATATTTTTCATGGTGGTGGTTGGTTATGGTACCCACGGCAGGAAAAGGGGATGGTGATGGACAAGGGATGTTTTTTGGGTGCTGTGGTGGCTTCCAGGACCACTTCTTGCAGTTTTGCTCCATGTTGAAGTTGAAGTGGAGCCTGTGTATCTCTGTCTGTACCACACCTGCCTGTGCAACTTGAGTTCTTGAGCATGAAGTTGAACTTGCTCAGCTTGTGATATATCCCGTGAACTTCCATGAGCCACTTTGCCTTTATTTCTTTTGGCAATGCGGAGCTGGTTGTGATCCTGTTGACAGTTTGGAGACATATGGAGAGTCAAGGCAGAACAGTGTCTTATAATAGAGTAAAATGGGATCTGGTTGGGATGAAAGATGCCAGGGAAATGTCAATCACTATCATTATCCTAACAAACTGCTGTACCTGCAGAGATAATAATAATATTTAGCAATTATATAGCACCTAACAAGCTCAAACAGCAGAGACTGCAGCTAATTAAATCTCCCAAGACTTCCTTTGGGTGGGTGATTTCCTAAGAGCACGGACCAGCTTCTCAGTGTTTTGTGTGAAGCTGAAGGCACTTCTTTCCTGTTTCACAGGTAGGCAAAGGTGGTCCTGTGGGAAATCCGCACAGTGAGGGTGGTGGGGTCAGTCTTGGAGCTGGGTTGGACTGTTTGCTCCACTAGGAAAAGCGTTGGGTGGCCTTGACCTGAATATCCAGATGGCCAAAGGTGTTTGGATGCACTGATGTGCTTTTCTTTGCCCTTTTTGGAGTCGGGGAGAGTTTGGGTGCTGCACACCCAAATGAGGATGCTGCTGGCACCCCTTGGTGATGCAGAGGTACAGATGTTGTTCAGAGCAGGACAGTCAGAGGGTGTTTTCTCCTGTGCCCATCTGCTTTGCTGGGCTGCTGCTCTTTCCCTCTTGGTTCATCATTCTCCATCCCACCTTGACCAATGTGCACCCCGAGAAACCTTTCTGGAGGGTGACACATCAACCAGCACCCCAGGATTGGCTGGGTCATCCGAGATCACAGCGAGGGAAAGTGAGACTGAACATTTCCCCATTTGTGGTGGTCTTACCTCACCCTTCTGGGACAGCACCTGCTGAATCCATCCATGGCTGCTTGGATCCAGCAGGGCTCCCTGACCCCTGCCCAGCTGTGACTCTGAACATTTCCCCAATTGTGGTGGTCTCACCTCATCCTTCTGGAGAGCACCAGATGGATCCATCCATGGCTGCTCGGATCCAGCAGGGCTCCCTGACCCCTGCCCAGCTGTGTGTTGCTCCAGCCCTGGGAGCTGCTGGTGTCCCTTTGACTTTGTGAAGGTCGGTGTCGATGTCTGAAGTGGGGCCGGTAGCAGCAACGCACGATGCGCAGTGCCAGCCATAAAGGAAATATTGTATATAAAAGATAAGTTTTTTTTCTTTTCTTGTGGCAGAGGAACAAGGCGCCGGGTTCATTTAGCATTCATAAAGTCTTGCTTTGGAAACGCCTTTAAGTACTGCTGAGGGAGACTTGAAGGAGCGTGTTTGAGAGTCAAATGCACATCTCCTTGGGCTCTCCTTTCATCTGCTTTAAAAAACACAATCTTTTTTTTTAATCTTTTTTTTTCCCCCTCTGTAAAAATACTAATCTTCTCCAACAGCAGCAGACACCCAGGGTGCAGGCGCTTGGCAATTAGTTCAGTGAACAGAACAAGCGAGGAGCAGAGGGAAGGGGGGACTCAGCCAAGGACCGGAGGACGCTGAAATCCTGCCTGCTAATTAGGAGGCAGCACAGGATGGAGCCTGATTGATTCAGGTGCTGAGTCACGACATGGCATCCACCCGAGGGCTGATGTGGTCCTCTGCCACCCTCTGGGCTCACCTCTGGCTGAGAGGAAGGCCCAGCAGGGAATTTGGGTCTTGGGCTGGAGAAGAGTCCAAGGGGATGAGGTGAGGATGAGTTTGGCTTGATTTGCAGCCTGGCAGGAGCATTCCCGACTCCAAGCAGGTCACGAGTAGTTGTTGGGAGAAACACATGGAGGTTTTGGCGTGAGTCCTCTTGGACTTTTGGCCGACGTGTGGAGTGGAGTGTCTGTCCTCCAGAGGCTGGGCCTTCCCTTGCAGAGAGTCATCCTCTCGGAGTTCCTCTTGGCTTGAAAATTCGGCCCACAATTCCTGTTATCCTCGCAGGAGCTGAGGCAGAAGGAGGGAGACAAAAGCAGCAAGGGTTGTCGTCATCCAAACTTCTTCAGGTCGTGAAGAGCCAACTTGTTGGGAAGTGTCAGATGGGCAGAAGTTCAGCTCAGCCCCTTCTTTTGGCTGAAACTTTTCTCGTCCTTGAAATCTCTCTCCTTCGCTCTTCACTTGAGGGAAGGGAATTTACTGCGATGAAATATGTTGTCTTGTGGCTTTTTGTGAAAACAGCACATGTCACTGCCCTGTTTCCTGGAGCCAAAGGATGTGGCTGGCTTTCAAAAAGAAAAGGACTGGATGATTTCATTATTGCTAACAACTGTTCCCACCAAGATAAGGACAGTCTAATCACATTCCCTGCACAGAAGTACCAAGGGAACCAAAAGGGAACATTTCCATTTGATCTTCCATGTTGTCTTCTGTGTTTTGGTCCTGTTTGGTGCTGTGCAGTGCCAGGAGCAGGCTGTGAGGCTGAAGGGATTTGGGGGGAGTGAAGGCAGCAGTTCATGGTGGGGTGTCCTGGTTATCAGGGGTGTCCCAGGCTGGAGATGCTCTGCCAGCAGCTGCCTCCACATGAGGATTTGCTTCACTGACCGCCTGCAGTCAGGGCTTGGATGCCACATCCCAAACTCTTTGAGCGGAGCCTGAACTGATGAAGGAGGCTGAGCACTGAGCAGAGAGGGAGTTTTCAGCTTTTTATTTTTGATTTGCAAGTTGCCCAGAAGAAAAGTGCCACCTCCCTCATAAAAAAGAACCAGACCTTATGGCTAATAAATTTGCTTCTCTTAATTACGTTCCGCAGATTCCCGACGCAGATTCCCCTGGGAGCTGATCCATAGCTGAAAATCCCCTCTGCAGCGAGCATGCTCCACCTCCAGATGCCAGGAGGAGATGCTGACCGTGGTGCAACCCGGGTGGAGGGGAGGGCAGAGGCAGGAGGTGCAGGGGACCTGCGGATTTTGGGGCTGTGCTCCACTGCCTGCACGGAGCTGCTACAAGTCCCCCCTGCAACGATTCCTGTGGCAGGGAAGGAACTCTCCAGGCTTTGATTCGCCTCGTAGCAAGAGATAACGTTATCATCTCGTCCTTTAATGATTCGAGGGCGGACTACTTTTCACATCAGCCTCTCCGTCTCGGTCGCCCTGGTTGGGCTACGGGTGGGGAGCGTGCAAATGAGCGCGGGCGGAGGGGACGAAGTAACTCAATCTTCCCTCCTCACCCTCTCCTTGCTTTCATGCCCTTGGCTCCTCAGGAGCTCGGGGAAGGCGCTAATTGATCCATCCCGCTGGCACAGCCGGAGAGGAGCTGTCACTCGCTGAGCAGAGCAGGGTTCTCTCTTCTGGAGCGCAGGGTCACCGCTCCAGGTCCCAGCAGCGACCACCCAAAGAGAAAAGATGACTTATAATTACATTCATAATTGAAAGTGATTAATGGTAGCAAAAGAACTTCGAGCGATTTCTTGTAATTAAATACTAATTTTAGTTCCTTTGCAGTGCCGAGCACCATATTTGCTTTACTGGGGATATTTATGGCTGTGTCTTAGCATGTTTTAATATCTTAAAAATGCACGTTAAGTCATTAACAATCTTTTGGTGACTGGGTAAACACGTAAACATCAATTAATTTGTTTACTTTGTGTCTGTAATTAGCTTTTATTATTTCAGATTTTGGAGGATTTTTATTCTGGAGGATATGTGGCTTTGAGTGGGAGAGTGGAGCCCTTGATCACTCCCGTAGCAGGGGAGCCATGCCCTCTGCTCTGGGCTGCTCTAGCTGCCAAAAATCCTCCAAAGAGGTATGAGAAGGAGGCAGGAATCACATCTGGAGTGGTTTAGGCTCAGAGGACATCAGGCCAAGTGTTGAGCCTGCTGGCGGTGAAGCCTCTCGGAGGCTTTGGAGCAGGGAAAGGAGCTGTCTGCCCACGGCAGATGCTCGCTGGCTGTTGCTTGGTCTTGAAGAACAGAAGTGTCACGAAATCAGCTGTTTCTGCCAGGTTTTGGCTGTCTGTAAGTGACACCTTTCAAACTCAGCTGCTGCTCACCATGCTGCGTGTCAGGGGTTGCTCAGGGCTGCTCTCCTTCTCCCCTTGCTCCAGCTGCCAACACCATCTCCTCCCCTCCCCTCTTTGGAGGCAGCTTTGACCCTGGACCTAGCCTGGATCCAGCCTCGACTGGATTTGGGAGATGGATTTGCAGAAGTCAGTATTTAATCATTGCAGTGATTTGATTGTGAGTTTTGACCTGCCAAACGGAGCTGGTTTGGGTTTCGGCTGTGGACAGGGAGCTGATGGATACTGGTTTGGGTGGCTGTACCTGGGTGCAAGCGTTGGGGGTCACCAAACTGGGCAGCATTCCCATCCCAGGGAGCGTGGGCTGTGTCAGACACCTTCCAATGTCACAGTGATCTCCTCTGACTGAAAATATCTTTAAGCCTGGGTTTATTCGTGGCCCACGGCAGCTCTTTTTCAAGCACTACAGGATGAGTGTTACGCCCAGATGTGCCCATGTCCTTCCTGCACCTTGACAAAGTTGTTTTGGGAATCTGTTTCACGAAAACTTGGTCCTTCTCTCATAGCAACACACTGGGCTGGAAAGCTCTTGATGGGAATCATGTCTCTTCCTCACCAGTTCCTTGATTCCTTGCTAATGCTTTTCATTCCCTCTTGCTGCTTGAGAGAGCTGATAGTCTGATTAAATTAAGACAGACACAAAAGCAGCTGGCCTGCCAAAGACTTGGATTTTATTAAAAATAATATTGTTTACAGAGTTCTCTCCCTTTATGGCGCATATAAAACAGTGTGTTCCACCCGAGCAGCCGACAGACTCACTGCAATTTGCCCGGGAAGAGATGGAAAGACATTAAACCCTGTCTTGATGGGGAGTACAGAGGGCATGGAGGAGACAGGCGTTGGGGATAAGAGACAGAGCATAGCTGGCAGCAAATGAGAGGGAAGGGAATGCAAGGGAAATAAGAAGAGAAAAGGAAGGATGGTTCCCTGATCCCCACCTCCCCTTCTCCCCTCGCATACCTGCGCTGAAATGAAGCTTTCAGGAAGGAGAGAGATCATGGAAAAGAGGAGATAAACTAGGGCAGAGAGCTTCAGCTGGGGACACCATCTCCACCGGAGCGGGAGGAGAGCTGCTTGCCCTCCTTGCAGTATTCCTGAGCCCTTCCCAGGCTTTCCATGCGGGTGGAAAGGTCTGTTCTCATCTGTTCTCAGCTCGTTTGAGGTCTTGCAGATTTTTTGCGGGTCCTGGGGCTGGGGCTAGGTCAGGGCTGGGAGTGCTGGCTCCTGCCCACCCGAGTGCCTCACCAAAGAGCTCTGGTGCTTTGTAAATCGTTTATTTGTGGTTTATTCGCACTTCAAGGGCGAAGGAGGGTGTGCAGGGAAGGGCACAGCGATGGGTCACGGCGCAAAGCAAGGAGAGACAGGGAGGTTTTCCCAAGGTCACAGAGGGAGCTCGAGGTAACAGCCAAGCTTGAAGCAGGGTCCCCACCTCCAGCAACCCTTGTGCTGGCTAAAAGGAGTCCTGTCTCACTTGGGGAGGCAGGGACAAGCCCTGCCGATGCCCTGCTGCAGGAATGCCCTGCCCCTGCTTGCCTTTCTCCCTTCTTCCTGTCTCTTCTCTTTGTTTGATTTGGTTCCAAATAATTAATTGTAAACACCCGTGGCTAATAGTTTGAATGAAGGGTGGATGGGTGCTTTAATTAACTCGTGAAAGGATTATGCACTTGTGTTTTCAGTCTCCCTGACCCCAGCTGAAGTGATAAGGCTTGAGCACCCCGTGTTTTGGGGGAGCAGAGCACCCTGTGAACATGGGATGTGCTGGGTGCGGGGCTCAGTTTGGGAAAGTCACGCAGACCATGCTGGGAAGATCTGACATGGAGATCAGCTTGGGAAAGCCACGTAGACCATGCTGGAAAGATCTGACATGGAGATCAGCTTGGGAAAGCCACGCAGACTGTGCTGGGAAGTTCTGACATGGATCCTGATCGTAGTTGTGATGGAATCACAGAATATCCTGAGCTGGAAGGGATCTACAAGGGCGTGGGGGTTACTCCTCTCCCCTGCATGGGTGGGACCCCAGCTCCCATGGGAGAAAGACATCCCAGCCTGTTTCCCTGGACCCCTGAGCTCAGCCCTGTCAAGGTGAGCACCTTCTGTGCTGGTTTTGACACTGTCAAGGGGTTTGGTGGCATGAGGGAGGTGTCCCTTGAGTTGTACAGAGACTTTAGAGGTTGAACAGACCTGAACCACGTTTTGGACTAATACAGGTGGAATTTGGCTTGAGCAAGGTTGTTACTGTCCAAGCTTCCGAGGCTCAGCATGAGAAGAAATGCCTTCTGTGCTCCAACCTTTCCAGACAAAATCCAGCCATTGAATCTGGCTGGGAAGAAGCTCAGCAGAGCAGTTTTGGGGAACTGGAACTGCCAAGCTCTCCTGGGCAGGAGGATTTCTGCAAAGCCAAGAGCTCAGGAGACTGTGAGACAGAAAGAGGTCTTGGAGGGGGTGGCCCTGGGTCATCCCTCGCTGGCCTCCAGGCACGTGGAAGCTTGATGGGTGTCAAACCCTGTATTGATCCCTCGGTCTGGAGGCAGCGAGAGGTCTGCAGCTGCAGCAATGAGTGCTTCAGCCTCTGCAGCTCAGCACGCTGCTGTCTCAGAAGTTTTTGTCTTGAGGATTGCCAAGAAAACCTTCGAAAAGGAAAAGACTGAGCTCTCACCAGCCTCCCCACCCTTCCACACACCTCAAGCTGGCTCCTCCCAGTGTCTCCTCCATGTTTTAGGATAGTGCTGAGGTAAAAGATGCCTCCCTCATGGCTGTTCTAATGAGAAATAAACTCCAAGACCCAATTCCGGGAGGGTTAGCGAAGGAGCAAGACTTTTACAGCTCCTTTGCTGTGTAGTTCAGAAAGTTGGGATGGGCTTGGGTCGAGTGATTCCCTGAGTGAGCCAGAAGTGCTTTGGACATCCACGAGAGGGACAAGGCTGTCCCTTGTGTGCATGGTACCACTGAGTCACCAGGCAATTTCCTGTCCCTCCCAGTGCAGAACACTCCAGGTGGGAGCTTCAGCATCGCTGCTTAAAACAAGGCTGATTGGGCTTGTTCTCTCATGGAAAATGCATGAGAAAAACTGCATTTCCGTGCTGGTTTTTTGGATCAAAAGTCATTTTTACTCTAAACAAGGCTTTTTGGGCCTTTTTTCAGCGGTGATATGTGCCTCTGGAATCCTCCCCACTTATCAGTCCCCCAGCGAGCCGCTCGGTTTGATTGCTAATCTGCCTTATTATGTTTTTAAATGCGCTTTAATATTTGAGCTTTAGCGGCTTTTTTATTTTTGAGGCCAAATTCCAGCTTCTGAAGTGCCTACCTCTCTTTGACTTCAATGGCAGCCTTTCCCGTTTATCCCAAGGCATAACATGGTCCTCACGCCGTTTGAAATTAGATGCACTGATTAGAGCATCTCCCAGCCGCCGCCGCTCTGCACCTCAAAGGACGACTCAGGCAAGAGGCTGCAAGTTGGAGCTGGGGGTGTTCAGACACTAAAATGTGATTTCTTAGGACTCTGCACCTGTTGTAGCTCTCTACAGGTGACCTGGAAATAGATGTCTGCTGGTCGGTGAGGAGCTCGGGGTGCTGGTGGTGGCAGGAGGTCAGTGATGGCCACGTGAGGATGGCTCTGATCCGTATCTGTCAAAGGTTATTCCATCTGTGCTTTTGCCCTGTATTTTTTAGAAGTAAGGATATAAGTAAGAGTGGTGAAATACTGAGGAAATTGCAGCACCTGGTACTCTGGGCTGAGAGTGCTTCTGGCTCAGCCACGGAGATGCTGAGAGGGCTGGGGCCAGGCTGGGAGAGCTGGGGGGGCTCACCTGGAGAGGAGAAGGCTTCAGGGAGAACTTAGTGCCTAAAGGAGCTCCTGGAGAGCTAGAGAGGGACTGGAGACAAGGGATGGAGGGACAGGACACAGGGAATGGCTTCCCAGTGCCAGAGGGCAGGGCTGGATGGGATATTGGGAAGGAATTGTTCCCTGGGAGGGTGGGCAGGCCCTGGCACAGGGTGCCCAGAGCAGCTGTGGCTGCCCCTGGATCCCTGGCAGTGCCCAAGGCCAGGCTGGACATTGGGGTTGGGAGCATCCTGGGACAGTGGAAGGAGGAGGAATGAGATGAACTTTAAATTTGCTTCCAGCTGGAAGCCTTCTGTGATTCCATGACTCCTTTCAGATTCTGTTCAGCACTGTTGGCTCTCGGCAGCTCCCTGCTCTCTGCGGTGTCTGGGTGCTGCTCAGCCCCCGTTGCCGTGGGGTGCAGCCCTCGCTGTCTGGCAGTCAGGAGCGTGTCTGGAGCGCTGTCTGCAGCCTCGTTAGGAGGCTGCTCCGCTCGTAATCGCTCCTTGGAGAACCCTCCCTCGATTTCACAAGAGTTAAGCATTTTGTTAGGGAATTCACTCACTTGCTCTGAGGGTTTTTTTTTTTTTAATAATTCCTTTCACCTCAGTGTTTTGCTGGGGAGGGGGTACATGCCACAGGGAGGTGTGGTGGAGGAGACACAAGCTGCAGGTGTGGGTTTGAGCTGATGCTGATGGCACCTGCAGGACCCACCTGGGGCCTGGCAGAAGAGCAGTCACAAGTTCTAGCAATTATTTGTTTTGCCCTTAGAAACACTTTTCCTCCTCTCAATGCTTTCTCATGGGGGTGAAACTTTAACATCAGACAAGGAAACCGAGCCCCTCAACAGGAGGAGGATATGTTTCCCAGGCCTGCATGGGTTCAGGAGCCACCAATCCCACTCGGCTTGGCTCAAGGGACCTTGCACGGGAGGTAGAGTTGTGCTTGGGGTCTGGCCTGAGAGCAAAGGGTGTCATCTAAGCTTGGAGGGAGCACATCACGATAACCTTTCAGCCTTCAAGTCTCTGCAAAAGCGTAAAGGTCCATGTGCCCTCTGAGGCGCAGCCTTGAAATGAGGGCGATATATGGAAATGCATTGGATAGCTCTGTTTAATCCAGGCCAGCTGCCACCTCGCTCTTAATGATGAGCCCTTGCTGTCCCTCCAGGTAGGAGTGATATTTGCCTGAATTGGTTTAGCTTCTAACGATGGCCAGAAAACCCGTTCTGATTGAGTTGCCTCGGGAAACGTTCAGTGCTCCTGTCAGTCACTGTCTGAGGCTTAGCTGTCATTTTGGGCTGAGCTTTTTCAATCCTTCCCTTGTCAGAACCCTTGAGTGGTGCGAGAGAGGGCCTGGGATGGATGGAATGATTCTCTAGTTAAAGGCAATGCCCTGACACAAACAGTGGTGGCAGCGTGGCCAAATACCACATAAAGTGGGACGGGAGCTGGGGGAGAGCAGAGAGCAGAGGCAATGATTGCTCTATCCAGGGCAGCAGGTTGTCCCTGGAAATGGAACATGAATAAGTAATCTGGATAAATAATGGAGCTGTCTGAACTGTAACAATAAAGAATAAAAGTGCTGAGTGTGTCTCGCTGTGATTTGTGGGGTCACACTGTCTGAGACGGTGGAGCCTTGCTCCCACTGGTGAGCGGGAGCTGGCACATGGATCTCCTGGGTGCCACGGAGAGGACTTGGACTTGCCATCAGGAGAGAACAGTCTGTGGTCCAGATTTTATGCTGCTGCAACACTTTTGTGGACCCTGAGAGGTTCCTGTGTCATAGTCTGGTGCTGAATGACCTCTGTGGGAATAGGGGTGGATGGATCCCAGCTGATTTCACCCTCCACTGGAGCTGGGCACGTGTGGGACCTGCTTCAGGGGCAGCTGAGCTGCCCACTGGTGACAGAGCCCTTCTGCAAGGATTTCACGAGCCTCAAAGTTATTCCAAGTCCTCAGACAGAATCTCCGTTGCAAATTAATGTTTTCTTCTTCTGTCTCTTTGAAGGGATGCGGCAAATAATTATTCTCCTGCTTTGTATGATATTTATGTAAGGGAAGAGAGTTGTCAATGCTTACTCAATCTTCTCTTTTAGTGACAAGGCAAACCCCGCCGTCTTTCATCTTCCTCCGGAGTTGTCTGCATCTCTTTCCCATTTCATTGCTATTCCATGGATTCCCCCCGGCTGGTCCCGGCTGGGACGTGCGATCAATCGCGCCACATCGATTAGAGGTGTGTGTCTTGCACTGTGGCAAATGCACTTTAGATTGATCCGAGAAGAAAGGCAACCTCCAGCCACGGGCTCAGGGCGGCCAGATGTGCTGGGAAAGAAGCCAAGGTGGCAGCAGGGGTCAGTGGGGAGGTGATAAGGTGTTAAGTTGCAGTGACTTGACCCTTACCTTTCTGAGAGCCCTGCGTCAGGGTCGGGCTGAAGTCCTGAGGCTGAGCCCTCGCATTAAACCAAGTGGAGCAAAACGATTCTCCTTTGTCCTTTTTACAACACTCACGTTAAGATTTTCCATCTTCTGCAACCTGGTTGAATCCTCCATAGTTTGTGGGCAGCTCTAACACCCCAATTCCCTTGGTTTTTCCTCTCCTTTTTACCCACGTGTTCGATGTTTCCTCTCTGAGCTCATCACATCACAGCTGTCCGTCTTGGATTTCCTATTGCTCGTTTCTAGAGGAGATTTGGGATTCTGGTCCTGCCCTCAGAACCCTCCCAGCCCCTCTCCTCCTGGCTGGGCATTATTTACATGTTTTCATCGGCGTGCTCCTGGCTCCGCAACGCTCGGACAGACCCCGGAGGAATCCCGCTGTAGGTTGTCCTCCTGGCATGGTTGTAAATAATAGATAAGCACTCTTTGAGAGCGCTTTGTCAACAGGCTGTTATCCCTCCTCCCCTCTGCCCCCAGCCTCAGCGATTACATCCACGCCGCGCTTCCTCAACTTTCCTCGGAGGTGCCGCGCGGGACTGGCATCAGGAGCCTTATTAAAGTCAAGGTATATCATGTCTACAGCTTTCCTCTTATCCACCAAGCCTAGTTATCCTGTCAAGGCAGAAATTAGGTTGGTTTGACATGATCTGTTCTTGACAAACTCGTGTTGGTGGTGGATGTGGGGTTTTTTTCTCACTTTATTAAATTCCCGGGCCTTACAAGCTATGATAGTTTCATCGTTTGTTTTAGTATCTTCCCAGTGATTGAAGCTGAGCTGATTGCCTACAGCTCTGGGCTTTTTTTTACTTAAAGATATGAAGATTTCTTGCCCTTGCTGCTGGCCTCCACCAGCTCCCAAAGAGCAGCGCTGGTGGCTCAGCGACGTTTCTGCTCGATTTTTCATCACTCTCCAGAGACTTTCCTCAATCTCTGCCAGTTGGATTTTTTTTTTAACCCCTCTTGTCTCCGTGCTCCAGCCTGGAAGCCATCTCCCTGTTAATATGAAATTTGGAGAGGTCTGCTGCCCATACACCTGCCTCCATATGGATGCAATCAAACATGGTTCCAAGGATCTCTGCCTCGTGCTTTCTTTGGCTGCTTGGTGACAAACCCATCATTCCCTTTCCTTTGAACAAATCCAAGAGCCTTTTTATTCTTCTCTCATATCTCTTGCTAATTAAAACTTGTTTTGCATATTAGTGCTGCTGACTTTATCCCTCTATGCCATTGTGGCTCTGTTATACCCATCCCTAATTATTAGCCCTTGTTTCCATATTTTTTTCATGATTCCTTTTTTTATTCCCAGGTCATTGAATGGCTCTGAATTCAGCCACAGCAGCCTCTTCCTAGGATTCCTACCTTCCCTTTGCACAGGGATAGCCTGCTATTGTGTGTGTAATAAAGTCTCTTTCAGTAACTGCCAGCTCTCCCCTTCTTTGTGATTATTTTCCCAGGAGAACCCATCTACCAGCTCCCTGAATTTTTTGAAATCTGCCTTTTTGAAGTCCATTATCCATATTCCCCTGCTTTCCATCGGGTTGGGAACTCGATCCTTTCATCACCCCTCTCACCCAAACTCACTTTACTCCTCGAAGGCTGTAGTCCTTTTTCCTAGGCAGGAAACCTCAGGCTTTTCCCTGTGCCTTCCCAAATGCTTCCCTGGGGCAGGGGCTGGATGGACTCTGCCCTGCCAGTGCTCCAAGGACTGTCTGTCCTCCTGTCTCTGTCCGTTCGTCCTTGGCTGGATCAGGGCTCCCCAGGCACGGAACTCCCCTCCCTTGGCTTTCAGCCTCTCCGTGCTCTCCCTGACTCGTGCTGGCACATTTTGGGACAAGGGTTTGTCTCCTGGTCGTGCCCTGCTCCGCATGGGGATATTGGGCATTTTGCTGCCATCCTGATCACCTCACTGCCTGTCCAAACCATGTGGCATGTGCATGTCCAGGTCTGTGTAGGGAGGATTGGCTTCCTTTTCCAAACCTCCCACATCAGCGCCCCAAGGGACACAAGGTTTTGGTGGCCATACAGACCTCATGGGCAGTGACAGTGTTGCCTTTCCCTGGTCTTAGAATTAAAATCAAAACACGGTTTATGGGGAAAAGGGGGTTTTTACATCAGTACTTATTTCAGGATATTTGGGTGCAGCACTTGGTCCAGGTGGAATGCCCCGAAAATGCATGCACCTGTCACACTGAAATACACACAATTATAGGCTTTGCAAAATTAACATATTTATCAAAGATTCCCCAGTGAGAGGCTGGAGTGAAGCCCTCGTTGGGAGGAACCTTCCCCCTGGCTGGGCCTGTCTGAGGTTCCAAAATGTGTTCTGGAGAGGCCCTTGGTGTCTGGGGCTCCCAGGATGTTTGCT
Source organism: Vireo altiloquus (assembly GCA_013396875.1). Taxonomy (NCBI): domain Eukaryota; kingdom Metazoa; phylum Chordata; class Aves; order Passeriformes; family Vireonidae; genus Vireo; species Vireo altiloquus. The sequence goes on along the minus strand of VZRF01008267.1, from coordinate 119,641 downwards.
CTCCTGGTTTAACGGTGCCGTGGGGCTGAGCTGAGTTATCAGCCTTGGGAAGTCACAGTGTGTGGGCTAAAAGCACTGAGAACGCATCAAACTGTATAAAAGGGTATATAGGAGGGGTATAAAGGGCAAAAAATCATTCTGGCATCAACAGGACCTGGACATGTTGCTTATCACTGAACCAGTGACTGTCAGAGCTGAGAAGGCAAAAATACCTTAACTTGGCTCTGAACTTTAAGGCAGCAGATTTGGGTGAAGTGAATCCTGTCCTCCCTAACAAAGATGTGTAGGGCCTGTTGTCCAAGACCTTTAAATGTCAATAAGGAATTCTGCACAGCCCACAAATCTTGGTGGGAAGCTGACAGGGGCTGCAGTGCGGGATGAGTTCTCTGGCTCCAGGGCTGTGGGTCTGTCTCGGAGCAGGGAGCAGGGCTGGGGAGGAGCTGTGGTGTCGAGCCAAGAGGTCTCAGCAGGGAGTGCTGGTGGTCACTGGAGCACATCCATCTGTTTCAGTGAAACAGAGCAGGTTTAGATTGGATATTGGGGAAAAAATTCTCCCCTGGGAGGGTGGGCAGGCCCTGGCACAGGGTGCCCAGAGCAGCTGTGGCTGCCCCTGGATCCCTGGCAGTGCCCAAGGCCAGGCTGGACATTGGGGCTTGGAAGAACCTGGACTAGTGGGAGGTGTCCCTGCCCATGGCAGGGGTGGAATGAGATGAGCTGTAAAGTCCCTTGAAACTCAAACCTGTCTGTGATTTGATGATTGAGTGGTTTCTGTGGAGACAGCATGTGGGAGTCTCCTTTCCCAGGGGATTCGTGGCAGCCTTCTTAAAGCAGCAAGGCCAGGCTGTGGCAGCTCAGGCGTGGTTCCTGCAGGGCTTGGATGCAAACGTGGAGATGTTGCAGAGTGGCTGGATGGCATCGAGAGACTCCCAGTGAAGTCTGAGACTGCAACAAGAGGCCCAGTCTGAAGTAACTCAGGAAAACAATCCTATTCCCTTGGAGTCTGGTGAGAATGAGGGATTTTCCCCTCCAGCTGTGCCTGAGAAACCACAAGTGTGTGTTGCTTTGCTTGTGCTGGCACCAACCAAGGTGGAGTTAAACCCTGGCTGGCTCATGTGTTGGATTGGTTTTAAACACGGGGATTTGGGGGCTGAACCTCCCCCCAGATGCTCTCTGGAGCATGGAAGGCAATGCCTGGACAGCCACACACGGAGGATGCAATTTGGCATTTCTGTGGAGGTGACAGAGCTGCAGCTGGTGGCAGCAGGGCTGTTGGTGCCACGGCGATGTCCCCACGTGCTGACACCGTGGCAGGGAGCACATGGGCTTGCTGACAGATGCCTTTCCCAAACATGCCCTCATGTCCTCAGGGATGTGGCAGCGGTGCCCAGCTGTGACAGCTGCATGTGCTGCTGCAGGGAGGCACAAACACACAGGGCTGGGATAGGAAATACATCACCCAGGAGCTCAGGCAGAGGTGCTGTGGGGTGGGATGGCTGTGCCTGGGTCCCACCGAGACCCCCAGGACCCCTCCCCTCTGTCAGAGAGTTGCAGTGCCTCCCAGTAGCCCAGGAGGACATTAAATTTAATGGATGTCCAGAAATTATCATATCTGGGAAACACTCATTAATCTCTGTCTGCCTGGCTGGGTTTTATTGTCTTCCCTTCCTGCGAGCCCCGCTCTGCCCTGATCCTTCCTCTCAATTCATGTCATCTGCTTTCCACCCAAGTTTTGCCTCCCACCCCTTCTGGCTCCTGCGGAGTCCATGACCCAGAGCCCATTGAGAGCACACTGAGAGGCAGGGATGGAGCTTTGGAAGCACATCTAGGTTTTATCAGTGCTTATTTTTATTGCTTTGTGGGGCTGTGGGAGATGGTTGATGGCTGCTGGCTGTGGGCAGGTGTTGGGCTGGTCCAGCACCTCAGCCTGATCCCTGGCTTTACCTGCTGGGTTTGGCAAAGGAATGCTCCTCCACACCTCCAGATGTGCTTCACCTTGTCCCCAGTCTTCACCACGGCGTGTATCTGCTGTCCACCCCTCTATCCATGCCTGGAATAAGCCTGGATTTCTTGCTATCCCATCATAAAATGGTTTGGGTTGGAAGGAACCTTAAAGCTCATCCAGTCCCACCCCCTGCCACAGGCAGGGACACCTCCCACTGTCCCAGTTGACTCTTAAGTCCCATCCAGCCTGGCCTTGGACACTTCCACACAACTCAGTGGCCAATTGCAACAGATTATTTCAGGTATTTATGTATTTATTTTGGTAATTCATGCAACACAGCAGCACGTGCAGGGTTGCAGTGATCTGTAAGGAAAGGCTCTGTCCAACTGAGGAACAACTTAGGATGAAAGGTCCTAAAAATCCGAGCTCCATCCGTGGAGTCACGCTGGTGGAGCAGTGGGGACGAGTGGCTCCAAGCCCCATCCTGCCTAACCTTGTTTCTTTCTGAGGATGAAGCATCCACCACCTCTCTGGGAAACCAGAGTTTGAGCCCCCTCACCACAAAACACTTCTCCCTGATATCATCTGTAGGATGAATTCTCCCTGCTCCCACGGGCAAAGGAGAGGAGGTTACCCTCGCACAGGGGCTCCTGCTCCTTTGCAACATCCCTTTCCTGGAAGTTCCCTGACTGCTAAACACGACAATTTGTTGAAGTTGAGCGGAATAGGCTTCTTAATGAGTGAACTAATTTGCCATGTTTCCCTCTGCAGTGCGGGCCCTCTCTGCCTGCACCGCACATCCCAGCACTCTGCTTACGGCACGGTTGGGAATAGCTCAGCCCCATCAGCAGAGCTGCAATTTGGCACCAAAGCTCCTTCCACACAAAGATTTTTTTGTTTATTAAAGCATAAGACTGAACAGTTTGCTCTCGCTAGTAGGTTTTGAAATACGCATTTAATTTCGGCTTAATGAGGAAATTATTGTGTATAAAATTAAATGCTTTGTCATGGCTCTCCAGGACAGAGCTGCTGTAGGACGAGAGCTATTGGGACAAGTGATGCTGGGAGATCCTGGGGGTGGGGGATGCTGAGGGCCAGACCTGGGATGATGAGGATAGACCTGCAAGGCAGGAGTGAGAGATCACTGAATCATGGAATAGCTTAGGTTGGAAAAGACCTTTAAGATCACTGAGCCAAATCACTCCCCCAGCACTGCCGCAACCAAACTGTGTCCTCGAGTGCCACATCCACACATCTCTTAAATCCCTACTCCAAGGATGGTGACTCCACCATCCACCCTGGACAGCCTGTTCCAAGGCTTGACAGCCCTTAGCATAAATAAATTTTTCCCAATATTGAGCCTAAGTCTCCTCTGGAGCAACCTAAGGCTGTTTCCTCTTGTCCTTGTGGTGAAGATGGGATGGATTCCTAGGATCGGAATGGCTGCAGTAAAGGAGAGCAAAGAGGAATGACTTGAATTTTCCAAGTATTTTTATTTAAGAGGAAGTTTTCTTGCATGAGCCTCACCGACATCTGTAGAGCTCTTTCATGGCCTCCCAAAGCTGTTCAATCAGGAGGAGGCAGAGGAGGAGGCCTGATGTTCTGATGGTCCTTGGCAGAGGTGCAGAGCTGGGATAGGGACTGCAGGCACTGTATGCTGTGGAAAATCAACACCTGTGTTCAGGTGTGCAAGGGAGGAGTAACAGGCAAAGGATTTGGGGACCCTCAGCTGCAGGTGAGCAAGAGCTATATTCCTGTCTGGTCTCTGTTTCTAGGGAGCCATTTAAGGCATAAGAGCCCCTCTCATTTCACCCCTTGCCATGGGCAAGGACACCTCCCACTACCCCAGGTTTCTCCAAGCCCCTGTCCAACCTGGCCTGGAGCACTTTGGTGCCTGTTTTCAATGGATTATTCCAGCTGTTTAGGTATTTTGGTAATTCAGCCGATACAGCAACCTGTGCAGGATTGCGGTGCTCTGTCAGGAAAGACTCTGGCTCGCTGAGGATGAAAGGTCCCAAAGATCCAAGCTCCATCCAGCCCCTCCAGTCACACTGGTGGAACAGTGGGGACGAGTTCAAAGCCGCCGCACAAATAAACTCTAATAGCTTTCCTCTTGCATTTATGTTATTAGGGGGTTCGTTTGACTGGCATTATGATGATAAATGAAAAATGCTTTGCACCATTACGTTGGGCGCTAATGCGTAGTGGGAAGAATTTTCTACTCATTTAAAAAACTAAAAAAAAAAAAAAAAAAGAAAGGAGGAAAAGGCAGAAGGGGAAAGTGATGTGTTTGTGCAGCAGCACCGAGCTCTTCCCATGCAGCACCGACCTTTCACGTGTCCCCTCCTTGTCCCTCTGCTCTCGCTGGGCTGGGGCAGGCTGGCTGTTGAGCCCTTGTGATGTATAAATCCACACCTCCAGGGCTCGGTGTCGCTCCCATCCCGTGGGTCATCCTCCCTTTCGCACCACATCCTGCATCCCCGCGGGGTCTGGGATGCCACCTCCAGCCCCAGGCATGAGCCAAGGGCAGTGGCTGTAGGGTGAGGGGCACGCTGGGGCCCCGAAAGCTCGCTCAAAGCCTACAGCCTCCCTTGGAAGCCAAAGGAGGAGTTTGACAGTCCAAAGGCTTTCCTTCGTTTTCAAGCCGTGGAGCAAATTGAGTTCAGAGGGTCACTTCTACTCCCAGCTGCCGCGACAGAAATCCCTAATGCACCGTATGCCAGCTTTCTCCAAAGCTTCAGCTGCTTTTTTATGAGGCCCTGTCACTCTATTATCTGCCTCTGAGTTGGTCTTTAGCTCTTTAACCTCATGAGAAGGGAGGGAAAAGGAACCTTGAAAAGGGGGAAAAATAAAGAGAAAACAGGATGCTCCAAGAGCAGCTTTTCATCCTCAGCCGCAGAGCTGTAATTGGGTGCTTGGTGAGAGCTTCTTTTGAAAGGGGCAGGTTTGAAATGTTCTGGGTGGGGGGAGAAGGAGCTCTCCGTGTCCTTTTCGGGGGGGAAGGTGGCTGAGGGGGGTCAGAGCTGACCAGAGACATGAGCATCAAACGGGGAGCGGCTGCCCTCGGTGCTGGTGTGCTGTCACCTGCTCTGCTCCCTCCCTGCTGCGGCCACGGAGGCAGGGGAGGAAGGGACGAGGAGGGGACACTGGTGGCAGGTAAGGCTTGGAGGGGCTGAGCCCCAGCCTGCAGCGGAGGAGGAGAGCTCAGTGTGGGGCTGTGGCATGGGGTGGCTGCTGGCTGGGATGGATCACCTATGAGTGTCTGGGTGCTGTTATGGATCACCCGTGGGTGCCTGGATGCAGTTATTGATCACCTATGGGTGCCTGGATGCAGTTATTGATCACCTGTAGGTGTCTGGGTGCAGTTATTGATCACCTGTAGGTGCCTGGGTGCAGTTATGGATCACCCATGGGTGCCTGGGTGCTGTTATGGATCACCTATTGGTGGCTGGGTGCAGTTATTGATCACCTGTAGGTGCCTGGGCGCTGTTATGGATCACCCATGGGTGCCTGGGTGCTGTTATGGATCACTTATGGGTGCCTGGGTGCAGTTATGGATCACCTATTGGTGGCTGGGTGCAGTTATTGATCACCTGTAGGTGCCTGGGTGCAGTTATGGATCACCTACTGGTGGCTGGGTGCAGTTATTGACCACCTGTAGGTGTCTGGGTGCTGTTATGGATCACCTATGGGTGCCTGGGTGCAGTTATTGATCACCCCTGAGTGCCTGGATGCTGTTATGGATCACCTATTGGTGACTGGGTGCAGTTATTGATCACCCGTAGGTGTCTGGGTGCTGTTATGGATCACCTATGGGTGTCTGGGTGCTGTTAAGGATCACCTATTGGTGCCTGGGTGATGTTATGGATCACCTATGGGTGTCTGGGTGCTGTTATTGATCACCTATGGGTGCCTGGGTGCTGCCACTGTCACGGGGGTTGTGGGTGCCCAGTGCAAGCTGGCAGGGAGGAAGGGATGGAGCAAGGAGGGGATGGTTCTGGAGCAGAGGGGTGAGTTCCTTGATGCTCCTCCCAGCCAGTTTGGGGCCGTAGCAAGAGGGGTGGTGGGATTCTCTCCCAGAGGGAAACTGAGGCAGAGGTAGATCAGGCACCAAACCCCATCCGTGCTTTGCCACTGAGAGTTAATGGGAAGGAGAGGGGGAGCAGTGAGGGATTCACCAAGCACCTGGCTCCTTCCAGCAGCAGTTTGCTGCTCCCGGCCGGCTGCTCCGTGGCACGAGGCAGGGCTCTGCTCCGCACTCTCTCCTGCATGCTAAACACGGCGGCTCCCTGCAGGATCCTGCAGCCTTCTGCACTGCTCTGCTGCAGAGGGGGTGGGGAGGCAGCTCTCGCCTTCCAGCACAGCAGCAGGAGGATGGCGGGAGGTGGAAAACTGCAGGACAGAGCTCTCCTTCCCTGGGCACTTTCCTGCGGCTCCGTTTTCCCCCCAGCCCATCCCAGCTCGTGCCCAGCCCCCGCTGCTGGAGCGGCACTGGCTCACCCCGCAGCCATGGGCAGCCCCAGCCCCGTGCTGCTGCCTGTCCCGTGCGTTTGTCTGGCTTTATTTCTGCTCCCCAGTGGATGAAACTGTGCTGGAGTGGGGTTTGTGGGTGCTGGTTCCTCGTTTGACCTCCAGAAGCTGTCACTGGTGATGCGGGATAAGGCAGTGTCCTGTCCTGACCAGGGTGCTGAGGCCACCTGTGGCACCTAACCCTGGGTGCTCAGCGTGTCCCCTGCATGTCTGAGGGACAGTCGCTCCTGGATCCATGCTGAGACTCTGTGGGAGAAGTTTTGAAGGAAACAGAGCAGCTCCTACACATTTTTATTCCTTCACTTAAGTGAGGTCTTCTTCCTGTTGGGAACCCATTGGATTTCCACTTGCTCATACTTGGGAGCACATTCCCCTTTTCTTTCCCTGTGTTCGTGTCAGTTTATTCAAAATACGAAAGCAGACTCTTGGAATGGTCTCCATTGCCCCAACTCCTCCTCCAAACCCGCTTGGAGATGGTTTCCACCAGCACTGGGGGCTGAGAGCCAGGCATGGCTCAGCCACACGCGGTGCCAGGCTGAGCTTTGGGACTGTGGTGGCCTCTGCTCTGCAGGGAAGCTCAAGGCAAATGAGCTCCTGAATGGACACATGGATGATGAGGAGGAGTGAACATGAAAGGTTTTGTCTTGTGAGAATCCCTCAGGAGAAAAAGGTAGGGAGGTGTGGAGAGAGCTGAGAAGGAGAGGAGCGATGGGTGGTGTGTTTGGGAGGGACTGCAGGCTCTCGGCTGGTCTGTAGGGTGGAAGGAAACAGGGAGCTGAGTGAGGAGCAGCAGGAGCAAGGTGTTCGGGAGGGGTCTGCAAGCCTGCAAGGACCCTTGAGCATGGGACATGCTGGTTCCTAAATAAACCTCCCTGACTGCAGCCTTTGCTTGGGTTTACTTGGGCAAAGGAGGCTGCAGGAGCACACGAGGTGGCTTAAGGTCCTCAGAAACACATCCCTGCTATTTCCAAAGTGCTCCATATTTTTGAGCAAGGACCAGAAAACATCCAATTGTGCTTTTTCCTCTTTTCTAATAATTCCTCCTTTTCAGAGCTAAATAATAGAGAGGGAGAGGACACCAAAAATAAAAATGGAACAGGTTTTTAAAGAAATTTTTATCTGTTCCCAACAAAGAAACCATTAAGGAAACATGTCTGGGTTTTTTTGAGAAAAGGCATTTTGAATGGGGTGAGGGTGGAGAAGGAAAGAGAGATCACATTAAAAACTTCCACCAGCTCCAGTAATGAGATTAAGGGAGCTGCCAGATGAAACCATCTGCCTAATCTTCTACCCGGAGTCGCTGTGTTCCCAACTCCCATCCAAGGATGGGACTGAAGCCACCTTTTGCCATGGGCTGGCCTGACGGGAGATGTGCAGGTGTCTGCCAGGGAAGGACTGCTCTCTCCACACACACAGCTCCTCGCCAAACATCCGAGGAGAAGGGGGAATGAAAAGGGAAAAAAATAAAAAAAGGGAAAAAAAAAAGAAGGAAAAAAGAAAGACACTCATAAAAAAGACAGTTTGACATTTTCTTGACTGTTTTGAAATTTTCCTAGCACAACAAGCTGTTTATCCGCCACTCCAGCTCTTATTGAATTAAAGTGTGGAGGGGGTGTTAGGAAGAAATCAATTCGTGCTCCATATGCTGCTCTGCCGAGGAACGTGGCTCTCTGCACACTATGGAATATGTAGGGAAGGGTGGGGGAAGGAGAGATAAATCCATCAGCTAACAAGATAAGTGCCTTGTTCCTCCATCTGTTACTGCTGTGTCCTTATCTGGGATTGCAGCATGGCAGCAGCGATACATCTTGTGTCAGGTATTATATTCCAAATTCATATGAATGAATTTCCAGGCTCACGCCGATCCCTGATCCCGCCGTGGCTGCGGGGCTTGCCCGGCTCCTCTCCTGCCCTCGGGAATCTGTGACTCCAGAGGGATCATGTAGGGACAACTGCAGCTCGGCGAGGGGCTGGTGGAGCCGGGAGGAGGAGCTGGATGATGGCCAGCCTCGGGATGCCGACGGGGAGGACATGTGCTCTGCAGACAGCAAAATCAGCTTGGGAATAAAGAGCGTGTTCAGAGGGGGCAGGAGGGACAAGGGCTTCTCGGGTCTCTGCTTTGCTGCTGAGTCTCTTCTTGTGGAGCATTGGATGGGCTTAAAATGAAGTAGGATAGGTTAAATGGGATATTGGGAAGGAATTGTTCCCTAGGAGGGTGGGCAGGCCCTGGCACAGGGTGCCCAGAGCAGCTGTGGCTGCCCCTGGATCCCTGGCAGTGCCCAAGGACAGGCTGGATGAGGTTTGGAGCACCCTGGGATAGTGGGAGGTGTCCCTGCCCATGGCAGGAGAGTGGAATGGGATGAGCTTTAAGGTCCTTTACAACCCAAACCACTCTGGGATTCTCTGTCAGTGACATCCTTGGGGTGTGGAGGCTGCGCTCCTGCCCTCGTGTCCGGCGGGTGGCAGGGAGGGAGGCATTGCCAAGGTGCCCTTCACATCAGCCTTAAATAGGGCTTTTTTAGAGGCACCAACCTCTGCTGCTGCTGGAGGAACCAGATCCCTGCCTTGGAACGGCTAGCTGAGTTTTTGGGAGCAGAAGTTGGATGGGATGGATCTGCCCCTGCTGTGTGACCACAGGGAGCTCATTTAGCTGTACCTGCCCCAGCTCCTGGTGGGCTGCTCTGCCCAGCTGCAGACCAGCTCCAGAGGCATCTGGAATGCTGAGCTTCCACACCCTGCTTGTGTTTAAAATCAATTTATCTCTGGACTGGGCTCAAGACCTGTACTGGCTTCAGTGGCTCAGTGTGGGATGAGCCAGGCTTTTCAGAGCTGGGAGCTGCTCTCAAAGTCTGCTCTTACAGCTAATCCTGGTGCACTTGTAATTGAAGGCACAAACAAAAGCTGCTGGGGGATTTTTTGGGTGGTCTTCAAACCTCTGGTGTCTGTATGAGCGATCACTGCCTGCTCTGTTGGTCATTACAACTATCTGGTGAGCTCAGGGTCCTCAGAGCTGTCAGCAGCCTCGGGGTATAAACCCAAGCCTGGCCAGGATGCAGCAGGCTGGTAAAACCCACAGCATCACCCTGGGGTGAGGAACAGCTTTGCCATTTGTTCCTTCGTGTTTTTGAGCACTCGTGTGCTGTGGGAGCAGCTTTTCCTGGAGAGGACACCGTGGAGATACAGAAAGTTTAAACAGGGAATGGGAATGCATCTAAGTCATCTCTAACTGGCCATACTCCGCTGAGTCTCTCCTGACCTGCAAGCCCTTGGGTTGCCCTCAAGGACCTGCTGCCACCGAGGAGATGAATTAAGTCTGCACTGCTCATAGAGAGTTTTCTCTCTGTCTCACGGCTTTGGAAATGGGATTTTCCTGGCTGGAAAAAAAAAGAAAATCACAGAAGTTTTTTGCACAACTGGGTTGTGTGAGGCTGGAGAGAGATTGGTGAAGGTCAGAGCCAAATCCCAGCCTTTGGCAGCAGGAGGGTTTGGAGCTGAGTGATTTATTCTGGGGCCAGTTTTCAGTCTGGGTTTGTGTGTGCTAGCAGAAGGCACAGACCATGGCACAGTGCCCAAGCCAAGAATTCAGAAACCTGCTTTTAGACGTAAAATCTAATTTGGAATTAAAGCACAGGAATTGCTAATATGCTCGTGGGAATAATCTGTGCCTGGATCCTATTTTCTGCTTCTCATGTGTGTTAGACTCCTTTGAGTAACATCCACGGAGAGAGATCACTCAGGGTGAGGTGTAGGGCTGGGAGAGAGTCTGTAAGAGGAGTCAGTAATCACCAAAACCTTTGGAAAGGGACAAAGTGAGATGCTGCCATTAAGCACCTGGCTCCTGAGCATCCCTCTTGCCTGGGACTGGGATTTGGGAAGAATTCAGCCCCTCTGAATAGATGGTTAAATTTGGCTTGGTTGGTAAAATTGTCTTTTTACTGCCGAGGATATTGGTCCAGGTGGCCCTGGGGCGCAGAGGGGTGTGGGAAGTGCAGCAGCAATAAAAGCAGGAGTTGTGCCTTTTTTTCAGGTGGTCTTTTCCTCTCCTTTTGTGCCTCTGAATAAAAGGAATGAAAGCGAGAACGCTTATCTTTGCTGGCGTGAGCACTGGGGGAAAGAGCACGTTTCACTTGCAGAGCAGTAAAAAGTTTCAGGAAAGAGTCGGGAACAGGACCCCGAGCTCAGCTTGCCCTGGGTTCTCTCAGAGCACAGGAGGTGCAGTTTGATCTTGAAATATCCTTTCTGAACCTGTCTCAAGCTGAAAAGGCAGAGAGATGCCCGAGGGAGAAGCGGGAGCATCGTCTCTGCCCTGCCTGCGGGGATCGGTGCTGGGACAAAACCCAGCTCCAAAGCCAGGACCGAGCAAACCAGGTGTGTCGAAGCCAGAGAGGATCTCTTTTCTCATTCCCACCTTCTTGTTCTTGAATAAAGATGCTATTTTTATTTTCCCTTCTGTTTAGCCCCGATGGGCTTAACCCATCTCTGCAGAGGCACCGAAATCCCAGCTCTAATTTCAATTAAGAACGCTCCTTTTGATTGCAGCCCAGGCTGGGGTTTGGGATCTATTCCTAATCCCTATATTAGCACTGATTCATCTCTTCCATGAGTATTATCATCAGCAGCCCTTTGGGAAGGGAGGGGAGGGATCTTTCGGGAGGATAAATACCATTTGTTTGTGTTTGTATTAGCTTCCACGCCGCATCCTGATTACATCCCGCATTTTGACACAACAATTATTATTAATTTCCCGGCGTCTGCGTTTGGATTCTCGCCGACACAAAGGGAAGATGACGGATAATGTCAGGCTCGGTAATTGGGTGGGGGAGGGATGAGAAGGATTGTGGGGGGGGGAAGTTGGGATATTATTAGATTGCAATCCTCGGTGCGGAGCGGGAAAGGTGTTTCTCGGCAGATGTCGGCGCTGGCTCTTTATCCGCGCGTTAGCTCCGGCGGGGCGATTGTCTGGGACACGCTCGGCTCCCTCACCCCTGCCCTCCTCTGCCCTCTCCCACACACAAATCCCATCAGCTCTGTGTTGTGGGAATTGGCTTTTCCAGAGAGCCTTGCCAGCTGCTTTCTGCTCTGGCTCTGCTGTCTTTGCCATTCATTCGCCCCGGTTGGGAAGCAGTGAGTGCAGGAGGGCTGCAGGAGGGCTCTGCTGCTGGAGGAAGGGCTCTGCTGCTGAAGGGCTCTGCTCTGCAGGACAGGGGTTTGGGAAAGCCTCCATGGGTCTGCATCCCTCTGGTGGGGGCTGTGAGGAGCTGGTGCCCACTGTGGGAACTCCTGCGAGCTGCCCAATGTCGCTGCGGGCAGAGCCAAGGCAGGAGCCTGCCAGTCCTTCCTCCTTGTTTCAAAGATGTTGTCCATGAACGTCCAACATCCCAGACATCCAACCTGGGTCCAAGTGCTTGGCTGGGGTAAAGGTGGCAGATTATGAGCAGAAAGGTGATGGAGAGACAATGCTGGTGAAGATATTGGAGCAGGGCACTGTGCCCCTGTCCTTGCTGCTGGGGATTTTTGATAAGTGCCTGCTTTTTTCCTTCGTCCAGCCTTCACGGGAGAATTGCAGCAGGGCCTGTGTGTTGAGCGCAGCCCAGGCGATGCAAAATCCAGAAGAATACTCAGAAAAACCCTTGTTCAACAGCAGGCATGCACAGACAACCTTCTCCCAGATCTTGTGCCCTTCAGCCGATCACTGACTTGCATCAGGTCGCTCCTTACTGGCACAGGGTGCCCAGAGCAGCTGTGGCTGCCCCATCCCTCCAAGTGTCCATGGCCAGGCTGGATTTGGGGTTGGAGCAACCTGGGACAGTGGAAGGTGTCCCTACGCATGGCAGGGAGTTGGAATGAGATGAGCTTTAGTGTTCCTTCCAACCCAAACCATTCTGGGCTTTGGAAACCTGGTGGTGTGTCTGGAGCAATGAGCAGGGAGGGAAGGCCTCCTGCCCTTGCCGTGTCTCCCTGCTGTCTCGTCCCTCCCGCAGCGCCTGTGCTTGTGGAACGCCGCGTGGTTCATCCCCTGCTCTCGCCATGCGGAAGAGGGTTTGAGTTCAAGCTGGGAAAATAATAAATAAACCAAAGGATCTAACTGTGATTCAGTGAGCATCGATTTCTGAGGCTGCTCCTGAAACATGGAGAGGTGCTTGAGATGGAGGGGAAGCTACAGCAGAGGAGGAAAAGGTGGGTCTTTGAACCTGTGGGAAAGCTCCCTCCTCTTCTTTATGAGTCTGTGCAGGGCAGATGTGCTGGAACAACTTTTCCTCCCCAGCACAGGCAGCAAAGGTGGTGATGGAATTGTGTGGGGCTGCTGGGGAGGAAACCTGCAGTCCTGGGGGGTTTAGCAATGAGATCCCCAGGCTCTGTTGGGGCTCGACAGGGATTTGGGAGATGAGCAGAAGTGCTGCTGGTGCCTGGCCCTGGCTGGGGCTGGACAGTGCCTGTAGAGCCGTGCTCAGGGCAGCGGCACAAGGTCAAACTGCAGCTCTGCCTGAGAGAGGACCAAGAGCCCTGACCTTGTAACTTGTGAAATCATTCAGAAGAGGGTGATGGGCTTTGTTCTTTAACCTTTGAGCTTTGCCTGTGCCTGGCACTCACAGTCAGTGCTGGCTCCCGTCCCCCTGTGCCAGCCCCATGGCTGGATGCTGCTGTGAGCATCCTGCGGTGCTGGGGCAGGAGGAGTGCTCTGTTTCTGGGGTTTGTGGTTGTTTTGTTAACCATGCCCTGCTCTGACATAGCCCAATCCCCCTGCTCGTGCTCCCTGTCCATTCCAAGCCCTCTGCCTTTCACGTGTCCCAGAGCTGGGCCCTGGCTCTCCTTCATCTCTCCCGTGCAGGTTTTCCCTGTAGGGCAGGAGTCAGGATCATGGCTACATCCAAGACATCCTGTGTGTGAGCTGGGCCTTCCCAGGTGTCCTGCAGAGTGTTTAACCCTGGGGACAGCGCTCCCAGGGCTGGCAGCTCTCACACAAAGGGACATCTGCTCCATCCCAGTGGTGTCGAGTCAGTTGGATGCCAAGAGCTGCGTTGCTTGGAGGTTGCACTTGGCCACCGAAAGGGCTACACACATCCCAGCCCTGGAAGGGCTCCAGGCAAGGCTGGATGGGGCTTGGAGCAACCTGGGACAGTGGAAGGTGTCCTTGCCTGTGGCAGGAGGTGGAAAAAGATGATTCTTAAGGTGCCTTCCAAGACCGACACAAAGGGCTCCTGGTCCTGGTGGGGCAGAGCTGGGATGGCAGCAGCATCCTGCCTTATCCTGGCTCTGAGTCCTGCCCGTGGGTAGCAGCAGAAGGTGCTTTTGAAAGCTTTTCTCTGAAGCAGGGCTGCTTTCCCTGCTGCCCAGAGGCTGCTCTGGCCAACACACAAAGCTGGGCTGGCCGGAGCTGCGGCTTTGTCTCCACCAGCCATGCAGGAGGGGTTTGGGATGAGCCAGGCAGCTGGGCTGGGCTTGCAAGGCAGTGTGAACCCACAGTGGGGATGGGATCCTGGTCTGGAAAGAGAATTAAGGGGTTTCATTTGGGTTTCTCCTCTTCTGACAGGGGAAAGGTTTTTCCCCATTGTTGAGGGGGCTGTTGTGGGGCTGGAAGCACCTCCTGAGTGTAGTCCTGAAGTATTTACCTACGGGTTGGAATGGGCTTGGCTTGGTGAAAGGAATGGATTTGATGCTTTGCTCTGAAACTGGGCCAAATCCCAATCTCTGGATCCAGCAGCTGAAATTAAAGAACATGCTAGATTAATTAAAGAACATGGAGATTAAATTCATTGCGATATTTAGTTTTTTTGGAAGCAAGATCAGCCGAAAGGGCAGGAAAGACTGATTTAGGCAGGGGTGCAGTGGTCCCTGCGTGTGCTGGGACCGGGGGGATGAGGAGCGGTTTGGTCCCAGCCGTGTGATCCTGGCCAAGCCTCTTCTCCGTGTTTTCCCCTCTCAAACTTTGATCTTTTCTCTTCAGCCTTTAAGCACTTCCAGCCGTGGATTTGTGTGTTCAATATCCAGCCCAGCTCCTGTGGTGTTGCTAGGGGTTAGCATAATGGCAATAGTAAGGCAGGGAATTATCAGAGACCTTATCAGCACAGTCAAACCTGAACTTTTCCCATTTTTCCCTTTCACCCCAAAAGCAGGACGGGTTTTCTGTGCACTGTGACCTGTAGGTGCTGGAGCCAGGCCGTGGGGTCATCTCATCTAATGGCAAATCCTTTGTCCTTAGAACAATAAATCCAACGTTTCATTCCCCCTCTTGCATCTTTTTATGTCCATTTGCACATTGAAATCTCTTCAGCTGACTCCTGCCAGTCTTTACAAAAAGCTTTTGCTGCTTCAGATGTTTCAAAGATTGCAGGGTTGCCCATCAGCCCGAGAGCTTTCCTCGTAAGCAGCTCCAGCTCTGCAGAAGGCAGTGGGAGGGAGGTAAATGTATTTGGAAGAGAAGGGGAAAGGGAGGCAAAAAGAGAAGGGGTTTTGTACCCTGTTCTCTGGGGGAAAGCATTTTTTATCTCTAAATCTGTGTAATTGATGCTCAGATACTCTGGTGATGAGTGCCTTAGAAATGCATCTGCAGTAATAATCTAATATCCGTTTGTTAGGGCTCCAAGGAAATCTAATAATACTGATGCTTTGCCTAATAGAGCTCCTTTCATCCCAGGATAAAATGCAAGGAGTTCGAGATGGAAAAGACCAATTTTAGGTCGTGCAGTTCATCTCCCTTCCCATGCAAAGTCTCGAGGTGTTTCGCAGACATTAAATAATTAAGGAGTAGTTATGGTCAGGGAGGAAACTGAGTGAAGGAAGCAGCAGCTGGGGAGCTCCTGGGTGTGCTGCCAGGGAACGGGGAGCTCCTGTGGGATGGCACCTTCCCATCCCAGTCCTGCAGTGAGGTGTGAGCCAGGAGCGCTGGGGTTCACTGGGACCTTGTTTGTGTGCTGCCCTTGATGCCTTAAATGGCTCCCTAGAAACAGAGACCAGACAGGAATAAAGGAATAAAGGAGGGATTGATTGGAAAGGCCTTCAGAGGTCACACTCTGGGCTCCAGAGGCTCCTGCCTCAGTGCATCCCAACATGGACAATGCCAGCTCCCGAGTTCTTCCCACTTTGATAGCAGCATCAATTGCCCAAGCAGAAGCCAGGCAAGGATGGAATTTGCCCAAGCTTGCCCCCCTGTCCCCAAGATGAAGGTTTGCAGTTGTTGGGCCCAGGAGGGTCTGGGTGTCCTTGGAGAGCGAGCTGGAGAGGCTTTGTTATGTCAGTGTGAGCATGAGAGAACAGCACTGAACGAGCTCCAGGGAACTGCAGAGTTACACTGGGCACTGCAGGGCTGGGAACATGGAAAAGTTAAATCCTAAGGCATCACCCTGGGCTCTGAGCACTGCTGAGGGTGGAGGTCATGCCTGACTCCTCGGGTCCTGGCCAGCCCAGGGCCTCTGGGACACCATCCCTGCTGGATGGGGATTTACCAATGGATCCAGGGCAGGCTGTGCCAGCTGGCGCAGGGCAGCAGCTTGGTGGCTGCAGGCATGGCTTCATCTCCTTCCTGACCATCCATGTGATAAATGCAAGACAGTGATGGAGCTCACCTGAGCTAGAAGCTCAAGGTGTCCCTTCTGCCAGGAGCAGCTTCGAAGAGGAGCTGGACACGATTTTCCAGTTCACTGGCAGCTCCTGGCAGGAATCGTAGCAGATGAATGTCCCTCATTTTCTGATGGTTGCAATCACTGGACATCAGTTATTTTTTGGAAGAAAGCATGTTAAGGGCTGGGTTTAGGTTTGCAGGTGATTCTCTTCAGCCCCACGTAAGAGCAGGGCCAGCCTGGAATTCAATCCCTCCATTTCTGGATCCAAATCAGGCGTGATCCCAGCAATTCCCTGCCTAGGAAGCACTGCCATGGAGGGTCTTACTCCCTCCAGTTTGCTCCAGTTGCCCATGGACCAGGCAGGATGCAGCCCATGGGACTCCACTTTCCCCTGGCACCGTGGAGGGAGGAGCAGCCAGGACAGCAGGAGCTCCTGCAGGACCCTGGCTGCTGCCAGTTTTAGCCTGTTGTGGCTGCACGTTCCCCAGGACGAGGGTGGCAGGAGGGTGGGATTTGGGGATTTGCAGGATTAATGATATCTGCAGTGAGGAATCTGCCCCCTGCGGCTCGGCGCGGAGCGGAGTCGGCGGCGCGGGGAAATCACCTGTGACTGCTGCCTCGCGTGTGCCCTCCTGTAAATAACCTGCAGATGAAAATGTCAAGCCTGGAGCTCCTGATGCCGGGCTGAAGGAGGGGATGAGAGCAGGGAAATGTGTGTGTTGGTGTGGGAGGGCGAGATACGGAGTGAGAGATGGGGGAGACAGCTGGTGCGTACCGAGATGCAAACCCCGGCAGGGAGGGCTGGAGCCGAGCTCTGCGGGGACAGGGCTGGGAGAGGTCCTGGGAAGACACCTGAGATCCTGTGTGGGGCTCTGCGAGGGTGGCAGGGTGTGTGACTCTGCCCTAGGATGCTTTCCCTGGCACTGCGGTCCCGGAATGTCCGGCTGGCTCCTGCTCCCAAGGATGAGCCTCGGGGAAGGGATTTTCCTGGTTAAACATGGAGAAGTGTCCTTCCATCCCCACAGAAACAGCATGGAGGGATGGCTGCTGCCCTTCCCTGGCCACCTCCTCTGGAAAGAGAGTCTCCTCTCGGCCCTTTGCTTCTCTGCTGAGTGTTAATTAGAGGGACAATTAGTGCTCAAGGTCAATTGGATTTGCACTCTCACTCCAGTACCCATTGGAGGGATCCCTTCTCCTCATTTTGGGAGGTGGGAGGCTGTTCCCTCTCCAGCATCACCCCGGCAGCCTGGCAGTGTGCCGTGCACATCTGGACTGCTGTGTGCACATCTGTGCAGCCCTCACATGGCTGATGAGAACCAGCAGGTACCAGCACGGGGAGAGGGGAGAGGGGAGCAGCTCTGCCACACTGGAGTGAACCCAGAAACACACGAATAGGAGGAAAAAAATAGATTTGGGAAGCTGGCAGAGGTGACAGGGAAATGAAAGGGTTGGGATTGTTTAATTTGTGTTTCAGCAGCAGAGCTGTTGCTGGTTTTTCTGCAATGGACAGCGAGAGGCCGTGGAGAGGGCAGGTGTCAAACAGC
This sequence comes from Vireo altiloquus, assembly GCA_013396875.1. Classification (NCBI taxonomy): domain Eukaryota; kingdom Metazoa; phylum Chordata; class Aves; order Passeriformes; family Vireonidae; genus Vireo; species Vireo altiloquus. The sequence continues at coordinate 102,065 of VZRF01008267.1, read as the reverse complement.
CCATTCATGGAGTCCTCAGCAAGGGTCAGCATCCTCAGCCTCAGTTCCCACTGCTGAATCTTGCTCCAGTAAGATCCAGACAGGAGGATTTGGCCCTTCCTGGGAGTTGTGGACAGCCAGGACATGCAATATCCTCCCCAGGAATTGGGGTGTGCAGGGGGAACACTGGCAGCTCCAGTGCAGCATGAGTGGATGTTGAGCCATCCCAGCTGATCTGAAAATTTGGCTTTTTTGGGTGTGGGGCAGGTGGCAGAGCTGGCTTTTCATGGCTGCCTCAAGTGCAAGGGCATGGCAAAGGCACAGGAAACACCTCCACATGGCTCTCCCCAGCCTGGAGTGTCCTGCCAGCCGGGCTGTGCTGTGGGATCAGTGTCCCTGCACGGAAAAGATTTCATAGCTGAGGTCGGGATCACCCCTCTGCTCAGCCCAGGTGCCCACAGCCCCCACCCTGGCCTTGCCATGGGGATTTCTGGGCACTAAACAAGGAGCAGACAGAGCGGGAACACTCACAGCACCTGATGCTCACCCAGATGCAGGACATCCATACCCTGCCCCATCCCTGTGTCCCTCCCATCCTGAAATCCCTCATGGACGCAGGAAGATCCCCACAGCGTGCAGCCAGGACCGAGCAGGTGCCCTGAGAGACACAGGCACGTCCACCACCTCCTCCGCCAGCGCCTACCTTCCCCACAGGCAGAGCTGGCTGCGTGAAATCTGTGCTGGGGGCATCCGCTTGATACCAGCTCCAGTCCAAAGCCGATGAGGAATGCACAGACTGGCGGTGCCGGACTGCATACTAATGGCGTGAGAGCTCGCAGGGAGCAGGGAAGAGAAAGGGAAGGAGCCAGACTGCAGCTCCTGGCTACCCACGATTGATTTATGACCAGGTTTGCTGATGAATGTGTGAGAAACGCTATTGGTGATAAAGCAGAAAGCCCGTAATTAAAGTAACAGCTTTCAGTTTTTAAGCACTGCTTGGGTGTTTTCTTCTCTCTGGCAAATTTTGTGGCTCGGTGCCACTCGGCAGCATCCTCCCCCCACCATCCTGAGCCGGAGCTGCCTTTGGCTCCAGCCTGGAGGCTCAGTGCCAGCCTGGCAGTTGGTGAGGGGCTGGGTATGGTGTGATTTGGTCAGCGGCTGATTTGGGGAGGGAATAGAGCATTTTCGGAGCCCTGGTGTCATATGCAGCTGTGCGAGGAAAATTCCTCTCCTCTTGCACTTGCCCGAGGGTCCAGGCAGGGTTTGGGGAGACACAGGGAGCTGACGCTCTCCCCTAGTATGGGGATCAGGATTTTCTTCACATCTCTGCCTCACCTCGCAGAAGGAGCTCAGCACCTTCCTGGGAAGTGGGTGCCTAGGATTTGTGCATTCCCACGGATTGCTGCTGCCCAGACCAGCAGCTCGCTCCTTCCTCCCGCCGGTGGCTGTGCCGGTGCAGCGCAGCCCAGCTCGGCAGTGCGAGCACCCCGCATCCCCTCCAGCGCCTTCCCCGTGCCCTCCCTGCTTGGGATCCGCTGATCCACGGGGAAATATGTGGTGCCCTCGGGCAGTAAAGGGAGCAGAGAGGCAGGGAGCGGCGAGAGGCTGTGATGGATGGGCCGGCGGATGGGAGGATACGCGCGGTGAGGGATGGGGGAGAGGAGGTGAGCGCTCCGCCGATGACAGATGGACAGACAAGGGGGTGTGTGGATGTGGAAGTGGAGATATACGCAGGTGGGTAGGCAAAGGGTCTCTCTGATGAGAGATAGATTGGGAGAGATGGATGGATGGGATATTTATAGTGATGGCTAGGTAGATAGAGCTGGATGTGTGTTGATGAATAGGTGGATGATGGATAGAGGGCAGGGATTGTGGGAGCTGGCGAGCTAAAGGGTATATATATGGTGCTAGATAGATTAGATAGAAGGATATATGTGATGATAGAGAGATAGTATAAGCAGCAGCCTCCGAGTCCCCAGCAAACTGCTGCTTTTAGCTACTTCGAACTCCGGTGTAATCTCATTTCACCCTGGTAGATTCCTTATCAAGGCAGCTTTTTTTTTTTTTTTTTTTTTTTGTAAATTTGAAATCTCCTTTAAACAAAAAAAAACGAAAAAAAAAAGAAAAAGAACAGATCACCACCAGCAGCCCTTCCCTCCGCCGGCAGCCGCTGACCCGGGCTGGCTGTTTCCATGATGACAAATTAAGGGATGCTCTGCAGCAGCTCCCAAGTTTTTCCCAGCAGCTGCGGCGGGGTCTGCCCGGGAGATGCTGTCCCTTGGCTCCCGTCTCCCTCCCTGCTCTGGGGAAGCCTCTCTGTCCCCGGGCAGCCTCCACGTGTCCCCACAGTGCCGCAGGTGTGTAAGGCATGGCTGTGCGGGATGTCCCCGGCACCTCTCTGGGCTCAGCGTGTTTTGGCAAACCCCGGTGTGACTGCCGGCGTTCACCAAGAGAAGGGCTGCAAGACGAGCCTTGGCTCCTTTCCCTCTCCCTGCTTCCTCCTGCAAACATCTGAGGAGCCTCAGGGACAGATTGTGCACGGCGGAGCCCGAACTTCCAGCCTGCAGGATGCGGGGCTGTGCGCTGGTTTTCCCTCATCCCCGAGCAGGCAGACAGACTCGGCAGACGTGGGGAAGTCTGGCGTTCCCCTGTGCCGATAGCAATTAAGATGTGCTAATGGGTTCAGGCGAGCACCTAAAAAATGTGGATGTTTCACTTGAGCCTTCTGGAAGCTTTTGCTCATCTGCAAACATTGCTGCTGGTGGGAAGCGAAAGCGTCCCGAGGCACAGACACCTTCTGTGGTGGCATCTGGAGTGACCTCTTGGTCCTGATGGGGAAAAGATGTGTGCTGTCGTCTTCACAAACGATTCCAGGGGTGAGGGGATGGGCGTTAAGGTCTTTGGGATGGGTCTGAAAGTCTCTGCTGACTTGAAGCCAGGACTGTTTGATTCCTGAAGCAGACACGTGGGTCAGCACCAGCCTGAAGCTCTGAACTTTGGGGTAAAATGCCAGGTTTGAGGGGGGATATGGGGTAGGCTGCACCTTCCTCGTACCTCAGCAGTGGGGGAAGGAAGAGGACAACGTGGCTGGGAGTTTGGGATGAAAAAGAGCCGCGCCCTCCAAAACCTCGAGAGAGAAAACCCCTCAGGCTGTGCCCCGGAGGACTCTCCTCCTTTATCCCAATACAGTTGCAGGACTCCTCTGTCTCTTTTTGGACACTGGCTCTTCATAGCAGGATTTTCTGCACAGTCCCACACGTGGTATGGAAGGTCAGGGAGCTCTCGAGGTGTTTTCTGAACATCCCCACGAAGGTTTGAGCTCAGCCTGCCTTTGGGAGCTGCAAGATGTTGTTTCACTGATCTATGTGTCTGTGCTGGGGAGGACACGGGAGAGAGACAGGAGAGAGACAGGAGTCCTGGACTGAGCAAAGGCTTTGCCTCTGCGCTGCTGCCTGGGCTTATTCCCACATCAGCCAGGTGCTGCTTTTAAAGGATTTAGTGGAAAACACAGTTCAGAGCTGTTGGCTTCACTGTCTCAGGTTGCTGATGAGGAGAAAGGTGATTAGGCTCTCTCTCCTGGCTCTTAGGCTCACCTAAGAGGTGGTTGAAGGGGTGCTTTCCTCTGCAGATCCTCAGTACAGCAGCCAGGGCATCCTGGCAGATTGTGAGCCACAATTCTGGCATCCTGGAGCCACAGGAGTGCCCATTGCAGGGAAAGGCTGTAGTTGGTGCAGGGTCTGCATTTCATAGAATCATGGAATCATTTGGGTTGGGAGGACCTTAAAGCCCATCCTGTTCCACCCCTGCCACGGCAGGGACACCTCCCACTGTCCCAGGCTGCTCCCAGCCCCAATGTCCAGCCTGGCCTTGGGCACTGCCAGGGAGCCAGGGGCAGCCACAGCTGCTCTGGGCACCCTGTGCCAGGGCCTGCCCACCCTCCCAGGGAACAATTCCTGCCCAGTATCCCATCCAGCCCTGCCCCGTGTCAGTGGGAAGCCATTTGCCTGGTCCCTGTCTACTCCTCACCCCCCTTTGGACAGCACATCCCCTGGTCACTGCTCCAAGCACCCCTGAGTTCAGGAATAAATAATACAGAGGGCCCATATGATGCTGGTGGACTTCTCTCTTCACCAGCATCTGTCCCTTTGGGAACCTGTACAGACCCATTTCTGGTGAGTCAGGCTCTCCCTTTCCTAAAGTGGAGATAAATCCACGCAATAATCAAGAATTTCCAGCAGGCTGAGAGTCCCCTGCTCCCCTCCGGGACGGTGGAGGAGATTCCCCTCTCGTGCAGTGAGACACAGGGAATGCATCTCCATGCAAATCCCTCTCCCCTTCCTTGGCAACTTCATCTCTTGATCATTTCTGACAGCCCAAGTTTTGTCAGCCAGACGCATTTGAGGCAAAAAAAAAAAAATAAAATAAGGAAAAACCCAGCAAGTCAGAGCAAGTGGGAGATGTGATTGGGGGAAGGGAGAGGGAATAAGAAGTAGGAGGAAAAGGAAGGTCCCTGGAGACAGCAGTGAATATGTAAACTTTCTCGATTTCCTCTGCCTACTCATACCTCTGTGTGTTAACAACTAGACAGACATCTTGTATATATTTGATAAATAAGCCTCTCCATTTATTCAGAGGAGTGAATTTGTAGCTATTATGATTCAAATGGCATGACAGGTTCTGGATTGTTGTATTTTTTTGCTATTGAGTTTACAAAAAGAAAAAAAACCCATGAAAATTGCAAAATTCAAAGCAATTTTCTTTGGCTGTGGATCCTCACAATGCGCAGATAGAGAGAGATACAGTTAAATATATATATACACAAAAATAATACAAAGGCCAGTCCAAGTGCCTCTTCCCTCGAGACAAGAGGATGAGGGGTGCAATAAATAATTTAGAAATTGCTACCACCACTTGATTCAGAGTGATGGATCTGGCATGTGTTCCAACAAGGCACATGCTGTATTCATTACCCATTGAGCTACATTTTAATTTCTCCCTCATTAACCTTATCTGTGACTGGGGTTGTGCATCAAGTCAAATCCTTCGGATGTCAATCAATTCATTAGATGGTTGTTTAGTTTGTCATATGTGCTGTTATCGCTTATTAGGCTGCCACGCCGATCAATCAATCAAAAGGCAGCGAGAGGCTGGCTGGGAGGGCAGGCAGCAGGCAGGCAGCGTTCCACAAATGGGGCTGCCTGGAGCACAGCCCAAGCCTCCATGAGGAGCAAAGAGGAAAGGGAAAAAAAAAAATTCAGAGGCATTCAGATGGTTCCCATTGAAAACCACGGCTTTGTTTCAGGTCATTGAAGCAAGTTATAGGCACATAAAAATAATAATAATAAGGTTAGTTGAGTGTTTGCTGTCGGGGCTGAATGGTTGGTGCGAAAGATGTCATCTCAGCGTGCTGCTGGCACGGAAAGTCTCTCCTCCTGACCGACCCTGCCTCTGTTTCCACCTGATATTTGCTTCCCATTGAGCTCCTCCAGGCTGCCCAGCTGATGCAGCATCAAAGAAAGGCTCTGGGCTGGCTGGATCTACATTCCCACCTCCTCGACATGTCTCATCTGAGCATTATCCCCAAGCATGGATTAAGTTGGAGGCCTCACCTGCCCCGTTAGGGAAGGGCTGGATCCAGGACAGTCCCAGGAGTGCCATGTACCCTCCTTCAGAGCCAGCCCTACTCCTTCATGGCCTTGGCTTCCACTGGGGGCACTCTGGGGGGGAGCACAAGAGCTCTGGTGTGAAGGCTGGATGTGAGCCAGCGAGTGCCCGGGTGGCCAACAAGGCCAAAGTGTCCCTGACTTACACCAGCATAGGAGAAGTTTCTCCATCCAAAGGGGTGCCAGGCACTGGAGCAGGCTGGCAGTGGTGGAGTCTCCATTCCCAGAGGGATTTAAAAGGCATAAATGTGGCACTTTAGGATATGATTTAGCGGTGGCCTTGGCCGTGCTGGGGGAATGGTTTGACTTAATGGTCTTAGAGGGCTTTTCCGACCTAAATGGTTCTGTGATTCTGAGGCACAGCAAGTTTTGATTCATTGCCTTGGCTGCTGGCGAATCCTCAGGCAGAAGCTCCTGTGCCAGTCCCCAACCTCTCCACAGAGCACCCAGGAGCGTGTGAGAGCCCAGCAAAGAGCTGCAGGAGCTGGTGCAGACTTCTCATTGCTCCTCCTCTCCCCAGAGTGTGGCTGTGAGTGCTGCAGGACTGAGTTTCTCCACCAAAATAAAAAAGGGACATCCTGAGAAGCTGTGGCTGCCCCATCCCTGGAAGTGTTCAGGACCAGGAGGGATGGAGTTCTGTTCTAGTGGAAGGGGGTCCTTGTACATGGCAGGGGGCTGGAACAAGATGATTTTTGGGGTCTCTTTCAACCCGAACCACTCCATGAAATGCTGGTTCAGGTTTGTGTGACTTGTGAGGCTGCTGCTGGGTGTTTGCTGCCCGCATTGGTGGCACTGGGTGCTGCATGCCTGGGAAATTATCCCTGTGTGCCTCGATCCGGGCAAGCTGTGAAGTCCTTGGCACCGAGCCGAGCTCTTCCCACAGGCCCAGTGAATCCTGCCCTTCTCCGGGAGGGAAAACCACTTCTCCTCCCACTTTGTGCCCCTGGTACCAGCTAATGAGTTCCTTTTCCACCTCGGCATCCTCTCCCTAATCGCGAGGCAGGGACAGAAAGGACTCAGGTAGCACGATGGAGTGAGACGGAGCAGCTAGAGGGGAGAAAAAATATCCATCACTTCGCTTATAAAGTGCAGCTGGGTCTGCAGCCATTCAGAGGAAATGGCTGTGCATCCCCCTCGTGTCATTCCTCAAAAATAGAGCCATTCTCCTCCAAGTGCTCTTCCAGGATTCCTCTGAAATCCCCCATTGTAGCTCGGCGGCTGTCGGGTTTGGAGCGCAGGAGTTGGCTGCTGCTAAGGGGTCAGCTCCTGCCACAGGTGGCCTTTGGTGGCAGTGCCTCTCTGTCGGGGTACAGCAGGTAGATGCCACCGCTCGGCCTCGGGGAGGACGGGACAAGCAGTCCTAGCAAGGCGCCGGCGTTTCAATTAACTGCCGAGGCAGCCGACGTTTCAGGACCTGTACATCTCTCTCCGCAGCAGCTGGGATGTATTGTATTATAAATAACAATAAGCAGGCCCAGTCAAAGGCTGTAATTGAATCTCTTCATTTTGCTGACTCGGGTGAAAAAGGCCCTTTGAGTGAATGATGCCGCGGGGGTGTGTGATTTGGGCGACGTGTAAAGGTAACACACACTTGCTGTAATTAAAGCAAACATCCGTCCCCGTCAGCGCCGCTGCCCTCAGGGTGTCCAGGAGCTGCTTTCATGGCCTTGCCCTGGGCACATCCTGCTGCTGGGGTGGGAAGCAATGCTCAGCTCTCCTAAACTATCCCTTCCCTTGAAGGGTGATCCTGATGACCGAGCTGTTGAAGAGGAAAAGTGAATTCCCTCCTCTTGAGACAGAGGAAGCTGTGAGCAGGGACTCGCTCTTCCTCCATTCTCTTATGGTTTTCCTTGTGGTGGTACAGCAGCCTCCTTCCTGTGTTGCCAGCTGCTCCCAGCTTCCAAAATCCTCATTTTTGTGGTCACGGAGGCCTCCTTCTTGCTGATGATCTTCTGGGAGATGCTCATCTTGCACGCTCCAGCTGTGAGCCCAGCATTAAGGAATTTTTATGGATTCCAGCAAATACTCTCTTCTGTGGCTGAAATGGAGTCCTGCAGGTGATGCTGCCGACAGGAACAAGCTCTTTAGTTGACCTTTGCTTAGAATAGCAGCCTGGGATGTCTTTTGGCTAGCAGAGAGAGCCAAAGGTTGATGCCTTCCAGTTCCCTTCCATCCCTTGCGCCCGACTGCTCTCAGCACACACCCTCCTCATCTCTTCTCTCCGATCCAATCCAATCCTGATGTCTCCCCAAGGCCAGCACATTTTTCAGCCCAAATTTTGCACTGACAGAATATATTACATCTGCGGCGAGGCGGAATATAAAGTGAGGAGGAGTTACGGGGGGAGCACAGGGAAATGAGGTTTTCTCCACTGCGAGAGCGCAGGGTTAAATTGGCAGCTGCAGCCAGAGCTTCTTGGTCCCTCTGTGCTGTTTCAGGTTTTCTTGGAGACTTTTTGTTGAGAACATGCTCCACCTTTTCTCTTTTCCCCTCCAGAATCCACTTTGTATGTCACTTGCTTTTTCTTTTTTTTTTATTATTATCTTAAACATCCATTATTTAGAAACTGCTGGAGCCTGGAAACCAATTTCCGTGCTTATTTCAAAGAGTTTGCAGCATTTAGGTGGTTATGTAGAGGCTATTACATGGACTGACCATGAGAAAACAGCCTGGCAGGGCTGGATGGCCTGCGGGGAGGGGGCAGTGGGCAGGCAGGGGGGTGGATATGGGATAACTCCTGCCTGATGGACATTGGTGCCTTGGGGTGAAAATCATGGAGGATGAAAATCAGTATTGCTTTTGGGATGGCGTCTTGTGCTGGAGGAAGGGTAGGAGCCCTCATTCTCCCCCTGAGGAGGGAGGTGTGGTGGGCAGTGCTGCCTCTGGGCACCCTCGATCTCGGGGTGCTGAGCTCCTTCCTGGGTGGGGACGTGGCTGCCGTGAGTGTCCTTCGCTGTTCTTGGCTTTGCGAGGCTCAGCGTGTAAAGCAGAGGATCCCTGCGGATGCTTTAAGCTACTCAGGGGATTAAGCAGGGTTGTGAGCAATCCCAGGACAGAGGAAATGTGGAGGCAGCTTGCAGCTCACATTCTCCTCTTCTCTTCCAGCCAAGGAAAACCCGAGAGAGATCTTTTTGTCTTTTTGTCAACTGGTTTTGCCATTTGGGGGTGAGTGGTTGAGGAAGCCCCCGGTACAGGAGGGCTCCTGCTTCCCAAAAAACCTTGCTGCTCATATTTAGGGCCAGGAAGGTGGTGGGAGGGAAATCCAGGATTGAGGGATTGAGTTCATCCCTCTTGTAAGCCCGTCAAAGTCAGCGGAGCAGCGGTAGGAGAGGAGCTGGCCGGGTGCATTCCCGGCCTGAGAGCAATCCCTAAATTCCATTGCCTCGGCGTGACCCTCTGCTGAGCTGGCTGGCAGTGATGCTGAGCCCTGTGCGAGTCACAAGGATCCCTCATGGTGCCACTTTGGTGGCGAGGGAGCACCGCAGAAGTCACCGTCACGAGGGCATGCACAAAGGGAAGAGCTGTCCCAGCAGGACATGCTCCTTTTTCCCAGTGTTAAGCCCAGAGTCTTTTATCCTGCGATTTCAAAAGAGCTGAAAAAGATCAATCAGTGGCATTATCTCTGCTTCTTGCAAACAGAACGAAGGTAGCGGAGCTGAGCTGGGGTCAGACAAGCCCCTGCCCTCCCTGGGTGCTCCCATCCCTCTCAAACCTCCCCAGGGTGCCAACATGAGCAGCTGGGGTCTGCAAGAGGTGTCAGCCATGGGACATCTCCCCTCCTGCTGACAGACATCCCCCCTTTTCTGTCAGAAAACCAAGACAGAATTACAGGATCCTGGAGTGGTTTGGGTTGGAAGGGACCTTAAAGCTCATCCGGCTCCACCTTGTGCCATGGGCAGGGACACCTTCCACTGTCCCAGGCTGCTCCAAGCCCTGTCCAACTTTCCTTGGGCGCTGGCAGGGATCCAGGGGCAGCCACAGCTGCTCTGGGCACCCTGTGCCAGGGCCTGCCCACCCTCCCAGGGAACAATTCCTTCCCAATATCCCATCCAGCCCTGCCCTCTGGCACTGGGAAGCCATTCCCTGTCTCCTGTCCCTCCATGCCTTGTCCCCAGTCCCTCTCCAGCTCTCCTGGAGCCCCTTTAGGCCCTGCAAGGAGCTCTGAGCTCTCCCTGGAGCCTTCTCCTCTCCAGGTGAACATTCCCAGCTCTCCCAGACTGGCTCCAGCCCTTGGAGCAGCTCCATGACCTCCTCTGGACTCTCTCCAGCAGCTCCAGGTCCTTCTGCTGTGGGGTGCCCCAGAGCTGGGGGTAGCTCTGCAGGTGGGGCTCCACCAGGGGACAGAATCCCCTCCCTCTCCGTGCTGCCCACGCTGCTTTGGGTGCAAGATGAGTAACTCGGGATGGCTGCCTTGGGCTGAGTTGGTTTCCCAGGCTGCAGCCCAAACCCAGAGGCTCTGCGAGGCACAGCAAATCCATCCATGTCGGAGTTTCCTGAGCCACAAGCCCTGCTCAGGGTCCTCTCCAAGCTCTCACCATCCTTATCCTCACCCTCACGACAGAAATTAAGGCTGGAATCCATGCGGTGCCGTCGGAGGTGGGAGGCAGGCAGCAGCGCTGTTGGAATTTTCTCCGCGTCGCTGTGAGTTAATTCATTCCAGTAAATCATCCAAAATAATTTGCGGCGAATATCAATTTTCTGTGTGAACTTCTCGCTGGCTGCACAGAAGTGTCTTCTGCCGACACGGCTCCCTTATTCTGCTGATCTGAGACAACAAAGCAGCTGGGGAATAAACAGGAGGCGAGCTGGAGTCCCCAGGGCTGCCGGCACGAGGGAGGTGCCTGGGCTGAAACTCGCTGCTAGATAAAACCCAGCGAAGGCAGGCGATGATTAAAGGCTAATTTGCTGTCTGTGTAGTGTTAAGTGCCCCCCTTTCCTAACGAGCAGGAGGCTCTGCCAACCGTTCTGCTTCGCCGCCTCTCTTTTATTTACCTTTGCAATTATTTTAAGGCTTATTCCGAACTTTGATAACGAACTTGTCTCCTCTGTGAGCCCCACTCTGTGCGGGGTCGGCGGCAGAGGGTGTTTTCTATGGTAAGAGAGACTTTTATGGGCAGCAAATGTCTCAAAAAAAACCCCAAAAACAAACCAGAAAACCCAGGCTGCTCCACCTGTCTCGTGACGGATTTCAGCCGTGAGCGGTGCTGGCTGTCGCTCGGGAGACCTTTCTCCCCACCAGCTGGCAGAGCAGAGCTGTCCCAGAGCCAAAGGCACCCCTGTCACCCCGGGGGGGTGGTGGCAGGGCGAAGAAGGCTCAGTATCAGCATCTGAACCACCGTCTGCCCTCCAAAAAAAAAAAAA
>VZRF01008267.1:65619-91056 GCA_013396875.1 Vireo altiloquus | reverse complement strand
AAAAAAAAAAAAATCCCAGGGAAGAGTTTTGGGTCGGCTTGGTTGTTTTTAAGGATGGTGTTTCGCAATGTTGTAAGGGTGGTGTACAATATTTTTAATGTTATTTAGTAGGATTCTGGATTCTATTCTGTGATGGATTAATCTCTGTCCACGTCGTGGCTGTGTTCGCACTGGGGTTTGGAAAACCCATTTTGGTGTTTTGGCTTCTGTTCCCATTGTGATGGGAAAAGTCTTGCGGAGAGTTGGGATGAGAAATACACTTTATCACGGAACCACAGAACGGTTTTGATCGAAGACCTTGAGGCTCATCTTGTCTCACCCCCTGCCATGGGCAGGGACACTTCCCGCTAAACCCAGGTGCCCAAAGCCCCATCCAGCCTGGCCCTTCTCCCACCTTTTATCACGGAGAGGAGGTGCCAGGTGAGAATTTCTAAGGAGGGGTGTAAAGGAGAGAAAGGAGGAGCTGTTTCCCCACTCCCGGAGCCAGCTCATCTCCATGGTACCTATTGCAAATGTCTTCAGCATCCCTCCTCAGAGGCTCTCCGGCCAGGACATAACCTGGATACAAGAATGTGAGCGCCTTTGGCTCCTCATCTGCAGGAACCAGCAGCACTGCAGCTGGAGGAAGGGAAATTGCTCCTGGTTTTTGGTGCTCCGGGCAGCTGGAGCTGCTCTCGCACCGTGCCCTGTGCCCGGTGATGCGATCCTGTCCGAGGCACGGCCCCGGGGGGCTCAAAGCGGATCTGGGGCACCCATTTGCAACCGGTGCCAGGATTGCACAGGGCTCCCGGCGGGGGAAGCGGCCCTGATTAAAAGAACTATTTTTAAAGAGCCTGGATGCAGGGAGGAAGAGGTGATAATTAGCTGGTGGCAGTGGCTGCGCTGCAGGACGGGGCTGGGATGAGTCCCTGCGCTGACACACACCCAGAAAAAAACACTGCTGGGATCTAGAAAGGACTGACTCCCTTCTCCTTGCCTCTCTCTCCAAGAAGCCCTGATGATTAATGCCATTTTATTATCGATGTTTTATTTTCATAGATGTAGGACCTGCTCTTCGCTCCCACAGTGGGAACAACCAGGGCGTCGAGGGCTGGTTGGGAATTGTGTCTGTGCGGTGAAGATCATCAGGAATGATGTGGGTGATGTTTTCCACCCAGAAGAATTTATTTGTTTGTTTGCTTATTTGCTTTTTAGATGGCTGTGAGACAGGATGAATTTTTCATGCAGAAAAAAATTCAAGTGTTTTATTGTTTGAAAAATTGGCTTTAAGTACACGTGTGTATATGTGCAGTTGGGAAAAAAAATGGATCTCTTCAGTCATCTCCTCTTATTTATTTATTTGTGTGATGCATCATGCAGAACTATTTAATTGATGGCAGCACCTGGAGTGTGTTAGGCACTTCCTAAGCTCTCCCAAAGGCCGGGCTTTGAGTTTGTGCTCAGCCTAAGGACAGACAGACGCGGCGCTGGAGGTCAGCAGAAGGGGAAGAGCTGCAGACAATTTATGTACGGGCTAAATCTCTTTGCTCTGAGCCGCCCAGAGCCAATACCTGCAGCCTCTCGGGGGCTGGATTAGCTCCTTGTCACCTCCCCAGAGTGGATTCAGTTTATATACGTATGTGTGTGTGTGTGTATTTCTCTTTCATTTGGCTGGGATAAAAATTGCTGAGTCAAAGATTCATTTTCTTCTCGAGCCCCTTGGAAGGCAGATAAAGGGGCTGGCGGTGCTCGGCAGGGCCATAAATAATGCACAGAGCACAGGAGCAGCCAGCCCAGCCCTGTGCTCACACGGGGAAGATTTCTCTGTAACATATTACCCTGTCTCCCAGCGCCGGCGCTTCTTCACTCACCTCCGGCTAACACCTACTGCTTGGAGAAATAAATAAATAAACTAGCCTAATAAAGCCCCTGGTTAGCACCAATCCTGCCTCATCCTGTCGCTGCAGCCCTCGAAACGCCCTGCTCCGAGTGCTGTCCTGGGTTTGGTGCTTCTGGAAGTCGCCGTGCTCAAGGTGATGTGAGGACAAGGGGGAAAATTGTCCTCCTTGCCCGATTATCCTCATGCCTTCCTCCCAGGGCTGGAACGCTGCCTTGCCACCTTCCCCTTTCATCTTTGGGATAAGATTCTCGTCCATTTAAATGCAGAATACATCCCTGTGCCGAGCTGGAATGCCAAATCTGAGGCGACAGAGAACGTGGAGGAGGTTCAGATGCAGCTGAGGTTGGCTCTTCATCCTTAAGACTTGTGATACACAAAATGCCTCTCAGGAATCACTCCTGCTCTGTACCATTGATCAAAAGGCTTCCAGCCGCTCCCAGACATCTTCTCCCTTTTCCAGGTCTTGCTGCAGGTGGCCTGAGCCACTCCATTGCTGGGCCATGGCTCGGGAGGGTGACAGCCCAGCCCAGGCGTGGTTGGTGCTCCACACAAAGCTCTCTCCTGCTCAGGGTTGGAAGTGACTCCCCTGGAGCAGCGAGGACTTGTGCGGGCTCAGTCCTGAGCTCTCAGCGATGCTCCAGGGAGGAGCGAGGGAGCCCCGGCACAAAGGCAGTGAGGGTGTTACCGAGTCGGTGGCGGCTCAGGGGCCTTTTTCCTGCAGTCCCACACCGCGGGGGGCTTCAAAGGCCCCTTCCCTTCCCTTTGAGCTGCTTGTTCAAACGAGCCTCAGCCCTCAAAGAGAGCCGCCGAGCAGAACCGTCGCAGTTCATCTCATTCCCGTTGAGTCCGGATGCATTAAATTGGTCCCGGGTTGGCACAGGGGATCCAGGTGAATAAACGGAGCGGGTGGCCCCCCCTGCCTCGTGGTGCACAGTCAGGAGATGCTGCTGAGAGAAACCAAAAAGCAGCAAATGTCAAACTGATGAAAGAAAAATCTTTCTTCTCCCTTTTTTCTGCCTTCTCACAGAACGCACTCTTACTCCCGAAGTTTCTCAGCCTCCTTTTCTCCCTTGGTCTTCGGCCTCAAATCCCTCGTCAGGAGCTACCTCTGAAACCAAAGAGTAGCTGTGGAAGGGTGGGAGGGAAGGACAAGTTTCCCAGCCGAGCTGGACAACCTCGGAGGGTTGGGAGGAGCTCTGAATCCTCTCGCTCCAGGGCGCTGGGCACCCTCTGGCTGGGGAGGGTCAGAAAGGGAGGTTGGCTTGGGAAGGGTAGCCCAGGAGTGCCATCTTCAGGATTGTCGCTACCTTCATTCCTGAAGTTCTAACGAGCAGGTTGGGTGCTGCTACTGCAGTTTGAGCCTGCTGGAAATCCTCTGTGGCCAAGTTTTCCGTGTTTCACCCCAATTCTCCTCCCTGGCTCTTGCTGTGGCCATGCGTGCTCCGGGCAATGCCTCTTCAGTGACATTTCTTTGGGTTATCACTGCGTTTTGTTGTTTGATTCCACATTTTCAAGGGTGTTTGGAGGAAATGTGGATGGTTCATTGACTGGTGTTTGAAGGAAGCGGCAAATTTAATTAAAAAACATGAGGCAAAATTAGTAGTAAAGGAGACTGATTGCAAGGTTTGATGTAGGGCGGATTTAGGCAGAGGAACACCGGGAAGTGCTGGCCCCCTGCTCCATCCCAGCTCTCTGCCCTTGGGGAAAATAATAACAAGGAGAAGCAGAGGGAGGGAAAAAAAAAAAAAAAAAGCTGGTTTTTATTGTTGTTTGTGATTTTTACATAAATTTTTCAGATTGCACAGCCTGTCTTGTCTTTTTTTTCCCCTGTCTGCTCTGTTTAATGCAAACGGCACCTTCCCGCTGATTGCAATCACACGCTGATTGAGAGCAGCTCCTCTGCCTGGGCTGGGAGGGAAGGAGGGAGTTTAACCCTTTCTCCCTCTTCCCGTCTCACTCCTTCCTTGCTTTCTCCCCTCGCTCGAGGGCTCCAAACCCACTCCCCAAACCTCCTGCTTATACATGCGCCAGAGGTCCGCAGCGCTAATAGTAAATTTATTTTCATAAGTGAAAGCTTTGAAATAGATACTGACCTGCTGCTGCAGGGCACGGGCCCAGCTCCAGCTAATATGATTAGGAAGGAACTTTTCCTGCGGAGGAATCCTTGCCTATCTGCCTGCTGCAGCCGGGTGCCCCGGGATGCTGGGAGCAGTGGTCACCGGGGGAGGTGGAAGCCGTGGCTGGGTGGATCATCCTCTGTTCTATCCCGGTTCTTGCGTCCTCCTCATGTTCTTGTGTCCTCCTCATGGGCTCCACATCACGGCTGCTTCCTTTGGTGCATCAAACAACGCCCAGCCCGCACGGCCCCTTTGCTCCTCGCAGGGGGATTGATTGGAAGCAACCTGGCAGCTCACAGAATTGGGGAGTGGTTTGGGCTGGAAGGGACCTTAAAGCTCCTCTTTTTCCATGTGGTTTCTCCTTTCCGTTTCTCCAAGTGTCCAGGTTGCTCCAAGCCTTGTCCAGCTTGGCCTAGAGCACTTCCAGGGATGAGGCATCCACAGCTCCTCATGCAGCTCTGCATGCTCCCAGGGGCTGGGATCCAGGCTCTGGGGATCTCTGTAAAAAGAGATCACACAGGGGCTGTTCCAGCAGTGGTTTGGCACAACTGCTGCCGGAGCCATCTGGGCTTTTTGCTAATTCCCATCTTGTGAAAACTCATAAAAGCTCTTAAATCTCCATGATGCTTAATCCAGTGGACACACACACAAACACACACACACCTTTTCACGGTGCAGATGCGCAGGATGTGCGAATGGCCCAGGAGTTCGATGGGTGCGAACCTAGATTCCAGGTGCTGCCTTGGGGCTCGGATCACGGCACACAGAAATCTGCCAGACACCCGAGATGTGATGAGAATCCTCCCAACAAAATCCCTCCTGCAGGCACTGGGGATGCAGACATCACTCTCTGTCGGGCTGTGGGCTGTCCGTGTCGGGCGGAGGAGCTGAGAACTGCACTTCCCCGAGGTTAACAGCTTCACACCCAGCGGTGCCACCTGGTTTTGATGCATCACACCAAAATAGGAGCCAAAGCCACCCTGGTCCCCTCTCGCAGGGGCTGTGGTGACTCTTGGAGGGAGCTCAGCCAGGCCAGGCATGTGCACCCCAAAATTTGGCTCTGCCGGGTCCCTCCCTTGCCTTGCCCTGCGATAAAGGCGGCAGGGAGACAGGGAGGGAGCTCTCTGCAGGCACAGCGGTGCAGGCAGAGGTCGGCAGCGAATGTGGTCCATGGGCTGATAAGTTACCTGAGAAGGGAATGACTTCAGGGATTGGATTGCGTTGCCCAACTCGGTTACGTGGAGATAACATCGTGGTTTAAGACATCGATCACTTCAAAGGAACCTGCAGAGGGATTTTAATGCCTCGCAAATTGCTTTTCCTTCTATTCAATTTACATTCACGATTGCACAGAGCATATTTAGGAGCTTTCCAAACTGCCACAAACAATGACAAATCTCTCCTGAAATGTTCTCCTGTTGCAGTAAATTTGACCTGACAAAAGAGAGGGAGAAACTTCAGCCTCCTTCCGTGCCATAAGGGTCTCCTAACCCCACAGCGAGCTGGGATTTAGGCTCGCCAGCCCCAAACCTTTGTAGGAAAGGCTTTGCTGTGATGCTGCAACATCCGAGGGCTGGGTCAGGATGCTCTGTGTGAGAGAAATCACTGATCCTGAAACTACTTCCCTGTGGAAAGTCTTATTGATGGAGCTGGAGGCTCTGAAAGGGCTGCTGGTGTAGATTAAGCAGTGTGTATTCCTGGCAGTGGGATACAGGCTGCCCTTGCTGCTGGAGACGTGGTAAGGAAAGACAGAGATCACTTCTGCAGGAAAAAACCCTTCCTGCTTTAGCTGGGGCTGTGGGGTTGAGCCTTGGTCCCAGTGCCCACGAGAAGGATTGATTGCCATCCTGACTAGCAGGAAAATGGGAAGGAAGCAAGGAGCTGGGGAAGCAGGGATGTGCCCCAGGTGCTGGCAGCGTGGCTGGGGTTCACAGCACAGAGCTCTTCTCATCTCACAGGGAGGCTTTGGGACATTTTTCCCAGGGATTCTTGCTATGACAAGAGGCACAAGAAGTGCCTCTGGGTTGGGATGTGTTTCTCTCTGTCAGGCAGGTTCAGTATTCCCACCAGCCCTGCCACAGCCTCTCTGGTTCTGCCCAGCCCACCATCCCATGGGAACTTCTGCTAAATTAAATGTAATCAATACAGCAGTGATTGGTTTGCTGCTGAGAGAGGATCCTCTTCTCCCACTGGAGGGACAGGCTGCCCTAATCTCATAGGGGTCCCAGCCTCATCTGGGGGTCCCAGCCGTGATGTTTTGGGATTCCCAAGCTGCTCCAACACGGCTGGATTTGATCTTCCTTTAGGAGATACAACTCCTGTGCCTTCCATATTTGCTCCTTGTGTTCCCAGTGGCCTCTTTGCTGCCATATCCATGGGTTTGGCATAGCTGTCTTTCCGTGGCTCCTGATGGGGAGAGGGCTGGGAGAGGAGTGCAGATGCCAGGAGGAGGGAAGGATTTTTTTTGCCAGGCAGGGTCCAGGGCTTGCTTCTCTCCATGATCTGCTCCCGTGGTCAGGCAAAGAACCCTCTGGTCTGCGTTTAATTTCATTAAGGATGTTAATTCTGGCCCTGCCTCTGCATATTCATGAGCCAGTGGTGTCCTTCCGCTGCCGTGGGCAGTGAGGATGAGCTGCCATCACAGCACACAGTGGGGGCACATCCCCAGAACGGGAGGGTGCCACGCTCAGCTCAAACCCATTCCCCTCCAGCTCGTACCTGCTGCTTCCTGGAGGCTTTAAAAGCCAGAGCTGCAATGGGTTTGCTTCAAAACTCTTGCTGGGTTTTTCCAGCGGCATTCCAAAGGACTTCTGCAACTCCATGTGGCTCCTGCTTGCTTAGGTGCACCTGGATGACCCTCAAAGCACCCCTAAACTTCCACAATTCGTTTCCCAAGTGGAAATCTATGGATTGCAGAGGCCAACTGAGCTCCTTGGCAGGGCCAGGACATCAGAGTGAAGCCTCTTGCTGTGTCCATGTCCTCAGATTTGCTGTGTGGTACCTGCCAGAGCATCTCCTGCTCTGATAGAGCCAAGGATTTCAGCTGGGAAATGTCAGCTAGGCTTGGATGGATTAAGGGGTTTTGGCATCATTCCTGGCACCTTTTTATCTCTTTGCTCCATGAAGCTATGATCTCAGGGATGACCGTGCTCCAGGGGAAAGCAGCAGTCAGACACAGCAAGGAGTAAAGCTCCTACAACAGAGCAAAACCTATTCCCAAGGCCCCGAGCGTGGACAGGCTTCCCAAGTCCTTTGATTCACCTGGTGCTTTGTTTGGGAACGGCACATTTGGCACTTTCCCTGATTTTCCTGTGTTTTGGGGGTCTGAGATAAAACCTTTCAGTACCACTGATCTGTCCTAGGAGACTGGGGAGGGCTCTGAAGAACTGGAGGTGTTTCTGTGGTGGTGTTTCTGCTTTCCAGCTGGAGCTGGGTGTAGTGGGACAGCCTCTTTCTGTGGGGCTTTCAGGCTGGTGCCTGGCACTGCCACGTGCATCCATGTCCCAGCTCTCTCCGCCTCATCCCCTCCTTTTTGGAGCCACGCAGCAGCAGAGCACAAAGCCGCTCTGTCCCCTGGGCCCTCTTGGCCTTGGATGGCTCCAGAAGGCTGCCAGCCCCATTCCTGGGCTTGATTTAATCCTGGTTTTTGTGTAACAGCCTGAAAATCCTCACAGCCGTCAGGGCACAGCACACTGAGGGTCTGGAGACACATGTTCAGGCCTTGTTCTGGGCTCCTGTGGAAACACTCCCTCGGCTGCCACAGCCATGGGGAGGTGCTGGGATGCACAGGCAGGACTGGATTACATTTAGAAGGTCTCTTCCCACTCCAGCTATTCCATGATTCTGTTCGATGATCTCTCCCAGATGCTTGGGACACCTAGAGAAAATGAACTGGTTTCGTACTGGCATCTTCTCCCAAGTGTTGTGTTTGGATGGGGACATAACTCTGAGGCTCCAAAGAGTGAAGGACCAGGTTCACTGGGCAGGGGAGTGCTGGGGTTCTCTCCTGTCCAGGCAGGTTATTTCCTCCAGCATATCTTTGATCTGCTCCAAATGCATTCAGCTTTTAGGGCTCAACCTGTTTCCCTTGGATAGCCTTAAAAAGGCACAGTGGAGTTCTGAATTTTCAGTCTCTGCTGCCCCATTTGCTGCTTTCTCCCTCCAAATCCAAGTTAGCACCGTAGAAAATACCACAATTATATTCCCTTCCTCTGCCTTGCCCCTTTCATCGAATTAGTGGATGCACCAGGGCTGATCATTAATCTTCCATGGCTCCGAGCTCTGCTGATAAATCTGCTGGGGTGAAGCTGTGGAGTCATCACAGCACAGGGCTCTGACCCTGCCCAGGGCTCAGGAGGGTCCCTGAGGTGTCACCCAGCTGGTGGTGGCTGTGGCATGGTGTGGCTGTGCTGGGCAAGCAAGTGCTGGGCTCCCTCTCCTCTCCTCTCCTCTCCTNTAAAAATTAATGCATCAGAGAGGTTATGTAGCTTTTGGCTACAGTTGCCTTACAATATATTAATTTTAGATGTGTTAGAAGAGTGTTACAGAAGGATATTTCAAGATAATAGATTTACCAGACAATGAAAATAAAACTGCTGTTAGTTCATACCAGCATACAGAAAGAGCAGAGCAAGCCAAATATATTCTAAAAAGGAGATGATAACTTTATGCTTAAAATAGAAAATATTTGGATGATATGTTTGCCTTTTGATGAAAATGTAAATGATGAAAAGTATTTGACTTGCAATATTGGGTTTGACTCCTCTCCTCTCCTCTCCTCTCCTCTCCTCTCCCCTGGAGTTTGCCAGTTTGCATTGCACAGGGAGAAATGGGAAAGTCATAAATCAATCTCGAGTGTTTCTCTTCTGTTTAGGGGTAAAATAATAACCCCAAACAAAACAAGGTCGGGAGAAAGGAATTCCTAATGACAAACTTACTTCAGCTAGGACACCAGGGGCTTCAGCAATATGAGATTAAACCTGCTGTGCTGAGACTCTATTACTCCATATATTACTGTGTGCTGCTGGACTGATGGTTCTCACAGGCGGAAATATAACCCTTGGAAATGTCAAGGCACATAATAAAGAGACCTAGCAGGGGAGGCTGGATGGCTCCAGGGATTGATAAAGCCTTTACAGCACCAGCTCTGCTGTGAGGAGGGGTGGGTGCCCGCTGGAGCTCACGCGCTCTGCTGGTCCCTTTGTTAGGTGGCTCCAAGGGAGAGGTGACATGGGAGAAATTCTCCTGGAACTACTCCGTCTGGCCAAGTTTGCTTTGGAAATCAAGCAGGGACCTCAGAATGAAAGCTTTGGATGAATAGTCCTGCCTCCTTGTGCAGTCCTCAGCTGTGTTTGTCCCCGGGGTGGCTGTCACACTTATACCTCTTCATTAGCTCTTAATACTTCCTGTGTCCTCTGGGCACTGCCAATCCCTTGGGGACAGAGAGTGTCCCTGGGAGCCCGGCTGGGTCTCCTGGGTTTGCATGAGACCAGACTGTAAATCCCTTGGGAAGTGTCTTCCTAATGGCCGGAGGATAGAGCCATCTCGAGGGGAAGGCAGGCAGCACTTGGGATCACCGCCAAGGACCGAGTAACAAATCCTCCAGGGTTGGAAAAAGCATTTGCTCGTTGGCATGTGGACCTATAAATCCTGGCTTTGGGAATGGGCAGGAGCACGAGCTGCTGGATGAGCTGATGCTGGTGGGTCTGTGTGTGCTGTTCCCAAAAATCCCACTGGCCAGTGGCGTGCATAACCAGGGTCCCTGATAGCCCTGGAGAGCACTGCTCGGTGCCTGTGGGCTCTGAACCTTCCCAACCCTCCATGGCGGCTGTGGGCTCGTTAAGGCGAGAAGAGGGAAATAAATCTCCTGGAACTCATGAACTATTTACAGCAGTGCTGAG
The DNA here is from genome assembly GCA_013396875.1 of Vireo altiloquus. Lineage (NCBI taxonomy): Eukaryota > Metazoa > Chordata > Aves > Passeriformes > Vireonidae > Vireo > Vireo altiloquus. The sequence continues at coordinate 81,160 of VZRF01008267.1, read as the reverse complement.
CAAGCAGTCTGCATTTATTTATTTATTCTCCCCAGGACGCTGCACTGGTGAACCCGGAGAGTTGGGAATGCTGCCAGGGCTTCCCAGACCAGCCCCACACTGTCTCCTCTGCATGGGGCTCCCTGTGGGCAGGCAACTCCCTGAGGATCCCAAAAGGCAGCACACATGCCCTGGGAGCATCTGTGTGACTTCGGAGGGAATAAAACCCAACCCTTCCTTGTGCTGAGGTATTTTCAGCCCTGCTGTGGCTGGGCATCCTTGTGCCCAAAGCCACAAAAAGAAGGAAAATCATAACGCAGAACAGGAGAATATTTTGCATGGGGATGTGTCAGAGGAGCCTGTTGCACACAAAATCTATCTGCAGGTGGTTTGGGTGTCAGGGAGGATCAACAAAAGGATTGGGTTGGAAGAGACCTTAAAGATAATTTTGCTCCATCCTCTGTCATGGGCAGGGACACCTCCCACTATCCCAGGCTGCTCCAAGCTCCATCCAGCCTGGCCTGGAACAGTTACAAGGATGGGGTTTGATTTTACGAAATAGCCATTTTTCCATGCATCATTCCCAGGCAATGGGTAGGTATTGATGAGTGATACTCCTGGTAATTGTACACTCCCCTGGAGTTTAGTGAAAACAGATCCTTTAAACAGCCAAGAGACAGGTCAGGGTTTGCTGGGCCATATCTGCAGGACCCTGCACTGCCCTGTTGTCCTTCCTACCCTGTCCCTGTGCATTTCCTACCCCAGAATCAGGGTTGATGGAGAAGATGCTGTGAGGAAGAAGGAATGGCTCCTTTCCCTTTCCTGGCAGCACTGGAGTCTCCTTTCTGGCACTCATGTTTCTTCAAAGGCGTTTTCTCGTTGTGGGGCTTAAGGGCCAAGGACACTCCTCGCCTGCAGCTTTATATCTGTCAGTTTGATCAGCAAATGGGGGAGAGGGCAATAAAACTGTGGAGGCTGAGTCCGAGTCCCTTTAATCCCGCCAGGAGGGCCGGCGTTATTTCTCCACCGGGAGCGCTAATAGGATTCTAATACGCTGGCAAATGGGATTTTTTACAACTGCCATTCTGCAGTTACGGAGTCGGTGTGTCACCGGGACAGCCCCATAAATCCTGGGGAGGGAGGGGCTGGTGCCAGGGGAGGGGGAATGGTGCCCTTGCTGGTGGTGTTTGGGAAGGATTGGCTGCATGCCCCATTGCTGTTTTCCATGCTCTTGGAGCATCTCCGTGGCTTGGCTGGGTGATGTTGCTGGGCTGTACCTGCTGGTGGTCAGGCTGGTGGGGCAGGGGTGGTTTGGGTGTTTCTAGTAGCCTTTTAGGGTTGGTGTCTGGAATTTTGGACTCGTCCTCCTTGCTCCATGCCCTCCTTGTTCCCTCCTGCGTGTGAGTGCCAGGATGGAGCATCTCTCTGATGCTCTCAGCAGGCAGAGCAAGGAGCTGGGTGCTCAGTGGTCTTCACGTTGTTTTAAAGGATTTGCTGAGCCCTGATAAACCTGGGAAGGTTCCGGCAGGATCCCTTTGTTCCTCCCCTCCATTGCTACCCCCTGCCTGTGCCTCCTCTGTGGCTGTGGCTGGAAGGCTCTGGCATGGAGGTCACATCCAGCTCCCAGCTGCCTTTCCCCACCAGCTCCGGGGCTGGTGCCCAGGCCAGCAGGACCAACAAGTCCCTGGAGTGGCAGGACAGGGGGTATTGGCAGTGGTCCCTGCAGAGTGGCCATTCAGGAATACCTGCTCCGGTCAGGGAAACTCCCTGGAAGAGCAGGGTTGTTGTGTTTTGGGATTCCATTCCTTGCCTTGTATTCATGCACATGGAAATGTTGATGGAATTATAGGACAGTGATGCATTTATGGCCTTGCTCTAAGTCCCTTGGCTAGTGCAGGGCTGGCAGAGAGGGCAGGATCCATGGATGCAAAAGGATCCCACTCCATTTGAACACCACTCTGGCACTCATGGGACACACCAGCAACTGCTCTTCATCCCCTCCTCAGCAGCAGTGCCCGGCTCGAGCGCCAGAGCCATAAATATTGTATCCCTGTATCCAATCTCAGCTCTGGATTGATTTTCCTCCAGCCTTGATGGCAGAAAGGCACAGAGACGGGATTATTTTCCAGGGCAATCACAGGTTGATGGCTCCTCGCAGCTGCTTCCACACATTTTGCCATCAGTAAATAAGCAGCTCCCCACTCTGTGCTTGGAGTAGCACCTATTTCCCTGGGACGTTCTCGGGGGTTTCGTCGCACTCTGCTGCAAATTGGTACAGGAGAGTGGCCCGACCCTTCTTGTTTTACAGCAGTGTGGGCATGTAGGTTTTATCTTATCTATTATCACCTCTGCCCGAGAGCTAACAAGATCTCATCTGCCTCTCTCGCAAATCTTATTTGTCATCACATTCCTGCAGCTGCCCAAAAGTCCTACCCTGGCGTCAGGAATCCTCATGCCAGGCGCTGCACAGGTTGATTGTGAGAGACAGAGCTGCCCCACAGGTAATAGAGCAGCTCTCCTTATTCCCATTTTACAGGCAGCTGAGCCAAGGGGGAACGCGGGGTCCAAGTTAATAAAAATTCCCAGAATAATCCCCCTGTGATTTTTCCAAGGTTATAAAGGAAGACTGAGGTTTGAAGAGAGAAGTGGAGAGCGCTAAACAGAAATTTGGCAGTCCGTAAACAGCTCGCTCCAGGGTTTTAAATTGTCAAGATGCAACCAAAGCAGCAGAGTTCCTTCCCAAATTAAAAAATAAAACAAATTTGAAAAGTTCTGCATGTAAATCGGCATCAGAGAATGAGCTCATGTTGTGCAATAAATGGGTGAAGGCAGGAAAATGTCACATTTTATTGAGGGAAAATCTGTGATGGGAGAAAATATCTTCTCTTAGACTGATATATTTGGGTAAAATAAAATAGCAGCAAAGTGGCTTTTTCAGGGTCTCAGCTGCAGGAGGAGGTGGAGGAGGTGGATGTCCCTGGCAGGGATATCACAGGCACCTCTGCAGCCAGGACATGGGAACACCATGGAAAAGGCTCCTGAGCTGCCACTGGTTACAGCAGAGAGTTAATGCAAAATTGGGATCATCTGCTGCACTTCAGGATTTGTGTCCCATGCTGTTCCATCCTCCCTGAGCACACCTGGGCAAGGAGAGGTGGTGAGACAGCTGCTGGGGACAGCAAGCCTTGATCTCACCAGGTGGTGTGTTTAGCTCAGGCTGCTCCAAATTCTTCCAGATTCTGAAAATCCTGAGCTTTTCTCTGCTTGGAGTGGTGGCTCCAGCTCTCTGTGCTCCCAAAGTCCTGGAACTGGGATGGAATCAATGCCATGTGTTGCAGGTTTTGATGGGAACGGGTGAGATGTCTTCTCCTGGACCAAGGCACTCTCCAAATCACAGAATCATGGAACCAATAAGATTGGGAAAGACCTCCCATATCACAGAGTCCAATCTTTGACTGATCACCACCTTCTCAGCAAGGCCAGAGCACTGAGTGTCACATCTGTCAAAGCCACATCCCAGACTGCTTCTCCCCTGCTCACTTCTTCCCAGAAATCCAGGGGAGATATGTCCCCTGGACAAATTAATCCTTGCTTTTTAGTCTTTGGAGCGAGACTTGCATCATCTGGAATTGTGGCTCTGTGTTGCAAACCTTCAGTGGTGTGTGGCTGCATTTTGGTAGGTCCTACTCTCTCCGAGTGCTTTAACCCCAGGATATCTCCATCCCCTGCCCAAGCCTGTCAGGGTGTGCTGCACACTCAGGTGAGGAGCAGGAGAAGGAGGTGAGATTTTCCCCTGTTTTACCCCCAAAATTGGCTGTGACCAAATCCACTTGCTCGGCAAGCAGTCAGAGGATTTGGACTTTGGAGAGGAAAAAATGCATCTCCCAGTGCAAACCAGGATGAGCCCTGGAAGGAGTTTTCAACCTCCTGAGGCATCTGGCTCTGGGCACTGCTGGCAGCATATCCCAAACCAATGGGATTTCAATGGAAACATCAATTTCTGCAGGTGGGAAACAAACACTGACAACAAAGAGCTCAGCGGTGAGTGTGAGTAAGGCAGAAGAAAGATGAATATTTGGCTTGCAGAGGAGAGTTTTGTTCCTGTCCCTACCAGAACAGGATGCTCCTTTCCCATTCAGAAGAAAAATGAGCTTGTAGTGATGATCTTTGGGTTTTATTTGTAGAAAGGATTTCATGGGAGGAAGACAAACAAGGAGGAGAGGGAAGGCAAATCACAGAATGGTTGAGGTTGGAAAAGCCCTCTAAGGTCATCGAGTCCAACCAACCCAGCACTGCCAAGGTTACCACTATCCATGTCCCCAGGTGCCACATCTACATGGCTTTTAAATCCCTCCAGGCGTGGCAAATTCACCACTGTCTGGGACAGCCTGTGCCAATCCTCTCAGTGGTGAAATTTTCCCAAATATCCAACCTAAACCTCCCTTGGTATAACTTGAGTCCATTTTCTCTTGACCTTCCTATGCTCTTGTTGAACCCTAGTGCCATTTTTCATTCAGTAACTTTATATTAAAGATTTTTTAATTGATTTTTTTTTAAATAATAATTGAGCTTGGAGGAGTCTGAAGCTTTGTCTCCCCATACCAAGGATACGATGGATATGAAAGTTGTGCATGGCCAAGCCTTGTTAGGAGCTGCAAACTCTCTGCTTGACGGCAAATGGAAAATAAGACAAATAGATCAATTTTCATTGCAGCGAAAGCTTAGCAGTCGTGGGCTTCAAATTTCCTCTGGGGTCTAATGTTGTTTAACTTATTTCTTAATGGTCTGAAACCCGGGGTGACCGGGCCTGCGGCCTTTGACTGCAAGAGAAATATAAAGTTGCCCTAATAATGGAGCGCTGGGAGTTATGAAAAGGAACTGGATAAATTAGATTGTGGCCTTGTGTGTGGCGATGGCAGTGTCTTCCCGGAGAGATAACGATCAGTATTAACTGAGGGGAAGGGAAAAATGGGCCAAATCTGCTGTATGCAGAGAAGCCATTCCAAGTACTGGGATGGGTCGGTTGCGTCCAGGTGTTCGTGGAGTGGTGGGATTTCACACTGTGAGGACCCAACTGGGCCCCACGGAGCTGGTTCGTGCCCAGGATGCTTTTTCTTCTCAATCTCTCACGTCAGGGAAAAATAACAAAAGACTTCGTTGCTGCTTCAGGTTGTTTATTCTAGGTTATCAAGGGTTCAGGAGCATAGAGTCACCACTGTGTCCAGGTGCCAAATGGCCAATGACACCCAGAGCACAGAGATTATAGAGTTTTATCATCAAATAGGAAGATTCTACGTACATTATTTTGTTTCTAAATCCAATAACTATCAATATTGTTAACATGTCTCTTCTAAACTAAATTCTTTCTGCCAATCACTACTTGATAGGAACTGAGGTCACAGAAAAGGGAAGAAGAAGGAGAAGAGGGAAGAAGGAGAAGGACAAGGCACTGACACCCTAAAATCTCCATCTTGGTCCCATAGTAATACATGAGGCAATTCCTAAAACTACAAACCCATTTTTCTGTGGCACATCAAACATTCAGCTTTTCATTTCTTTGGTGCTTGCTGCTCACCCAGGAGTGGGGGCAGCCTCTGCCAAGGGCTCATTTCGATGGCAATGCCTTCTTGTGGAGCTTTGGGGGTAAATTTGGTCCCCAGGAGAAGAGGCAAAGCTGTTTGACTTTGCTGGTCTCCAACACACACCTTCCCAGGGATTGCAGAGGGGCAGCTCCAAAATGCGCCGCTGGCAGGAAAAAACCAGGCAAGTTTCTGGGCTCAGCAGAACTGTGAGGAAATTAAAGCTCTGAAGAGGGTTCTGTGTGTGATTTTATGGCAAGGAAAAGCTCTCGGTTGGGCACTGGCAGGAAAGAGTGGATATCTCCTGACAAACGGGGCTGATGTCCTTAGTCACGCCGGTGGAAGTGACCCGATGCAAAATAGAGTTATAGATTTTTTGTGCTGCTGGACATATGGCCAGAGTGGGATTTAGAGCTGCTTTTGCAGCTTCTGGGCTGCAGCTGCAACTGCAAGGAATTGCTGATACAAAGATGTTTCCGGAGACTCCTCACCATTACCATGAAAATAAACACTAAAATAAAGACTATTGCAATGTGACATTATATAATGAGTCCCAAATTGAATTTAAGTACTTAATATAAAATTCTTGACTTAAAGGTGACTTTTTTCTCCCCACAGCCATGGTATGAAGTCAGCAGAGGCTCAGCCAGACCCACTGGGCTGTGTTTTGGTGCCAAAGACTTGTCCAGATGTGGTTCTCCCATGGTTTGGGCCCCATCTATTGTCTTCAGGGCTTCCCTGAGCCTTTGGCACCTCACCCGCTGCCCGCTGGCCCTTGGGAGAGCCAACAGCATCACCAAACCCTGCAAACCCTCTTTAAATTCTCTTTGCTCCTCGGGTTCACTCCATGGAAGGGAGCTGTAGGGAGGAGTGACTTATGTCCCTCGCAGTAAGAATTTGGGATGAAATGCTCCTTGATCCTGGCGGTTTGTGACATTTCACCTCTCATTGAAACCTCCCAAGTCGTTGCACTCAGGCAGAGCAAACCTCAACGTACAGCGAGGAAAAAAATACACGAATTATGTATGTGTAATATATATATTTAATATGTAAAACTCGGTCCATTGATGTTTTTCTTTCTCTTGTTGAATATTCCCCTTCCTCATCGGGAAGCAGGAATAAAGTTCACAGCGCCGGGAACATAATCGAGCAAACGGCTTTTGCGCTTATCAAGTGCCTCTGTTCTGCTTGGGCATTTAATCACCTGCAAAAGCCATTTATTGCCTCGTATACTCCTCTTCTATGAACATTAGCCCTTAAATACCTGGCATAATTAAAGGTGAAGCCGCAGCGCCGCGCTCCGTCTCCTGCCCGTGGAAGGGTAACAGATGAGGTGGGAGTTCTGGTGGAGTTCAAGGTGAGAGCCGTAAAGCCCATTTTCTGCATGTGTCAGGGACATTATTTTAGGAATGTCTAATTCTGCTGGCGAAAATTGAGGCTGGCTCAAATAATAATTCACGCTTAATGAACTTAGAGTTATAGCCCCGGTGCTGCGATTCCCTCCGTGCCTGGCGCGGTCGATTGGCCTTGTCAGATGTTTAAAGGATGGCGAGGAAATGACAAAAAGGATTTGATGGAATTAGACGGAATTCCCCCAAAAAAACCTATTTCTTTTGTGTTTAGATCCCTGTCTGGGAAGAAAGAGAGAAATTTGCCGCAGCTTTGGCTGTAATCCAGTCGGCTCCTTGATCAGGACTTCTCAGGGCTTTAACCTTGTGTGTTCTTCTTGCAGCTCAGCTCTTCAAAGGGCTCGTGCCCTTCCTTTATGAGAGGGAAAATAAACACCAAGCCTTGATGAAGGGTTAATACCCAGCACCGTGTGTAGGGAGCAAATTTAAGCACTTGTCTGCCACGTTCCTCGACGCACCCTCGGCTGCCCAACAATCAGACATCCAAGGGCTCGATCATTAACGCTGTTACCCTTGTAACACCCCTTTGATAGTAAATTAATGGGCTGTGGGATGTAGAACATCAGACTGCTGCTGCTGCTGGGTTTATCCAGCGGCAGTTGTGTGGCAGGGAAACGTTCGCCCTCCGATGAGGGTGGGGAGCAGAAGCGAGTGAGCCAAAGCTGAACATCTCATTATTGCAAGGAGACAGCGAAATGTGAGTCCACCCCGGAGCTGGACTTGATGATTCTTATGGATCCCTTCCAGCTCAGGGTGTTTGATGGTTCTACCTCACACATGAACTGTCTGTCCTGGTTGCTGGCTCAATACCAGCCTGCTTCATGCCCAGGGGGTTTGGGTACCGTCTGCTGGTGGTGGAGGTGTTTGTCCCTGCAGGTTGTGTCCTAAGCAGGGCAGTGAAACTGGGGAAGGGTCTGGAGCAGCAGGAGAGGCTGAGGGAGCTGGGAAAGGAGCTCAGGCTGGAGAAAAGGAGGCTCAGGGGGGACCTTGTGGCTCTGTACAACTCCCTGACAGGAGGGGGCAGCCGGGGGGGGTCAGGCTCTGCTCCCAGGGAACAGGGACAGGAGGAGAGGGAACAGCCTCAAGTTGTGCTAAGAGAGGCTTAGGTTGAATACTGGGAAAATTTCTTCATGGAAAGGGTTGTCCAGCCCTGGCACAGCTGCCCAGGGCAGGGGTGGAGTCCCCATTCCAGGAGGGATTGAAAAGTCATGTACATGTGGCACTTGGGGACACTGTTTAGTGATGGCCTTAGCAGTGCTGGGTTAATGGTTGGACTCAGTGGTCTGAGAGAGCTTTTCCAGCCTAAATGATTCTGTGACTCTCTGAATTTCAACTGTTGACTCTCAGGAGGCCAACCTGGGATGCAGGAGTAGGGTCTGGGGCAAGTGGAGATCACCAAGATCCCCCAAATCACAACCCCATTATCCACCCCTCTTCTCCCCAAGCACACCTCTGCAGCATTGCTGAGCCCTGCACTGCTTCCTAGAAAGACAAGGATTTTTCTGGCTGTTGGAAACACGAGGCATCTGTATAAACAATTGTATTAAGCTGCTGTTGTAGTAATTGTGTTTGTACAGTGAAGCAAAAAGGCTCAGTTTACCCCTCTGCTGTCTGGAAATGATTCCTTTAGGTTATGTGTGAAGCGTTTTTTCGGTGTGCTGATTTCATTCAGGGGAAGGAAAAAAAGCAAAGATCCCATTACAGTGACATATTCTTCCCCAATGGTAACTTTATCCCCGCTTCTGGCTCCGTGCAGAATCATAATTCATTTTGTCACAAGGAGAGCAAATAAATAATAAGAATAAATTGAGCAGATTATCTCATCTTTAAGCCATGCCCAGCATTCATCAAATCCATGCCAAGACGTAAGGCTTATCCGCAGTCAAATTGATCCTACAAGAACACCTACCTTAAGCTCCATTAGGGCTCCTCAGAGCCACCCGCCCATTTCCTGGTCCTTGGCTGCTTAAAATGACAAGTCATTAAAGTGACACATTCCCAAAGCGTCCTTTTTCTTTTTTTTTTGGTAATAAAAGGACCAGTGAAAACCTAGATGTTGCTATTTTTCCCCATTGATTTTTCCTGAAAGGACCAAACCGTGGAAAGGCTAAATCCAAGGCGGCAGAAGTTTGCTGCTCTCGCTGCAGATGCAAAAACATCCATTTCTTCTCTCGCTTCACTGAAGTTTTAATAACAGCTGCTGCAGGGACTTTGCACAGGACTAAGGTCTCATTATTTTTAAAGAAGATGCTACTGTACATTTACTGGTGGTACTGCAAAGTGTTATAAATAATTAACGTGGAACTACAGCGACTAAACCTACTGCAGTCCGACTAATTGGTAAACATCCATGTATTTCACTCGGAGTACATGAGAGGTATTACCACTTTCAGTGGGATGATTCACTTGTATAAATTTAAGCTTATGAATAATGGTTTGAAGGGCTGAGGTTTGCTTTTATTCATCTCACAGTGCTCAAAAACCGGTGGGTGCGTCAGATGAAGGAAGGTGAGGTTTGTTTCCCCAGAAAATATTGATTCTAAAGCCTTGTCTAAACTGAAACTGGGACTGAAGGAAGTCACTTCGGTAACAAATAACAATTAATTCACTGGAAGCCTTTGTGTTCAGTTGAAATAGTATTCCCTGAACCTGCTTCAAGCCCCTTCCCGAGTCATCACCAAACAGCACATCCTGAATGCAGAATTAGGTGGTTAATTTGCAGTTGTGCTCTCAAGGTGTATGTGATGAAGGTTGTGCCAACAGCACAAGACTCGTTTCCTTGTACGCTTTTACATGAATTTAACCCAATATATTTAAGCTGGAGAACATGAGACGATGAAGGGCTCCACTTTGCTTCAGCTTGATCTGGAACATATTTAAGATTAGCCCTTTTTCAAGCTGAAATAGTTTGTGCTCACAAGTATTTGCCCCTGTTTAGGCCGTTTGGGGTCTTGTTAAACAGCACAAGCCCTTGCTCAGCTCCACACCCTCTGTTATTCCCTACATGAGCAATTTTCCACCTCAGGTTTGTGTTACCCATGTGCAAAGGGAGCATGGGCTGGGCGTGAAACCATTCCTGGGTCAGGAGAGGAATGTGCTGGTGTGGGTTTCACACAGCAGAAGGGACAGCTAAGGGGGAAGCTGACATGGCAGCGGGGCCAAAGCGGGCAAGGTTGGGAAGCTGGACTTGCAAAGTCCTCAGGTTTGCAGCAGGTACGGCAAGAATCGACGCTGTGCCTCAAAAGGCGAGCTGCCAGCGTGGTGGCACACAACATTTCAAGACTATATATAAATATCTGACCTATTTCTTATGGATAGCACAATAAGGACTCGATCAAAACCCCATTGAATTCTGCAGGAGTCTTTCCATTGACTTCAATGGCTTTAGGATTGGCCCCTATAAATGGCTCTTGAGAAGAAGATAGTGGTGCATTTGCCTGACTATTTTTATAATGTGTTTGATCACTCACTCGGTGATTTTTCCAACTTCAGCCGTTCGCAACGGGGAGCCAGTGCAAATTACAATGTTCGATGTCCAAAGAAATGTCTCTGGAAATTGAATGGAGACGCATAAAACAGATAAATGTGTTGGCATCCCATGGCCGCAGAAATGAAAGAGGAGCATTAACACTCATTAAAAGGGACAAGTCAGTGCCACGCTTCCAGCGACCCTGTCATGGGAACACGAGGGTTTTGTCATTTATTTTTCAGTACTCCCAGCTTTTGGACTAGCGTGGGACTTGTAGGATCAGTGGGCCAGCTCATCCCCTGTCCTCCTTCTGAAAAATGGGAGTCTGGGGAAGGTCCAAGAAGCTTCTCAGAATGTGGAGTTACAACCGCAGAATCACAGAATCACTGAGGTTGGAAAAGACCTCTAAGATCTCTGAGCCCGACCATTAACCCAGCACTGCCAACGCTTCCCACTTGGAGAAGTTTCTTTCTCTGAAAGCACAAGGGGCTTGTTCTATTCTGCTGTGCAGGTTCTCATTGCTCATATAAGTCCTTCAGCCTTTTGGTTCCCTTTTAAGCTCTTCTGTTTAATGATCCTTGGTGTCAGAGGTTAATCAGGTCCTGTGGAAAGAGGAGCCTCATCTCCTACCTCCACACGGAGCTGCCTGTTGAATTTCACGGAGAGGCTCCTCTGTGTCCCCTCTGTGAGGACTGGGAAGCACTTGGCAATGGGTTTGTGGTGAGAGGCTTTTCCACCACCAGTTACAAGGAAATCAGGATGTCTGCTAAGATCTTTTCCACAGGAGCTTTTGCAGCGTGTCACCAGTGGATATAATTTCCATAGGCTGGAATATCATAGAAGCATGGGATGGTTTGGGTTGGAAGGGAGCTTAAAGCTCATCTTGTTCCACACCTGGCCATGGCAGGGACACCTCCCACTGTCCCAGGCTGCTCCAAATCCCCTCCAGCCTGGCCTTGGGCACTGCCAGGGATCCAGGGGCAGCCACAGCTGCTCTGGGCACCCTGTGTCAGGGCCTGCCCACCCTCCCAGGGAACAATTCCTGCCCAATATCCCATCCAGCCCTGCCCTCTGGCACTGGGAAGCCATTCCCTGTGTCCTGTCCCTCCATGCCTTGTCCCCAGTCCCTCTCCAGCTCTCCTGGAGCCCCTTTAGGCACTGCAAGACTCTTTCAGCCTTGTCCCTTTGTCTTATTTTATATAATAAAAACCAATGGAATCAAAATGAAAGCATTCAGTGATCTCAAAAGATTGTTCCTGGGAATATTCTCTGATGTGAAGGAAATTCAGCATTTTGGATTTTTGCCCCAGGTTTTGCCCCAGATTTCAAAGTCTTTCTCATAAAAAAGAGAATTTACATTTTTTGGCTTTTTTCCCCCCCCAGGGAATAAAGCTGCCTGCTTTTGCTCCTGTTGTATCCCACTCATCAAGACATGAACACTCCATCTTTGTCCCACCCAGAAAATTCCAAGTGAAGGCACAGAGCATTTGAGGAATACAACGTTCATAGATTGCTTTACATGATAATAATGGAGTTGTGTTTGCTTTTTAAAAAAGCCTTTTGTGGATGTCTTGGAAGCAGCAAGAGGATTAGGGATGGAAAACTGGCTTGAGGTTTGCTCATCACCCCTCAGCCAAATCCTGGGTTTTATAAGGACCATGCTTGGTCTGTCCTTGCTTTTTTTCCTTCTGATGGATGCAGAATGGACACAATACTTTGCTTTCAAGGAAGAGGCAATCAGTTTTTCTTGGAATACAGGATCTGAGGCTCTGCCACACCCCATGGCAGGAGTTGGCCTTCTCAATGTCACCACCTGTCCCAGGGCTTGTCATTTAATTCTTTGTTCCCTCTCCGATCCCGTTCAGTATGCGGCAGGGGTGAGTGTGGGACAGCTGTGGGGAGGCTGCCCACGGAATTGATTTCATTTCTCCTCCATGTCCTCACTCTCTAATTGCTCCCCAGCAGACCTGTGCTGCTGGAAAGCTTCCTGCTGTCCGTGCTCAGGGATTGTGCCTGGGAGCAGGTTTGGGTGAGATGGGAAGATCTGAGCTTGTTCTCTCTGCTCCGACTGAGCTCGCTGCCCGCTGGGGAGACCTCCTGGCTCTTTTTCCTGGGTCACAGTGTCCTTCTCTGCTATTTACTGAGCTTGAAACCCTCGGTTTTCTCAGCAAATCCAACCTTTGTGTGCCTAAAACAAACAGGGAAAACTTCTCCACGTGAACTGCGGAGTTTGTGTCTGTGTTTGTTGTCTGAAATTCACACTGATGGACCCAAAAAGCAAAGAGCCAGGGAGCTGCTCTGAACCCCCCCCAGTTTTGAGGCTGCTTTAGGTAAAGGCATTGGAATGGGAGTTTGTGTCTGTGTTTGTTGTCTGAAATTCACACTGATGGACCCAAAAAGCAAAGAGCCAGGGAGCTGCTCTGAACCCCCCCCAGTTTTGAGGCTGCTTTAGGTAAAGGCATTGGAATGATCTTTCTAAATCTTGGGAGAGATCAGGATTAATTTGACCATGTGGAATTTCAGTGACTGTTTTTATGTATTTGGTGTAGATGCTCTTTAGGGAGATTTCCCATTGAATCCCATTCTGGGATTTCATAGGAATTACTGCTTGCTCTGTCCTTGCTTTTTTTTTGGGATGGATGCAGCACTGGGGGACGGTCCCAGCCTTTGTTTTCATGGAAAAATGGTAAATTTTGGTTGGAATAAGGAGGTCTGAGGCTCCTCCACAACCTGTGGCTGCAAGGTCACCACCTTCTCAGTGTCACCACCTGTCCCAATATGAATATTGATATTCCCAATATCCCATTCCAGGGTTCGATATTGCTGTGTCACTCAATACTGGAATAGGCTGTTAGAATGGACTGACCAAAGACCTGGATGTAAAAAAAGTAATTAAATAATGAAGAATAATATAATAATGAATAATATAATAATAAATAATGAATAATATAATAATATCAACAGCACTGATGTGAGTCAGCTTGGTGGCTGAGCTGCAATGTGTCAGAGCTCTGCTCCTGCAGCTCTGCACCTGCCTGGGGAATTTTTTACTCCCTTTGTAAAGCAGATGAGAGAATTGAAGCCTCTGACCTGCTGAAATGCAGGATCCTGCATTTTCCCTGATGGATTTGTCCACGGGTGCTGTCCCAGAGGGCCATAAGGTGCTGCTGGTCCTGGTCCTGTCCCCGCTCTGTCCCTGCTCTCAGGGATCCTCCTCCCTCAGCCCCAGCAGGAATTCTCCCCATTCAAACACACCATTTTTTGCCTAAAGGCGAACTGAAAATTAAGCGAACTGATCTGTTTAAACCTTTATAAATACGTGTTTAATATCTGCTTAATGGGAGATGGAATTTATGAGCCATTAAGCGATGCCGGATCGTTTTTATAAGAATAGAGAACTCTAGTGGGAAAACTTCCTCCTGGGACATAATCTCATATTATTATTTTTTTAAGAGAGAGAGAGATTTAATATGTTACAGTTGACGTTTGCAGTGACACTGGAATATTTCCTACACGGGAGCTTTCACAAGTGCTTTATAAATCTTGAAGGGTTTAAGTTAATGAAATCCTTACACCTGTGGGAAGGATTCACCTCCTCTGCCGAGGGAAACTGAGGCTGGGATACAGGAAGGGGCAGAGGGAGGAATGGGATGAGTCCCCCGGGGATCAGGGCAGTGCAGACACTTCATGGCATTTCCCCAGTGGTGAGACAAGGTTTGCTATCTCCTTGGCTTTGGGGTTTTATTGCAGACCTTGGTGGAAGCAGAGGATGCACCAAGTGTCCTGCTGGGAGAGCTCCTGCTCCCTGTCCTCTGCCCCCACATCCTTCCCATCCATCTTTTTTTTCTCCTCTTCATTTCATTTTTTCTTTTTCCTTTCCCCCCCCCTAATTATTTTTTCATGTTTTTTCTTTTTTCTAGTATTTTTTTCTCCCTTCTATTTTTTCCCTCTCTTATCCTTTTCTTTTACATTTTCCTTTTTCTTTATTCTCTTCCCCTATTTATTTTTCATTTTTTCCTCTTTCTTTCCTCTTTTCTCTTCTCTCTTTTCTCTTTTTCCTTTTTTTCTTTTCCCTTTTTTCTATTTTCTTTTCCCTTCTTCCTATTTTCCCTTTTTTCTTTTCCCTTTTCCCTTTGCTTTTATTTTTACTCATTTTCCTCCCACTTTCTTCTCCCTTTTTTCTTTTACTCTTTTTCCTTTGTTTTTATTTTTACTTTTTTCCCCCCTTTTCTCCCACTCTTCTTTCAGTGCTCTCCCCACTCCCTTTGCCATGGATTTTGCTGAGTGGATCCAAAATCCACCTCCTGGCCTTCCCAAGCTGCTGCTGCTGCAGTCACTCGTGGCCTTGGATCCACCTGGAGCATTATTCCTGCAAGGGCAGCTCCTGGCAGCAATTCCCTGCACTGGGGGGACACAGAGAGTTTTGGGGACAAGGATGGGGACAGAGAGTTTTGGGGACAAGGATCAGCCCAGGGAACATCTCTGTTGTTGTTTGTGACGTAAAGATTTTCCGCTTGCTGACTTTGGGGGTGGCACTGCTGCCTGGAGGAATAAAGAGCTTTCTGCTTCCTGCAGCTGGGCCTGGAATGAGATTTTTTTTCTTCTTCTTCAATGCGAAAAACATCAGTGAAATCCCTCGGTGGCTGTTGCAGTTTGCTTCTAACATTTGGAGTATTTCCGAAAAAATCCTCATGCATTTGTGATATGAAATTTTTATATTTTCTCTCTCTCTCTCTTTTTCATTTTTTTTTTTCCTCTAAACCTGCATTTTGAGGAGGATTCCGATTGCTGTATTCTCCTCAGAGCAGCTGATGGATGGACAGACAGGGGAGATGCCACAATTTCAGCTCACCAGGTCACTCCCCCATCAGCAGAGCTGACTCCATGCTGAGCTGTTTTCCATCTCCAGCCCCATTTTCTCCCAGTCCCAGGAAAGCCCTGGCGGGTGGGAGCTGAGCGATGCAGGGTGGCAGATCCTGGTGCAGGAATTTCCTGGTGCAGGAATTTCCCTGTGCAGGAATTTCCTGGTGCAGGAATTTCCGGGTGCAGGAATTTCCCAGTGCAGGAATTTCGCGGTGCAGGAATTTCCCTGTGCAGGAATTTCC
>VZRF01008267.1:0-64482 GCA_013396875.1 Vireo altiloquus | reverse complement strand
CGGTGCAGGAATTTCCTGGTGCAGGAATTTCCTGATGCAGGAATTTCCTGGTGCAGGAATTTCCCTGTGCAGGAATTCTCACTGCATGGATGCAGCTCCCAGGCACTGCTGACAAAGCCTGTGCCGTGCCAGCAGCGTCCCTGCCCCTGTCCCTGATTGTATTTATCATTCCAGCCCTGTCCTGGGTTCAGATGTGCTCCCTGGCCTGCATCCCGCAGCATGTCCCAGCTTCCTCCTGCCTCCAGCTAATTAGGGACAGCAGAGCCTCATTAGGATGGGATCCAGAGCAGGGCTCTGACCCTTTCCCTGTGGCTCTTGGATGGGAAGTCAGGATGTGGCTCACAGGGATGGAGTTCTGCAGTCATGAGGGCTCACTGCCTCCTTCCCTGTGTTTTGGGGGTGCTGGAGGATCTCAGTATCCCACAGGATGCTCCTGGATGATCCTGAGAACAGCCCTATGGAGGAGCAGAGCTATCTCAGGCTATCAGCACCCGTTTGTCGGGTTTCTTATGAATAATTATTAAAAAAGAAAGGCAGGAGAGGCAGAGAGAGCTGAGGAAATAATCTTTTTACATTTTAATCTGAGCAGTTTTCAAGCGGTTTGATAAGGCGGGTTGTAGAAATGTCAGCTTCCCCTTATCTCTAATTGACTTAAAGTAGAAGCCAGCTTTAATCCCGGCATGCAGAGGAGCTTCTGATGGGGAGATGAGGGCAATTGATTTCTGCCTTTTTAATTAACAGTCTGGCTGCTTTTAAAAACAATAGGCAGGAGGGAAAGGAAGGGGAAAAGCACGTGGTGACATTTAGAGCTGGCGGCGTGGGGAGGCACAGGTGCTCTGTGAGCTCTCCAGGAAGATCAAGGCGCTGCCCAGAGAGCTAGGATGGACTGGTTCCAGCTCAAAGAGGGAATTGCTTCCTGGAGAGGAGGAGGACAGTGGGGCTGTGGGGGTTTCCTGCGTTGAGCAGCTTGTGAGGATTGGGGTTATTGTCCCTGAGCTGGGGATGGGGTGTGCTGACTCTGGGGGGGCTGATGGGGAGGGATTGGGGGTGATCAGTCCTGGGACTCATCCCTCACCCACCCCTCTGGGGCCAACCCACAGCTGGATGGAGAGAGACAGGGACCTGGTCCCACCACCCTCTGCCTCCTCCAGCGTCCTGGAGCTGCTGTGAGCAGCAGGCTCGGTGGGGAAGGGGCAAAATGGACCTCTTGGATGCCATTCCTTTGCCAGGCTTTCCTCCTGCCTGCTGGCCTGGCTGAAGCTCTGCCCCCCTCCAGCCCAGGGTCACGTGTGTGCAGGGATGTGTGGGAAGTGCTTCCCACACGGACAGCCAAGGAAGCAGAGGTTTGCTTGGAGTCCTGTCTCACGCTGGATCCATGGCATCGCACACGGGTGAGCTCCACAGAGTCCCCAGCTGTGGTCACGACTTGGCAGTGGGTTTTTGAGAAATTTCAGAGACAAGCTGGAAAAAGCAATTTCTTTCTAACCTGTCTTCAACTGTAATAGTTAACTCCATTTCTAAAGGGAGCTCTCGGTAGTTCCCAGGAGAAAAGAATGTAAATATGAGAAATGTTTATGGTGACGTGTTTGCCTGACCAATGGAAGATGTCTTTTCTCTGTTCTTGTTGTGCATTCCATTCTGGTGCTGCAGACACACAGACAGACAGAGAGACATGGAGATGATCGCAGCTCCCAAACCTGCTCGAGGAAGCTGCTGATCTCTCTCTCTCTCAATCATCCTTTTAATAATATCTATCTATATATCTATCTATAAATAAAACCTTCTGATCATCAATTCATGAACTCTGAGCCTTTTGTGGAAGGACCAAGCCTTAGCTAAGGCCAGCAACAATGGCATCGTTCACCCAGCCTCCTGCAAAACCCCAAATTTCTCTTGACCCCACCAGGCAGCGCGACACCGGCAGGAAGGGGGGAAGCTTCCAGCGGAGGTGGCTCCTCCAGCCGATTCCTGTGTGGGAAGGCAGCCCAGATGTGCTGATGATTATGGTTTTCACGGCGGGGGAGCTGCTGCTGCCACTGTTCCGGCTCCATTTGCTGTCCTGCTGCAATTGGCTTCCACTTGTCCGCCTAAGTGTCAGCCACGCAGCAGAGGATTGTTTATGCAGCACTTAGTAACATCTATGGGGTAATGGGCTGTGCAGAAGGCCTCGGCATAATTGGTAAAATGTCTGGAAGTGGATTAGCCGTGTGTCTGCGCGGCGGATGTTTGGAAATAGATACATACGTTCAATTTTTAAATACATATTAGGCTAAAGTCCCGGTTGGCCCAGGGATTGCGGCGCTGGGGTTAATGTTGTGTGAACGGGGTGGGTTCGGATCGCCCAGGGAGGATGGGGAGGCAGTGCTGGGTGGATTATTGGGTACCAGGAGGTACCAGGAGGGGCTGTGTGTCCATGGCGGGGTAGGAGCAGAACAACCTCCCCCAGGAGAACCTCCCCCGTGCTAAAGAGCTGCTGAATCCTGGAATTTTTAAGGTTGGAAGAGACCTCCCAGATCAAGTGGGGAAGGGGCAAAATGGACCTCTTGGATGCCATTCCTTTGCCAGGCTTTCCTCCTGCCTGCTGGCCTGGCTGAAGCTCTGCTCCCCTCCAGCCCAGGCTCACGTGTGTGCAGGGATGTGAGGGAAGTGCTTCCCACACGGACAGCCAAGGAAGCAGAGGTTTGCTTGAGTAGAGTTGACCCCCACCTTGTCAACTACACCAGAGCACAGGAATGCCACGGCCAGTAGTTCCTTGGACACCTCCAGGGGTGGTGATTCCCCCAGGGATGAGGAGATTTGGGATTGGGGCTGGAGGAGAGCAGAGAGATGCAGGAACATCCTGGGAACCCAGAGCTCTGTGCCAGTGGTTTGAGTTGATTTGCACTTTGCTCAGGCTCTTGGTGGAGGTCAGGCTGTTCTCTCTCAGCCGTGCCCCAGCTCCCCTGGGCTTCATCCTACTCTCAGGCATTCCTCAGCCTTCTTTTGATTCTTATTTTCTCCAAGCACCTGCTCCCTGCCAGCAGGAGGGAGAGGAATGGCTGAACTCACCTGCTGAGGGACACGAGCAGCTCTGCAGCACCCGCAGCGGTGGATGGCCACCTCCAGATGTGGGGTTTGGGGCCATCCCAAGCATCCTGGGGGTGCAGAGCCCCTGGGAATGCAGAGCCCTGTGTGCCTGCTGGCACCAGCCTTTCCAACCCTCCCACTGCTCATTATATTCCAGGCGCTTGCGATGAATTGTTTAACGAGCTTTCTGCGAGGCTGAGCAGATGAGAGGAGCGCGGAGCTTGGAAAGGAGAGGAATAAATTGAGAATGCTTTTGATTTGTGAAGAGCTGTGATGAGCAGGAGGGAAATCAGAGCTGGAGCATCCCTGTTGAGGGTTTGGCATGGAAAAGGGCTTAAAAATGGAGGTTGGCCCTGTTCTCTGGTATTTTTAGCCCAGATGCAGGATTGCAGGACCTGCACTGTAGCCGTGTGCATCGCGAGTTCCAAAGGGTTTGGCAACTGCTCAGAGCAATGGTTTATAGGTAGCACATTTTTGGCTTTTAAAGCTCCCTAATAACTCATAATTTCTTAATACCATGTGCTGTCTCTCTCGTTCTAACAAATCAATTTGTTACGGGTTATGTCTGCTGCTGAACCGTGGTGGGGAGGAGGAGGAAGAAGAGATTTTTCTCTGCACTTTTCACAATCCCTTTCATATCCTAAGGGTTATCAAGTCAGCCACCGAAATGCCACGACTTAACGTGATGGGTATTCAAAGTAAAGAACAATCCCAACAACAAAGTGATGCAGCAGCAGCACTAAGCCACATCTGAAGTGATGAAGTGAGGCGCAAGTCCTGCTTCCCATCTCCGGGTGTAACACAAAAGTGTTATCCTGTGTGAACCACTAATGTCATGGAATCATGGATTCCTGGGATGATTTGGGTTGGAAGGGACCTTAAAAATCATCTCGTTCTAGCCCCGTGCCATGGGCAGGGACACCTTCCACTAGACCAATATGCCCTGGAGGAAGGAACTTGAAATTCCATTTAAAATGTTTGGTTCCAGATAAATATGAAAATTATTACAAATCCTCCTTCCTTGCTGCCTCCAGATCATCTCCTGCCTCCTCATCATCTACAAGGAAATAGAAATTTGGGATCAAGCCTAAGGGCAAAGGTGTAGACATCCAGGGCACAACAGCCTTGGGTTGGAGGCTTTGCTCCAAATTCCAGAGATTTGGCGGTTTCATTAAAAATTAACGGAGCTTAGACTGGGAATTGTGTGGAAAAATGGAAAGTGGACCTCTAAAACGACCTTGGTCCTTGGGGAAGTGTTGTCCTCGTGGTGCTGTGGACAGGGACACAGTTCCTCTTCCCAAAGCCTGGCACGGATGTTGATGACACAGCTCCGGTGGTGGCATTGATTTCCCGTCAGGATCCAGCCAGAGGGGCTCTTTCTTCAGCCAGCCTGAGATTTTTGCAGCTTTGTGATTCAGTATAATTAACATCTGGGAGGAATTAAAGGGGTCTTGGGGGAGAAAAGCAAGATCTGAAGTTTAAATAACAATTTAGTTTCTGCACAATTAAAAATAAGCTGCTTTGTGATTACCGGGGCGGCTGCTTACACGGAGATGCAAACGGCAGCTCTGGGAGGAGGAGATAAAGGTAGGGATGAACAAGGAAAGAGCAAGAGGCTGAGGAAGGGCTAAACCTGATCCTCAGGCTCCAGGGAATAAATCCAGGTTGCACCAGTAGGAAAAATGTCATGAAGAGCTGGAGCTCAGTTGCCACTTGGGTTCTTCTCCAGAGCATCCTTGTCATTCCTTATGTGCAACTGTGGATCTGCACTCACCAAAGGAAAAAAAAACCCCAAACCCACTCCAGAAAATCAAATATTTTGCAAGTTGGGTGCCAAGACCCTCTTGAAGCTGATTGGTATCAGTGGCCGTCTGGGAATCCCATGTGATTCCTTTAATTGCTTTATTTTCACTCCTCTGATTGCATCTCGCAATATAGAAACGGGAAACAGGGAAAACTGAAGAGAGCAGAAATTGTTGTGTGCAAATGAAATGCTCCACTTGCCTGGCAGCAAAGCATTTGGAGAAAACTTCAGCTCTGGGTCTGATTTGAAATAAAGCCAAGTTTTTACCAACTCGCAGCAAATTAAGGGTTTAATCCTGGTTTTGGTGGGGTGAGGCTTTGTGATTGGATATGTGCAGTGAGGAATAGCTCTAAAAAAGCTTTTTTTGGGGGAGGTTTTGTGGAGACCCCTTTGGGCCCCACAGAGCTGGTTCATGCCCAGGATGCTTTTTCTTCTCAATCTCTCACGTCAGGGAAAAATAACAAAAGACTTCATTGCTGCTTCAGGTTGTTTATTCTAGGTTATCAAGGATTCAGGAACACAGAGTCTCCACTGTGTCCAGGTGCCAAATGGCCAATGACACCCAGTGCTGNCTGATCACCCAGCAGTGGGAGCAGCCTCTCCCAAGGACTCATTTCGATGGCAAAACCTTCTTGAGGAGCTTTGGGGATAAATTTGGTCCCCAGGAGAACAGGCAAAGCTGTTTGACTTTGCTGGTCTCCAGCAGGGTTTGGCCATCTGCAGGCTGGCAGGAGGAGATGACAGAGTTCTCGGGGAACTGGCAAAATGAGAAATACATGAGCGATCCAAGGAAATATCATTTTAAGCAGGGCTTAGGTGGGCTGTGGAAGCCACTGGTGGAAAACACGGCCGGGAGCAGATGATTGGGATGAAGCTCCAAACCTACAGACACAGGACGGGGTGGGTTTGTGGAGGTGAGGATGCTTTGCAGCACCTCCTGCTTCCCATAAATCCTGACACCTGCTGTGTCCATCCTCCAGGCCAGTGGTGGACCAGCAACACCCCAAACCCGTCCGGAGCCTGTCAAAGCCCAGCCGAGGAATAAAACTCCTCATTTCCTCACAGACCTGCCTTGTGCTTTGCTGGCGAGACACAGCAGAGTCTCTGTTCTTTCCTTTCTTTACAGATTTCCATATTTATCACTCATGTTGCGCCACAGGGGGGGAAAATGTTTTGCAATTGGAAATTTCAGTGGGTTTGGAGATGCCTGTGCTCCTCCTGCCTCTTTGGAGTGCTGGCACCATTTCTTGCTGGATAATTATATTTTATCTGTTTAAGGTGGTGTTTTGGTGGTGGTTTTTTTATGGTTATGTTTTCTCGGGGGTTTTATGTGATGGCTTTATTTAGATCCTTGCTTGGGCATAAAACCTTAGAGCACGAAAGCAGCCTCTGCTTTGTTTTGAGGGAAAATGCAAATGGGAATTTGTGGTTTGGAATTGCATTTTGAAGGGTGGAAGGTGAGCAGACATCAATGGAAGAGGAGTTTTGGGGCAGAAGAGAAGCAGAAGTGACCCTTGACTGCCTGAGGAAAGCCCCCAGAGCTTCTCATAAATTCAACCAAATGTTTTTCAGGCTGTGAGCAGAAGGTCTGTGACACACTTCCCTGTGTTTTGCATGGAACAAACATGCTGGATTTATGGGAAGCTTTAACATTTGATTTTTAAAGCCCAAAAGGCAAGTGGAGAATGAGGCAGGAGAGATCTCCAGGTTAGAGAGTCTCCAAACCTGTAGAAAAACTGGAAGTGTGATTTTTTTTCAAGTGCTAATTTGTGACATGGCAGCTCTGGGAAAGTTTCTCTCCCCTTCAAACCTCTCAGAAATTATCAGTGGGACTGGCACAGGTCAGAAATTACAATTGTTCTTATTTTAAAAGACATTTGAGCTTGTTTTAATATCCCCATTATTTTCCTCTTTTTTTGACTGAAGACGTAGACAAAATGAAGCCTGGAGAGCAAACAATCCCCTGGAACTGATTTAGGTGGAAATTACAAAGGATTTTTTAATCCCTTTCTCTCCTAATATATGTACATATTTTTTTTTTACTTTAAGGTGAATTTGATCCAATAATCTCCACAGAAGTAGCAATTTTGCACAGAAATCCAATTTGCATTCCCAAAATACACCTAGGGAAAAAAAATATCCCCAGCTTCCACTGGTTACTGCCGACTCGTGTTTCCTCTGGGAACGAGTCTCTCATTTGTCTTTTAATTTCTCAGCGCTCACTCGGTGCTTAGTTTTGGGCACAGATTTATTGCAGCGATCATTTCCCCAGCAGTTTGTACCCTTTTCTGTACAAAATAGTTGGTGCTTTGCCTTGCAAGTGGTTTGAGCAGCAGCAGGAGTTTTGTTGCTTGTGCAGGGACATCACTCGGAGCTGAGATTGAGTCTTCTGGGCGTTGCAGTCGCCTGAATAATAAATAATATTAGCAAAATTCAGGAGCGGGGTGATAATTGGGCAGTGAAATACTTTGTGCTGGAAGTTCTGCTGCTGCAATAGACTTGTTCCTTTCCTTTATTGACCCTTGATTAAATTTTTGTAACAATTACAGACCAATAATAGGCAGCTATTGATTTCTGGGGAGGTGAATATCAAGATTTACGGGCGGCAGAGTGGAAGCTATTGACTCTGAGGAGAATGATGGCTGGAATCGAGTGGGGGTTGCTCATGGAGGTGAGTTCATTTCCATGTCTGATCCAGTGGGATGGACAGACTGTGGAAATGCAGTGCCTGGTGAAAGCTGTTTCCCCATGGCTTGGCATCAGATGGGCTTTGAGACTGGAAATGTAATAAATTTCCACATCATCGTGGAATTCCAGGCTGGTTTGGGTTGGGAGAGACCTCAAGGATCATCCCATTCCAACCCCATGCCACTGGCAGGGACAGATTCCATTAGACCAAGGTTCTCTAGAGCCACCTTTGTCAGGTTTGAGCATTTTCTACGCAATTTTCTATCAGTTTTGTAGAGCTCCCAAACCGATGGAGAAGTTGGGACCTGCCCCAAACCCCTGAAATTGCTCCTTTTGGTGCCTTTCAATTCAATTCTTGGCACCCAATTCATCTCTTTTGTTTCGGGAAGTAGTTTGTGCTTTTCTCCGAGATCTTTTCCGTTACCGTTGCATTTTGGGAGGCAAAAAAAATAAGCACTCGTGAGCTCTCTTTTCATCTCAAAAACCCTTCTAAGATCCCGCTCTTGTGCTTATCACCTTTTCCAGTTGAGGCTGGCGCGTGTCCTCCCGGGCACTCGAAATTAAAGGGTGCTTTGAAGGAGCGCTCCTCTCGGCGTCGGGAGGATGACAGGCAGCTCGAAACCTGCGCTTCGCCTCCGAGCCGGCAAGAATCTGCTGCTCCTCGTGGATGTGGAGGTGATGCTGCTGCCTCCTCCCTCCCTCCCTTCCTCCTCCTCCTCCTCCCCGTGGATGTGCCAATAGGTGGCAATCTCTGCTCGCACACGGATGTGGCACCTGGCACCTCTCCACGCGTGCCCATCCTCGCTTTGCTCTGGGAATCGGACGTGGCAAAAGTCCGACGTGGCAAAAAGTTCCTCTCACGTGGAGGGAAAAAAGGGAAAAAAAAAATAATAATGGGGATTTCATCCTTTTCACGGTGCCGCCTTGGTATTCCCTCCGAAGTTTGGTGGCTTGGCTGGGAAGGTGGGATGGAAAAAGGTGATAAAGCAGTTCCATGTCCCTTTAAGAGCCTTTGTTGGTGTGATGGGATCCTTGATCGGGCGGCTGCTTAAATCACAGGCAGCCAGTTCAAGTCAATTCATATTTTTGCAGTTCGTTAGCAGCTCGGGAGGAAATTGCATTTACTATAATTGCCTCTAATTGCACCAGATTAGTGATTACAATTATTGATGGTGGCTGATTATTCATTAGGCTTCAAATCAATTCCCCAGCTTCATCATTACCCAAAACAGTAACTCTGATGAGGAGAGAAAGAGGTCTGGAGGAGTCCATGGCCATGCTCCTGCCAGGGAGCCTGCCTGCCTCCAGAAGTCGTGTGAAATCAGCACTCCGAGCTGATTAATGCCTCGACAGGATGGGAAAGGTCGCTAGCCAGGACTTGGGATGCTTTTGGTGGCCAGGAGATGAATTAGTCCATCCCCTCTGCACTCCTCCTGCCTCGGGCGGCTTCCTCAGAGGAGGCTGCTCTGTGTTGAAACGTGGCCGAGCTTTGTGGAGAAGAGGAATAAGCCTTTGTGGAATAAACCACGCAGGATCCTGGCGTGGTTTGTGGCCCCGAGTCAGGAGGGCAGTGGGGAAAGGCTGAGCAAAGGGAGCAGCTCTCCCAAAGCAGCCCCGGATTCCCGGAGCGCAGCCCCAGGTGCAGGCAGCCACCTGTGCTGCCTCCAGCGATGCCTAATTGTCACCAGAGCTGCCTGACTCGCATAATAACAGAGCTCCGGGCCGCACACAGCCCACAGGCTGCTGGCATGCTCAGCTGCAGCGCCGTGTGCCACAGGAATTGCCTGTCCAGCCCTGCTGCCCCTGCACTCTGCCTTCTCAGGTGAGCAACCCCCAAGCTGCAGCTCTTCCTGGGGGCTGCCCTGCCCTCCCAGCTGGACAACCACGGCTCTGAGGAGCTGAGGGACCTCGGGACAAGGCTGAGGAGCTCGTGCAGTTACATTGTCTGGCGTGGATGGTGCTGGCTCTGGCTGGACGTGATGCTGCTCACAGGTCTGACCCACCAGAATGTGTTGGCCCTTCCTCCCATCATGATCCTTGAATCTTCACAGAATGGTTTGGGTTGGGAAGGACCTTAAAGCTCATCCCATTCCAGCCCCTGCCATGGCAGGGACAGCTCCCACTGTCCCAGGCTGCTCCAAACCCCATCCAGCCTGGCCTTGGGCACTGCCAGGGATCCAGGGGCAGCCACAGGTGCTCTGGGCACCCTGTGCCAGGGCCTGCCCGCCCTCCCAGGGAACAATTCCTTCCCACCTGCCCTGTGGCAATTAAAACCTGGTCTCCCTTGACCTGTTCCAGGCCCTTTCCAGAGTCCCTCTCCAACCATTCCTGGACTGCAGATGAAGGGTGCCTCAAAATCCCAAGCTGTCCCAGGGGCTCCTTTGCAAACTTTAACTCTATTTAATCAAACTGACTTGTAGGTGCTGAGAGTGGATGTGGTGTGGCAGAGCTTGAACCTGTTCCCAAAAGTGATGCATGTATCAGCACCCTTCCATCTTCTGGGGACCTGATTCATTCCAGCCATCCCTCCTGCAATGAACCTGAGATCCTGGATCCCTTCCTTGTGCGGGGACTGAGGGATGAACTCAGTCCTTAGAGCAGCTCCAGCTGTTGGCTTCTGTCCCCTGATTTGTATCAGCCAAGGACCCGAGTGCCAGAGCTGTGCCTGTCGGGCAGGGTTGGGATTTGTAGCTGAGCAGGACATGCAGGTCCCAGCTGCCTCCTTAAAGGCCACTTACTACCTACATTTCCCACCTATTGATCCTGGTTCTGCCGCCGTGCTCAGACACCGCTAGGAAAAAAGAACCATAAAAAAAGGGAAAAGGTTGGTTCTGTTCATTAATCTCAGCCGCTCCCGTGGTCGGGAGGAGCAGGGCCTGAAGGCTCAATTAGCCTTGGTGGCTGCAGCTCGGTGACACATGGCAGCTTCCATCACTTTCCTCTCGGATACTTTCCCTCCCTAAGTCTGCCTCCAGCTGTTTATCCCTCGCAGCTGGCCCTGAGAGGCCTTGGTGGTGGTGGGGGATAAGGTGGGGAGCACTGGGAAGCCCTGGGAATTGCATCCTGCACTAAGGTGGGGAGCACTGGGAAGCTCTGGGAATTGCATCCTGCACCAAGGCGGGGAGCACTGGGAAGCTCTGGGAATTGCATCCTGCACCCAGCTGGGCTGGACACCCCCAGCTCTCCCAGCCTGGCTCCAGAGGGGCTCCAGCCCTCAGAGCTGCTTTGTTGTCTCCTCTGGACTCTCTCCAACAGCTCCACGTCCTTTTTATGTCTAGGACCCACCCCACACGGCTCACTCTGGCTCTCACCTTCCCAGTCACCCTCTGCCCCCTTCCTGGGCTTGGCAGGGCTGAATCTGTTCTGTTCATTTGGGAATTCCTTCCTCCTGCAGTGTGTGCACCCTGACTGGCCTGTTTGGGCCTCTATGGTTTTCCTCCTAATTTGTCTGAGCATATGCTCAGGAGTGATTTGTTTGGTGATTGTTCACAGAACAGAGTTGTTCTTTTATCCTGCCATTCCGAATAGCCACGAGCGTCTCGAGTCCCCAATTATTTTCGCAGTTTGCATTCAGCAGGAATTTGCCACAGCAAAATTCAGACAATTTGGATTCCTCTCCCATTGTCTCTGAGTGTTCAGCCTTTGCAAGCACCTGTAGGATTTTGGAATGACAGGGAGAAATCTCCTCTTCCACTCAGGCAAGGAACAACTCAAAAGCATGGACCAAAAGTAGGTTTTAGGTCAAACGGCTGAAAAAGCAACCCCAATATTTTCCAATCTGATTTTTAAGGACTAAACTCCTGCTGAAGGTTTGGGATCAACAGTACTGAGTGCACCTTCCATGGGTTTGCATGGAATTAGTTAATATGGATTTATAGAAAGGGACTTTTAAGCAGGTCTCTTTGAAAACTTTAACTTGCAAAAGTTAAAGGAAAAACTAAGGTACCAGTAGGGAATAAAACTGGCATCATCAGAGCCTTTCTAGTGGAGTGACACAGCTTGAACTGGACTAATGAGCCTGAGAGTTTAAAAAAAAAGATTATGTGTGTCTCTATATCTCTGTGTCTCACATTTGTACCTTTGAAGTGCTGGCAGTGGGACGCCTTGGGTTCGGCTGGGCTGCAAACACTCATGGCACTGGATGTCCACTACTTATCCCGAATTTTCTGCATTTTGCTACTTCCAGCATCATTGCAAGAGGCTCCTCTCCCCTCGTGGCACTGTCCAGTGCCCAGAAGTGACATGAAGTAGGTGTGAAGTTTGTTCTTGGGGGTATCTGTGACCTCAGGGGTGGCAGAGGGGTCTCCTCCTCCTCATAGTGCTGAGTCAGCATTGTCTAGGAAGTTGAATGAGGAATTGGATTCTCATTTTGGCGTGGAAAGACCTTTACCTGCAGATAAAGGAAATTAGAAAATTAATTAACAAACCGAAATCTTTATGTTCGAGCTGGGTAATTCCCCTGCTTCCCAGCAGTGTCCTTGCAGGATGTGAACCTAGGAGAGAGCACACAACTCCCAGCCCCATCCCTCTCTCGGCTAAAGTGCTCCAAGGGAGTTTTCAGGCGATTTACAGCTGACTTAGGAGATCAATCTCTCCCGGCAGATGGGAGGGAACTCATTTTGGGGTTTTGAAGCAAACACAGTTAAATCTTCTTTTCCCGGCTGAGCTGCTTGTCTTGCAATGACAGGAGGGTGGAGGCTGGGAGCTCTTCCCTGCTCAGGGATGCTCCTTCACTGCTCCTGGCTCTCCAAACTGCACATGGGAGAACGGGGAGCAGGTGCTGCAGGGATCTGGCAGGGAAAGGTCTGCAGGCTCATCACCACAAGGCTGATGCCTTAAATGGGTACCTAGAAACAGAGACCAGGCAGGAATAAAAGAATAAAGGAGGGATTGATTGGAAAGGCCTTCAGAGGTCACACTCTGGGCTCCAGAGGCTCCTGCCTCAGTGCATCCCAACATGGACAATGACAGCTCCCGAGTTCTTCCCACTTTGATATCAGCATCAATTGCCCAAGCAGAAGCCAGGCAAGGATGGAATTTGCCCAAGCTTGCCCCCCTGTCCCCAAGATGAAGGTTTGCAGTTGTTGGGCCCAGGAGGGTCTGGGTGTCCTTGGAGAGCGAGCTGGAGAGGCTTTGTTATGTCAGTGTGAGCATGAGAGAACAGCACTGAACGAGCTCCAGGGACCTGCAGAGTTACACTGGGCACTGCAGGGCTGGGAACAGAGAAAAGTTAAACCCTAAGGCATCAAGGCCATTGCAGCTGTTCTTAGTGGGAAGCCCCAAAATGCAGAGATTTATCTGGGCACGAACAGCAGAGCTGAGAGGGACACTGCTCATGGGGGTCTGATCCCAGTGGCTGAGCTGTCACTTCTCCATCTCTGTAGGACAGATTTCCATCCTGTTTCTTTCTGATGGCTTGGAGTGAAGTTATCTGCTATTGTCATGGAAACAAGCCTGGACGCAGGACCAGGTGGCAGCAGGCAGCACAGAGCCATCTGACCCTTGCCTGCCTCTCATTCCCTCCTCTTTTCCCTGATGCCCTCACTCCAACCCCTCCTGGTGCCTCTGCCAGGCTCACAAACTGGCTTCCCAAGGATGGATGCTCAGCAGGGAGGGAAAGCAGTGAGTTGCTCCTTACCTTGGCACGAGATCTCAGCGTTCTGCTGGGCTTTTTGTTGCCTGAATTCATAGCAGGGTGATTCCCCCACTCCAAATTCCCTCTATCCCAGGCCCGAGAGGAATTTCTTAGTAAGTGGAAGTTGTTGGAAAAAACATCCCATGGAAAAAAGAGGGAAGTTTCCATATCAAATTGTACCTGAGGCAGAATCCTCTACTTTCCTTGAGTGATGTTACAGCAGGAAAATTGAAGCGAAACACTTGGAGTTTGTTGAAGAGATGAGAATTGACAATTTCACCTTTTTATTCCTTTGGTTTTGATGCCATTTCTCAGGTTTAGGTTATTGAAGCAGTGCTGGCTGCGTGTGGGATAAAACAGCAGGATTTGTGGATAGCTATTCCTGGCTCACAGTCAGACCTCATGGGAGCCACAAAGCTGCTCCATGCCTCAGTTTCCCCCTTCCACACGAGGATTAACACGACCTGAGCCGTGCAGGATCTTACTGGGGCACAGCCCAGGAGGCATGGAGCAATTTAGAGGCTGGAAACGTTCAGAAATAACTTTTTGTCAGTGCCCAAATTCCCGATCCGAGTGAGAGCGCTTCGGAAAGGTCCCAGATGCTGGCAGGGAAGGAGGTTGCTCAGCCAAGCGGGACGGAGAGGAGCATGGTACAGCAGTGCGGAGCCAGAGAACGACAGCCTTGTCACGCTGACTTATGATGGATGAGGAAAAAACCTATTTCTCATCGGTGCCGGGAAGATGTGAAGTGTAAAGAAGGATGCACCAGGAGTCTCCGGGCGATTCATCTTGTGTCGGGCGTGCTCCTGGAGTGGGCAGAGTTGAGAGAGAGTGTGAGAGCCAGCAAAGGCAAAAGGCACGGGGAAAAGGAGGGGCTGGGGAGAAAATTCATTATGTGAAGGATAATCTCAGCGGGAAATATCAAAATGTCAGCGGCACCCCAGATAGGGGAGAGGAGGAAAATTGACTGGGGGCATTTGTCAGCTGGTTAACCAGGCGTGGATCGGGGCAGAGCGGCTGGATGCGGAAGAGGCATGTGCCAGGATGGGATGGGAGGCATTGAGGAGGTGGGAGAGGGGAAGAAGAGGAGCTGGATTCACTGGAGAGGGAATTTTGCCTTCAGTGCCTTGCAGGCGGTGTGTGCTCGGTGCTGTGGGTGCCACGTTGAGCTGGGGTTTTCCATGGAAGTTAAAAAAACATTACTACATCCTTACTCCCAAAGGGCTGCTCTTCATCTCTCAGGAATTAAAACCTGCAGGATGTTTTTTAATCTCAAAGGATGGTGCCTCTCTGCTGGCAGAGCAAGGTGACTCCCAGCTTGGCCACTGGCTCTGGTCCCATTAAGGGCTGTGGAGCCCCAGCAGCCACGGAAGGGAGTGGGGACAGCGATTGGGCTGCTGGGTCTGTGCTGCTATTTGCCCACCTGGGATCAGCCTGGCTACATCCTGTGGCTCATCCCTGGCACAGAGAGAGCCAATTTCCAGCCCAGGAGCTGAGCTCCCATCTGGGCTGCAGCAGCCATGTGAAAGGAAATTGGGACTGAACCTCTTTGGAAGAGAAAACCTTGATGTTCTCCCTGGCCTGGTAATTCAGGGAGTTTTAGTGTTTGATTCCATCCTGGAGTGAATTTCCATGCATGGAGCTGCTCTCAGCATCCCCACAGGAGCCTGGGAAGGGTCTGCACTCCAGGAGGACTCCCAACACTTTGTTTTCCATTTGGGAAACCTAAAAAGCAGCTTTGCTTTGAGAAATCCCTTGGGTCAGGTGGCAGCAGTGAATGGCTGGGATGTTTAGAAATGATTGAGCCATTTATTTCTGAGTGTCACCAAACCCACTGCCCCAGCAGCGCTTCCAGCTCCATGTCCAGGGAGAAGGTTTAATAGCTGGAGTCCCAGGGTTTGGGATAACAGTTGGGGCTTGACACCAAATAAAAATACCCTGTTAAAGAAATCAGGTTAATTTACTGTGTGAAATGAACCAACTTAAACTGCTCCCGAATAGACAATATATTGTACTTTTTTAGTGGGAGAGGAAAAATTGTCGGAAGCCTCTGCAGCAGCCTGCTGGTCTCGTGCAGCTCCTGGGGCTCTGATGGATGCTCCGTGCCTTTCTTCCCCACCACAAAACCCTTCTCCGTCCAGGTGACGCAGAAATCCCACAGATGGGAGCACTCAGCATCTCAGAGCTGCTCTCCAAAACGCTCTGCAGCATCCAGGGAGCTGCTGGTTCCATCCTGGGAGCATTTGGAGAGGATTCTGCCTGTGCCTGAAACCAAACCCAGGCAGAGGCCTGGGAACAGGTTGCAGGCATCAGAATTGATGTTCTTGTGTGATGTGCTGTGATCGCGGAGGAGACCTCTGCACTGGGCTGCTGCAAACCCCTCAGGGACCCAGAAAGATCTTAGAGGTCTTCTCCAAACTGAATTCCATGATTTTATGAAGCAAGGGAGTGTTGGAAAGCTTCGGGTGAGAGACATCTACTGTAAAATAGCAGGGTGCCACTCAGGGCCCCATTCTGCTCTCAAAACTTGCTTTGTTTTCCCCATTTTGTTTTGTTTTCCCCATTTTCCCCGCAATGCTTTTTCCACCCGATTTGGCCGAAACTTCTCCATTTCGGTGCCGCGCTTGTGTCCTTCAGCAGAGATAAATCCCAAATGCCTTTTTCCTATCGATCCTCGCTGTGAGCATCGTGGGGAGCCAGAGGTGTAAGTGCCACTCTCTCTCTCTCCTCTCTCTCTCCGCCGCTCCGTTAAGTGAGACTTTTAGTAGCAA
This sequence comes from Vireo altiloquus, assembly GCA_013396875.1. Lineage (NCBI taxonomy): Eukaryota > Metazoa > Chordata > Aves > Passeriformes > Vireonidae > Vireo > Vireo altiloquus. The sequence goes on along the minus strand of VZRF01008267.1, from coordinate 48,518 downwards.
ATCTTGAAAGGGAAAGACAAGTCTCCCGCACAACCGGAGCCCCCTTCTCCTTCCCGCCCCGGGAAACCGTGGTACAACTTGAAACCGATTAATAATACACAAAGGGATGATGTGGCTGGGCAAAGTGCGGCGGTTTCCTCGGCTACCTTGTGTTATGCTTTTATTAAGCTGCGATCTAAAGCGAAGGAGAGGGAGTGATTTTATAGCCTGCAGCGTCTTGTTTGCAGATTATTTTCCAAAGATGCTCAGTAGAATATCAATTGCCTGTGATGAGACATCCCGGCAGGTGCTGCCTTGCACAGAGGAGGCTGCACGAGCTGGCACAGTCCCTCCTGGCATCTGTGTGCTCATCCCCTGCTCCGTGTCGGTGGAATTTGGGCTGACACGGATCGGGACGGACCCCAGGGCTGGGGAGAGGATTTTGGGGTGGGGAGAGGATTTTGGGGTAGGCGGCTCTCAGTGCAGAGGATGGGGCTGAGGCAGAGCCGTGCTCGGCTGTGCTGTTGCATCCCTCCCGAACGCAGAGGTTTCTGTGGAAGCACAGATGTTCAGCCCCGCACGCCCAGGCTGCGATGGCACCGCTCATTAGCGCTCGCAGGGAGCCCTGGGGCTTGGCCGGGGGACAAGGGAACAGCCCGCGTGTCAGATGGCAGGGAAGGGCACGAGAGAAGGAAAATGGGAGGGGACATGCAGAGTGCCATGACCTCCCAAAGTCACACTGCAGTGTGGGGAGGGAGCCAGGAGCCTGCCTGCTCCCTCAGCCCCCTGACCTGCCCGAAATAAAAGCACCTTTTCTCTCCCTCGTGACGGGGATGGGTTGAGGACAGCTCGAGGTGAATGGCATTTTTCAGAGTGGCTGTGGCGAAAGCAGCTGCATTCCTGAGCGTACAGCATGAGTAAAAAGGGGGGGAAAAGAAGCTAAACAGGGGTTTTGCGTTACAAAAGTAATACCTTCTGGTTCATTGTGATGCTCTGAACCCTCCGCGATGCCTTGGAGCCCCTTTAAGCACCAGTTGGAGGAGGGTGCAGACAGATTCCTGCCATCAGGCAGAGCTTCCCAAGAGCCACAAAGCCCAATCAGCAGGAGAGGAACAATCGAGGCGCTGGCGGTCTCAGAGCTCTTCAGCTGATGAAGAAGAGCAGGGTCTGGACAAATTTGGAATGAGAAATCAGCTGCTGAGGAGGAACACCTAGTGACCTAGCTGGGGAAAGGAGGCAAAAAGTTCTCCTCTATTACTTGTGTGTCTTTTCAGAGCATCTTTAATCACATCCCGCGTCATCTTCATCAGAGGGAAGGTGGTAATCAAGGCAGCTGCCTGAGGCTGATGCTGTGTCTTTATGCTGCCGAGGCTGTTCTTTTTGGGGTAGTCAGGAGAGCAGCTCTGGAGTGTGGGAGTGCATTTGGGATGTATTTGGCTTTTTTATTTTTTTTTTTTATTGGAACCACTTAGGAGTTGGCTCACATTGTGCTAAGGACAGGGATTGAGATGCTCTTGCCCAGGGAGTTAACGAAAGACAAATGCAATGTAGTCTCTTATTTATTTTTTTTCCTCCTGCCTCTTTTCTTTGTAGTGGTAAAATGATAGAATTTCATGCAGTCAATTGAGGCTATTGAGTTGTTTTGCCACTAAAGTTCTGGAGCATTGACTGTATGGATTCACAGTGTCCCCTCGCAATAACATCCCTTTTAACAATGTGCTATCAAGGGAGAGCTGTGCAGGCTTTAAAAGGTTTTCCACAATTGTATTTCTCTCTCTCTCTCCACTCAATGTGCTGAAAGCAAACCTGGGGCAGGTTTCAAGAGGAGAAGGAGGCCTCGAGCCATGGCTGTGAGGGAGTCGGTTGTGCCTGTGTCCTGCTTTATGGCAAGACACCAAATTTCAGATTTCCTTGGAGCTGGGGAGACATGTGATCCTTGTCCCCTCCCTGCTGGGTCCATCGCTCCAGCTCTTGGCTCCTGCAGGAGCTGCTGAGAGGCAGCTAATGCTTTGTACTTACAATAGTAGTAAGGGATAAAAGGAGTGCAAACCCAAGGCTGAGAGGGAAAGCAAACAGCTGAAAACCCCAAATTTCTTTGAATTCCTGTGATTCCCCTCTGTGTGTGTGCCTGCCCTCATTCGCTGTTAGCTCTGCTCTGCTGCCCAGAGGAGAGACCTTTGCCAGAATGGAGCAGCACAGGGACATGCCAGGTCCTGAGGTCCTGGGTGAAATCCCCTCCTGGTCCTCCTCCCCGTGATTCCGTGGTGCTGTTGGTCTTTTCTCTCCTAAGGCCGAGTTTTAAATGAGCTTTTCCTTGGGGAGAGAAGAGTGGCTTTGCTGGGCGTGCCCTGGTGTGGTCCCTGTGGAGGTCACTGCTCCGGGGCACACGTGGGCACCCAGCAGGGTCCAGGTGGGGCTGGGGTACCTGGGCAGGGGCTGGGGTACCTGCTGGGCTCAGTGCCTTGGGGTACCTGGGCAGGGTTTGGGGTACCTGGGCAGAGGTTGGGGTGCCTGGGCAGTGGCTGAGGTACCTGCTGGGCTCAGTGCCTTGGGGTACCTGGGCAGGGTTTGGGGTACCTGGGCAGAGGTTGGGGTGCCTGGGCAGTGGCTGAGGTACCTGCTGGGCTCAGTGCCTTGGGTGTGATCCATGTCAGGTGAGCTTCACCCTAGAAAGTTCTCAGGAGATGTCATCCAGGGTGGGGCTCAGCCTCCTGGGATCCCTGTGGTGTTCAGTGGGGCAAATCAGAGAACCCCGGACCGGTTTGGGTTGGAAGGGACCTTAAAGCCCATCCTGTTCCACCCCCCTGCCACGAGCAGGGGCACCTTCCCCTCGAGCAGATCTCAGCTCCAGCTCTCCGTAGATCTCCCGGGAGGCTCTGTGTCCGTGCCTGCTCCGGGAGCACCTCCCGGCACTGCCAGGCCTCCCACCAGCCCATCCATAATGCAGATCTCTCCAGGTGTCCTTGCTGCAGTATCCCTGCAGCTGATCAGGCTGGGGCTGGGATATTTATGAAGCTCAGCTTTCCAAATTTCAGCTGGTTTTAACCTTCACTCCTCGGTTTCCTGGCTCTTCGGTGTGTGCTCTTTTAATAACTGTAACCCATCTGATAATGTTGTTATAAATTAATGATCTGCTTACAACCTTAACTCTGTTTTAATGAAGACTTTTTTTGTTGAGGAAAATAAAAGCTGCTGTAATTATACCTTGTAACTGCAGGGTTTTATAGCCGGTGAACTCATCCAACAAGCAATTTCGATTAGTTTATCCAGGCAAATATTCTAGTGTTGATTTCATACATATAAAAAACACACACAGCTACTTCCGTGAGCAGCAGAAATAATTATTCCTGGATCCCTGTGCCTGTGTCTCGGGAGCAAACTCGTGCTAGATTTTCTGATGCTTAAAAAAAGTTGAAATCACAGTGCTGCCTTTCTCTGGGTAAAAGCTTTAATAGTATCTTTCATCTGACTAGTTCCCTATTTTCCCCAAACTTGTATCTTGGAGATAAATGTGTCCTTCCATCAGATTTTATTGAAATGGGTTATAAGGTTTAGAAATCACTGGAGATGGGGAAAGGAAACAGCCGGGCAGGCACTGCTGGTGTGTAAGGCTCATTTCCTCAGGAAACCAGGCTGAAAATACTTTGGGTGCCATTAAAAAGTTGGAGCTGTCGTTTCAGGGTAAAGCTTCAGAGAGACTTGGAAGCTGTTTTCCAAGCGGTTGGTTCAGTCTGTGTTTCCCAAAGTGCTCGGCTTGGACAAATTCCTGCATTTTGGAGGCTCAGCAGGCAGCTCGTTGAGGTCATTGGGAAATGCAGATGTTTCTTTTGGTGCCTGCACTGGGCCCAACCCACTGGATCCTTCTGGGGATGTTGGCCAGCACACGTTGGTGCCTTTGTTCCATCCTCCTGGAGATTCTGGTTGTCGTGAGGTTCACGAGGTCCAAAAAGCTCTCACTTCCCTCCAGCTGAGGTTGGGCTGATTGCCAGAGCCTTTGTGCCAAGGACAAAGGCAGGGAACAAAGGCAGTGGGCTGGGATCTGGGAGATCTCAGTTTTGGGTGGCCCTTGGTGCTTTCGGCAGAGCTGCAGAGGTGTGTGCAGTGGGGAGTCTCTGTCATTAGGTCCCAAAATTCCTGTGGGATTGGGGAAGTCAGGCCAGCCATCCATGCTGATGGTAAAGGAGCACACGAGGATGGTGATTCCTTCTCCTGTGGCTGAGCCACCCCTTGTCTCCACCTGGAAATCCCTCCATGGCAATTGCTCCCTCCTCCCAACCTTGCTGAGTACAGATCCTATAACCACAGAATCCCAGAACCCTTTGGGTTGGAATGGATCTTAAATCTCATCTCATTCCCACCCCCTGCCATGGACAGGAACACCTTCGGCTATCCCAGGTTGCTCCAAGCCCCATCCATGCCCTGACCTTAATCCTAACTCAGCCTGGCCCTGAATGCTTCCAGAGATGGAGCATCCACAGCTTCTTTGGGTACCCTGGGCCAGCACCTCCCCAGCCTCACAGTAGCTGGGAACCTCCAAGATTCCTGGCAGGCTTGGAACAGTTCTGATCTTCACCATCCACACTGAACCCCAAGATTGTTGTGCTCATCCTTTCCTATGGGCATCCTGTCCCAGCCCTGCTCTCCTCNCTCTGGAGCCCAGAGTGTGACCTCTGAAGGCCTTTCCAATCAATCCCTCCTTTATTCCTTTATTCCTGTCTGCTCTCTGTTTCTGGGAGCCATTTAAGGTGTCACCTTCACCCCTCCATGCTGCCATTGTCCATGGATCTTGCTTCTCGGGCTGGAGCCGCTCGCCTTCGGGGCCTTCTGCTCACGTGAGAGGTGTAGGTTTAAAAATAACCAGAGCTGAGCAAGAAGTACAGTTCTGGCTAATGAGGGCACTGGGATTCGCTGCCCACAGTCACTCCTGTGGCATAAAACCTGCATTCACACCTGGCATAAAAGCTGCAGGGTTTGTGCCTCAGACATGGCCTTTGCCATCCTGGGGATGGCACCTGCCTGATGTTTTTCTGTGCCTCTCCTCCTCATCCTCAAGGTATAGAAAAAAATTGAATTTTCTAGAGATTTTACTTATTTTATTTGAGCTTCTTTCCTGTGGTCGGATGCTGCCTCTGCCTTGTGGATTCCCCACATCACCACAGTATCAGTAACAATAGTGGAATGATTTTTTTCCTCGGAGGCTTGTCTAGCAAGGCCCCTGGAGCAGGGACACTGGCCTTGGCGTGTTGAGCTGCATCCCTGCCCTGCAATCAATTCCTCCAATTCCAGCCCCCTGCTGCAACAACAAAAAGTTGAACCAAAGGCATTTCCCGCCCCTGAAAATCCATTACAGTCCCTGTCACCAGCCTTTTCTCACAGTTGCTTGTTTTTTATTTTAATCTATTTTTTTCGTTGGGTTCAGTGGGGCTGTTTTCCCATCCTGATTACAAGGAGTTATCGGAGAAATCCTTTGCCAAGTGTCAGCCCACAGGCACCTGAGGCAGCTGGAGTAGGAGTTATCAGTGTTTGAACAGGTATGGAACAGGCTCCTGGCCACAGACTGGGGCGATGTCCTTCCCTGTGTCCTTGTGGCAGGCAGGAGGCATCGTCTAATTAAAGATACTGAGGGAAAAACGGCTTGGATCTGAGTCTGGGCTGTCCCAGGAACTGCAGTTCCCCGTGTGTGGGACAAGGTGCTGAACCAGGACAGTGCCTAGGGATGCTCTGGCTGCTTTGAGCTGCACTGCCAAAGCTGCTTTTAGATCCAGCATCCCATTTTAAAATTCCTTCTCCTTCTTTCTTAAGTGCAGAGCTCCAGGCGGTATTTTCGATCATTTTATTTTACTCCTTTTTTTTTTTTTTTAATTCCCAAATGACGCTGCTATCTGAACCTTGGGGATGGAAGCAGGAACATTGTGGGAAATCTATGCCTTAATTTTCTACCTTTTTTTTTTTTTATCCCTCTTTTCTTCATATCTCCACCAAGAATCTGCATAAAGCTCCTCCACGTATCATTTATTCATCTGTATTTCAGTGCGAGAGGCTCTGCCTCGTGATGGAGATGTCATTTGCAAAATAATAAGGTCCCGCTTGCTGCAAGGAGAGCACCCCCCGCTCTTCCCCCACAGGGTCACTGCCTTCAAATTATAAATCTTTTTAACCATTACCTCGTGGGTATCCATGAGCACGGCACTAAGATTAATTCCAGGTCTGCTTCCTCGTCGCCTCCTTTGCTTTTCCTTTCTGCCGCGCGTTCGGCTCTCGAGCGTCGGCTCTGGGTTCCTAATTGGGTCGCATCAGAGGATCTTTGCCGTCAGCTGCTGAGCTCTGTGCGTTGTGCAGGGATGTAAATCACGGATATCACCCCGTAACTGAGCTGGGGTGAGGTGTTGGGAGCGGTGCCTCCCTGTGTGATCCCTTCCCATGCCCTACACGGTGTCTGACCGCCCGGCAGAGCTGCAGCGTGCCCAAATCCCTCTGCTCCAGGGGAGGTGGAGGTGTCCATCAAACACCACTTTGTTTTTATTTACAGGGTCGTTCCTGCAGCAGGTCGCTGTGTGAATGATAAGGGACAGTGGGGCGCTGGAGTTTTGGTGTGAAAAAGGCTTTTTTTCAGCCTCTAGTTCTCCAATGCAGCAGGACGCAGTGCAGACCCTCGTGGAGAGTGCCCGTGAGAGGTGGGGAGGCAGAGTTGGCTTCTCCCAAACACAAAATCCATGGACAAAGCCTTGAGTTCTAATTTGGCTCATCCCTACCAGAGCCAAGGGAATTGTGCAGTGCCAGCAGGGAATCCCTCTCTATATAAAGATGCTTTTTTGGGGTAAATCCCTGGAGCCCACCCCATTGCCCTCCTCCCTGAACCTCAGAGGTTCCTCCAGGCAAGGAGCTGCTTCTAAAACGAAAACAAGGCTTGGGATTGACTTAAACTATTCCTCAATCTGGAAGGATTTGCCATGTATCCTCAATTAAAACAGTTTAAAATACAAAGCTGCTGTTTTTATGGTTTTAACGAAATGTTTTGATTCAGAGGGAGTGTTCAAAGTGTCCTGAACCTCGGATTTTATTCCTTGCACCTGCCCCCAAACCCACCTGAGGCTGAGCCAGCTGCATGCCAGGAGCTGCTCACGTGGCTGCTCTTACAGAGGGGTAATTATTAATGACCCAAGGTGTAATTATCTATGTCTTAAGCCTTGCCCAGGCTCCGCTGACATCTTTCCAGAGGAGGGAGGAGGGGTTTCAGGGAGACACCTTGCTGTTTAATAAATAAAAGAAGAGATTCATAAAGTGTCTGGCAAGCACATTCCTCACATAGAAATGTTACGGAATAACACGGGATGAATAATAGAAAAGGTTATTGAAAAATTCATAATTTCCAAGCGCCGGTGAAGGCCAGGCTTCCATGCCGTTTATTTGCCTGTAGAAAAGTGATTAAAATATATATTATTGTCCTGTCTATAGGAAAATGTATTATTAAGTGGATACTAGCATGACATTTGAAAAATCCATTTCATTCCATTTAGTGGTGGGCGGTGGGAGGGGAAGGGGGAGTCTTTTTCCTGCTTTTGTGGAGGAAGGTTTTAAGGGTGCTATAGTCAGGCCTTCAGAAAAACAGCGAAAACAGCAAAAACAGCAAGAGGGGGAAGGGTTTAATTACAGCCCCTTCCCTCCCAGCGGCGCCCTTCACTCTCCGTTTTCCTGCCTTTTGCCTTAAAAATGGACTGAGTTTCCTTCACCTTTAATTGTTGCTTTAATTGGCGAGAACGGGAAGTGAGGATGGACAGTGGGGATGCAGGGATGGGAGATTTTCTCCCTGGACCACAGGGGTGAAGGGTGGGGAGAGTTCTGCTGTGGTTTTCGGGGTTTCTCATTAATTTATGATCTTGTGATGTTGACCTGGACGTGAGGTCAGCCTCGATGACCTGGAAGGAGAGGGACTTTCCTCCCTCTGGGTAGTGCTGGTGGGGCTGGTGACACCCAGGATGTCACACTGGGCTCATCCCTCTTGGTTTTGGGTTGTTTTATTAACCTGAGTGCACACACAGGCCGTGCTCACAGACCTGTCCTGAGTGTTGGCTTGGGAAAGGGGAGGATTTGGGGTTTTTGGGGGGATGTTGGGTGTGTTTCTTGGGCTTGATCCCTCCCCTGATCCATCCGGGGCAGCCCAGTTGTACCATGAGGAATGAGAAATTGTCCCGAGAAATTTTCTTGACCAAACACCAGGATTTTGATCAATATGACTAAAAATAACTCCGAGTTATCTGCTTTTCCCCCTGGATAAATGTCTCCTCTCCAAGCCAGCCCCATTCCTGCTGCGTGGGGAGGGTGTGTGCTTTGGGGATGGGTGCCATGCAGAGGTCTCTGGGCAGACCAGGTCAAACCAGAGAGTGAATTTGTGTCGGGATCTGGTTCCTACAGAACTCCATGTACAAAACATCTTTCCACAGGCAAAAGGTAAAAGTTGCTGAGCAGATTGGTTTGGGATATTTGGGCTTTTTCTCCAAGAGATGGGCATTTTGGGCAGGAAAGTTGTGTCACGCATAGCCAGAGGCATTTTGTATATCTGCTGCATACACCGAATTTATCTGGGGATTAAAAGGCAAGAACTGTCCCCTCTGCTCCGTTAATGTCGGCAGGGATACGTCATTCCACATTAGCCTGGATCCGTCCTCCAGAAGAGAGGTGGGAGCTTTTCTTCCCCCCCTCCATGCCTTAGATCTTGAGCAGAGTCTATATTTGCTGCGTTAATGACTCGGAGCCAATCTCCAGCTCCTCTTCAGTTTTATTCATAGATCCCATCTGGGACTGTCGGAAATAGAAAGGCAAAACCTGCAAAGGAGCCATGTGGCAGGAGAGGACATGAGGCAAGGAGCTGCTTCTAAAAAGAAAACAAGGCTTGGGATTGACTTAAACTATTCCTCAATCTGGAAGGATTTGCCATGTATCCTCAATTAAAACAGTTTAAAATACAAAGCTGCTGTTTTTATGGTTTTAACGAAATGTTTTGATTCAGAGGGAGTGTTCAAAACTGAGCTGGGCCTCCTGCATCTCCAAAAAAGAGACTCACAGAGTGGTGATGTTGAGCACCTCTGGAGGTACCTCCAGCCATCCATCCATCCATCCATCCATCATCCATTCACCCATCCATCCATCATCCATCCATCCATCCATTCATCCATCCATCCATCCATCCATCCATCATCCATCCATCCATCCACCCATCATCCATCCCTCCCTTGTGTGGAAATCCTCAGACCCTGCCCCTCAAATTAGATAATTTAAAACACACAATCCCAAGCGTGTCTGAGAGGCAGAGGTATTCACTGTGTAAAGCTCTTTAATCTGCATGGGAAATCGAGCTGGGCAGACATGAGTATGAAGATCTCGCTGCAAAGGAGAACTTAATGTACCCAGAAGCTGCTGATAGACTGTCTGATAGCTGGAGTCACAGCCCGGTGGGCAGCCTCTTCCTCTCCTGCCTGGAAAAAAACCAGCTCTGAGCGAGAATGGAGGCAATGGAAATAGGAAAATGGCAATATTGGGTGTGGAGGGGCTGCAGCTCACGCTGGAATTGTGAAGGATTAGGGGAAAGCAGCACGGGCAGGCGCAGGGATGGCGACGTGGCAGCAGCAGCTCCGTGGTCAGCATGGCAAATGCGTGGACACAACTTTTGTGATCAGCTATCTCTCCTTGCTTATTTATTTTTCTTTTCTCCCCCTCCCTGCCTTACAATCTCCCCCCTTTCTCCTTCTCTACCTCTCCCTACCCAGCCCCAATACCCATCTTGGAGGATCTAAATTAAAATCTGTTATCATTTCCTGGATAATCCGCTTTGATGCCCTGAATACAGCAGAATCTGTCCTGCTTCAACCTTGCATGTAAGTGCTGATAGCTTTTGAACAGCTAAATGGCTTTGTATATCTCATACAAATGTCTGTCTCATCCAGGAGCTGGCAAGCCCCGTGCAGTCGGCTGGGGAAGCTTTATGAGTTACAAGTGGAATTACTTTGGAGAGATGCTAAGGAGGCCAAACCTTTCAGAACACGTTCCCTTGGCATCTTCTGTCTGGCAGGGACGGCGCTCGCATTGTCTTAACCTCGCAGAGCAGCTAATTGCTGTTGTGGTGTCGATGCTGTTTGTCATCAGGGCTTTCCTGCGTCCAACCCGCAGTGCCAGCCTGGGTCTGCCCCTCTGGGCTTGGCTGTGGGTATCAGTGTGCCCCAAACCGAGCTCCTGGGGAGCTGTGGGTTGAGGAGAGCTTGGGCATGGATTTTTTTTGTGGGTTTTAGGCAGAGCTGAGGGTGAAATGGGTATTTCATAGCACCCCAGAATGGTTTGGGTTGGAAGGGACCTTAAGGATCATCTTATTCCGTGACACCTCCCACTACACCAGGATGCTGCAAATTAGTTTGTGGATCTCTACCCAGCCTGGCTCCTGGTTCAGTCGATGTCCCAGCTCCAATCCTGGTGTTCTCCCAGCAGAGCTGCTCTTTGTGCTGGGGCTCCTGAGTTGCATCCCCAGTGTGAGTGGCCACTTTTCCTTTTCCATCCTGGGTTTTCTCGTTTGTTGTGGGATCATGGAAGCTCTGTCAGGCCCTCCCTCCCCTGCTTTCCCTGGGGGTCTGTGCTGTGTCCAGGTGCCTCCCTCCTCACCCCAGCCCAGCACCACCTCTTGTTCCCTCCTTGCAGGGGAGGAATGAGGACAGGGAGCCTTTCAGAGGGGAGTTTTCCTAGTGGGAATGGATTGTAAACCTGCAGAGCAGGGCTGCTGCTGGGGGCTGAGCTGGTCACCAGTGCTCCTGGAACATCTCAGGTNGGGGTCTGTGCTGTGTCCAGGTGCGAGGTGAGAGGTGCTTCCCTCCTCACCCCAGCCCAGCACCACCTCTTGTTCCATCCTTGCAGGGCAGGAATGAGGACAGGGAGCCTTTCAGAGGGGAGTTTTCCTAGTGGGAATGGATTGTAAACCTGCAGAGCAGGGCTGCTGCTGGGGGCTGAGCTGGGCACCAGTGCTCCTGGAACATCTCAGGGCTAGGAGAGTGTCCATCCCCTGTGTGTCGTGGTTTAACCCCAGTCAGAAACTCCACCGCAGCCCAGAGTGCTGCAAAATACAGAGTGCAGCACCAAGTAATTGCCTGTCTAAAATAAAAGCCTGTCCAGCTGGGAGAGAAACCCGGAATCGCTGCAGCCAGTGACGTCTTCCTGCCCCCTCCGAGGACCCGGAGAGATCTGTGGGCATCTGGGGAATACAGGGGGAGGAAATTCTGCAGGAAGCTGTTTAGCAGTGGCCCGATGACATGAGCTGACGTGGCACGGCACAGCTGTGACTGGGAAGCATCTTCCCAGCTCCCTGCCCCGGGTGACAGGATATAAAATCACAGCCCCGTGCCTGGGGAGAGGCACTTAGCCAAAAACCCTGAGGAGAGGGGATTAACGGGAAGGAGCCAGAGAAAGGGAGGAAGGGCTTTATTTTTAAAAGGAAAAAAGAGCTGTAAGTCCTTTTTAGTTGCAACCACTTCTTCCCCATGACTGCCTTGCTGCTCCCCTCTGGTGCAGAGCTGGGGGACAGTGGACCTACATCCCTTGGTTAAACTGTGGGGGCATCAGTGATGGGCAGGGCGCTTCTGGGGGTGCAGGAGAGGGGAGGAGGTGGTTCTGCACATCACCAGCCTTATGTTCAGCTCAGGGCGAGAGGACAGGGCACAGCCAGCCAGCGCCAGCTGCATTCATTCCTCAAAGCTGTCTGTTGTGCAGGAATTCATCTGCCAAATCGGCCAGAGAGCCGGCAAAGAGCACCAGAGTGGACTTAACCTTCCACCTCTGCTTGTGCTTCCTCAACAAAAAACCCCCAAACAAACTGCTCTTGCTGAGCAGGGACTTTATCAGAGGGAAGGGGAAAGCAGGCAGCTGGGCTGCAGAGAGCTGCTGGCTCAGGGCAGGCAGCCCTGGCTCTCCAAGTGTCCCCTGGGAAAGGAGGATTCATCCCTGCTTGCTCTCTCTTGTCTCCAAAGGCTCTGAAACCTTCCAGCTGTGTCAGAGGGAGCTTCTCCTGGGAGCTGAGGTGCCATGGCTGGTGGGAAGGGGACAGGAGCTGACCTTGCAGTGTCAGATGGAGCTATTCCCTGTGCCATGGCACGGGATCTGGCTCTGGATGGCACGGCTCTGCCATCCTTTTAAGGATGCTGATTTTCCCCTTTGGACAGATGCTCGTGGCTGGGGACGGCAGCTGGTGCTGCGAATGCCTGTGGGAAGAGCGGGACTGGATGCAGCCTATCCATTGCTGTGCATCCATCACTGCATCCATCCCTTTGCATCCATCACTGTGCATCCATCGCTCTGTATTCATCCCTCTGCATCCATCGCTGTGCATCCATGGCTGTGCATCCATCCCTCTGCACCCATTCTCCTGCATCCATCCCTCCACATCCATCCCTCCACATCCATCCCTCTGTATCCATCCCTCTGCATCCATCCCTCTGTATCCATCCCTCTGCATCCATCACTGCATCCATGGCTGTGCATCCATGGCTCTGCATCCATGGCTCTGCATCCATGGCTCTGCATCCATCCCTCTGCATCCATCACTGCATCCATGGCTGTGCATCCATGGCTGTGCATCCATCCCTCTGTATCCATCCCTCCACATCCATCCCTCTGTATCCATCCCTCTGCATCCATCGCTGTGCATCCATCCCTCTGCATCCATCACTGCATCCATGGCTGTGCNCCTCCCTTGCTGTGCATCCATGGCTGTGCATCCATGGCTCTGCATCCATCCCTCTGCATCCATGGCTGTGCATCCATCCCTCTCCACCCATCCCTCTGCATCCATCCCTTCACATCCATCCCTCCACATCCATCGCTCTCCACCCATTCCTCCCCACCCATCCCTCTGAACCCATCCCTCCCCATCCATCCCTCCCCATCTGTCCCTCCCCACCCATCGCTCTGCGGGGGCAGCTGGGGCTGGCAGAGCCGTGGGCACAGTGCCTGCCTCGCCCTCCTGACCAGGGCCAGATGTGTGTCCCTGTGTTGGTGACTCTGCTCCAGCTGTGGCTCCTGCCGGTGGTGCTCCAGGTGCCGCAGGCAAGGTCAGCCCTTGCCAGCTCTGTCCCAGCTCCTCCCTGCTGCACAGGGGGTTGGTTGTGTGCAGGCTTTGGGGTCAGAGCTGGTCTGTGTTGTGGTGGTGGAAGGTGTAAAGGAGGGAAATTCCTTCCATCCTCGGGGTGTGAGGATGCCGAGGGCAGAGATTTGCAGCTTGAGCCCTGAAATGAGCAGCGTTTCTAGGGCTGATGGGCACTGGTGTGATGAGCTGCTTCCTTCCTCTTCATCCTCCGGGGCAGGAGCTCCTACCACTGATCCCCTCCTTTCCCCCCAGCCTTTTCCCCGTGCTGAATCCAGTGGAAAAGCAAAAAGCACTCACCCCTCCCTTAATGAACTCAGCATTAATCGCTTGTGTCAAATCCTTGTGCTAACAAGCTGAGGAAATCAAACAGGCGTCCCCGGGGAGAGCCAGGGAGTCAACACTCATCCATTAAAATGGTAATTTTGTATTTTTCACCGAGGCATTTGTCGCCTCTTGCCCTTGTGCACTCGTTAGAGCTTTGGCCTTTAAATTATAGTGATTTTTTTTAAAAAAACCCCAAACAACTAAACCACAAAACCAACTCTCTTCAGCCTTCCTCATCCCAGGAATGCTGAGCTGTGTACAGGGGAGTGTGTCTCCAGGTGGGCCATTATTTTGGCTTCAGTAACGGCAACAAAGTGCTCGTTGCTTCCAAAACAACTCCTTTTCTCCCACAAATTCAAAAAACTGGTCCCCACTAGCTCCAGAAAAAGTGCCTTGTGCGTGTTTTTCTTGAATGCAAGTAGGAATTTCAGGCCATCCCGTTGTTCTGGGCCTTGTAAGAGTTTCTCGTTTGTGAGGTTTCTGGGAAATCGCGGAGATATTTGCATGTGCCAAGGGGTTTTGTGGATGTCTGAGCACAGGAGGTGGGGGCTGGCAGCTGTCGGCTGCTCCCTTGTTTTAAAAAGTTGGTTGGGAGCGAGGTTTTATTAGGCAGCCAGAGGAGCTGGACGACAAATGCAGCATCCCTTCATCAGAGCTCAATCAGATCTGGGTTTTCAGCATAAAAGTGGCTTTTCCCACCCGCCTCAGCTGCTCCAGTGAAAGATATCAGCTCTGCCCACAAGAACCTTGCAGCTTCACCACCGTGCCAGTGGAAGGCTGTTAAAATTCCCGTGCGTGCAGCAGGAAAACTGGGAGTTACTGTGGTTTAACCCCAGTAGAGCAGCCTGGGAGAGGAGGAGCAGCAGGTGGGAGCCACGGCGCTGATGCTCCAGCACCACATGGCTTGGGGAAAACCAGTCTGCTGCCCCAGTGCAAACCAAAATAACAACAGGAAAATATCCTTCCTGGTGAGATCAATTCCCTGTGTTTCAGTGGAAGGTGTCCCTGCCCGTGGGAGGGGATGGAATCAGATGGGTTTCAAGGTCCCTTCCAACCCAAACCATTCCATGATTCTGCCATTCCTTAGGCATGTGGAAGGCACCGTGGAAGGCACAGATTGCTGTTGTGTCCGCGGTGCTGAAAACGTGATTTTCGATGGAGTCAGCGCTCGCTCTGTGCCATAGGTGTGAGCACACGAGGGGTTGGGTTGGCATTTGTTTGCCTTTTCCAGCCGAGGTGGAGTTCAGCGAGTGCTTCCTGCAGCTGGAGCCGCTCAGTGCCGGCACTGAGGGTGCTGTGCTGGGCTCGCAGCTCTCTGAGGCTCGCAGCTCTCTGAGGCAGAGGCTCTCTCTCGTCTCTCGCTCCGGCGCAATTAATACACCCTAACGACGTGTCAGGCGGCGCGGGGATGCGAGCGCGGCGGCGGCGTTTCCCTGCGGAGCCCGCCGCGCGGAATCCCATGAATAATCATGCCCGTCCTCCTCTCCCCACGCGGAAATATTCCGATAAATAAATAAAATAAATGACATTTTCTCGTTCCGTTAAAAAAAAATTCTTTCCCCCCCCTTTCTATTTTTCATCAAAGCTCTCCCTCTGGTGAGCAATTTGCAGGCAGCGTGGCACGGAGCGGCTCCGAGGAGAGGCTCTGCTGCAGCTGATGTGTTTTTCATCATCTCGTTGTCCCATTTTCCGGCACGAAGGAGACTGGTATTCCCCACCCCGTACTGGTTTCTGCTCACCATGCTCTCCTGGAGCTGGGACTATTTGCACCAGCGAGGTCCTGCCTGGATAACAGGAATGGGAGGAAGGCACAAGTGGGCAGGAGGGGCTTGATTTTACTGACTCGGTGTTAAATTAAAACTGGGGGTGGGTTTGAGTGGAGATCTGGGTGTAAAAGCAGTCAGAAAGGGCCATGTGTGTGTGTGAGCACAGTGGGAATGCCACGGGCATTCTGCAGGGCTGTGGAATCAGGATTAATGGCTCCAGCATCCTTCAAGCAAACTGTATCTCAGAGTGCTTTGTGGAGTTAAATGACACAGGACGGTGGGTAATATATGGTGTAAAGCGCTGGAAAACAGCGGCACAAAGATATGGCAGGGGGAATAAATTAAAGCCTTCCGTCAGAAAGCCAATAATGGGGAAAGGGGGAGTGGAGAGGTGGAAACAAGGGAGAGGATATTTATTTTCAGCTGAGCTATGGAAGGAGTGGAGAATCAATGGCTAGAACACACAGCACCTCATGCATAGCACCAATATATACACAGCCCTGGTCTTGGGGGGAGCTGGGGGTGCCCAATTCCTTCAGCTGCTGCCAAAAGGGAGGCACTGTGTGAGGTTTCTCCCTTTGCCAGGGGGATTTTTGTTTGGTTTGGGTTTTTTCAGAGGTGCTGAGAGCTTTAGAAAAGGGTCAGAATTTGCCCTGAGCTGGGTCCAGCTTCCCTCCACTTCCTTTGTTCTTCAAGGTCAGTCTTGCCTGGTCTCACCCAGCAGCTGCTGTGAGCCTCATGTTGAAAACTGGATTTAGCCTCACACCTTCCCCAAGCCTCCTGAAGGAGGGAAGTCTCATGCACCAGGCTGGGAATGGGATATTAAATGTGAATTTTTACACCACAGCTGGGATAGAGGCATGGCTGCACCAACTTCCAGGAGCGTAAGGAAAGCAAGGAATGAGCACCACACCCACTGCGAGGATGTCATCAGTTTTCATTGATGGGTGATTCAAGGTCATGCAGTGGAGTAGGAAAAAGCAGCCTCTTTTCCAGGCCCGTTTTTATCGAGGAGGGGCGAGAGGTAGAGGAAGGATGGTGCGGGGAGGGGATGAAGATCCCTCGTGTGCCTTGTTTGACAAGTTTGCAATCCAAGGAGCGGCTTTGCAGGCGTCCTCACGTCCCTGGCTGTGCTGGGGAATGTGTCAGAGCTGCTCCCCGGCTCCCCACTCAGCCCCTCTGATAAGGTAATGAGATGCAAGTCTTTGGTGTGTTTGACAAGCTGCTGTCCTACAGCGCGGGAGCCGGGAGTGCTCAGAGGCTGGGAGAGGAGATTAATTAATGCTAAAAGACACAGTTTGATGTGGCAATGAAATTTCGATTATAATAATCTCTAATTATCTTGTAGCACAAGTGCCTCGGCTCTCCCAGGTGTCTTCCCCAGTTTGAAATTGTTATTTGTCAGCATCAAAGGGAGGAAGGAGCTGGTGCAGGGGGGACACAGGGGGTCCCTTGGGATGGGGAGCCCAATTTCTGCCAGGGGTATCCCTTAGTGGGTGCATCCCTCTGCTTCCATGGATCCCATCAGCACCTGCTCTCCCAAATCAGGGAAAACCCAGGGAATTTGGGGCATCTTCAGTGCGCTTTCCACAGGGTGTAAGAGCACAGGGAGGCAATGTGAGGCAGCTGTTCTGTGGCACTTCCACTTTGCCTTTCCAGAGCATGTCATTCAAACACCTGGTCCCTCACACGTCTTTTTTTATTTTTTGTTCCTGGTGGTTTTTACTCAAAATCAACTCGTTCCAGGGGAGAACTTTGGTCTTGACAAAACGACGCTTTACCCAGGAAACTAATTTCCTTCAGCTGCTTTATTGCCTCTCCCCCAGGCTCGGCGAGCTTTAAAATCCTCCTCCTCCTCTTCCATCAGCCTGAGCCCTTCTGTTGCCAACATCTCCAGCCGTGAGGTGTCCCTTCCCAGAGGGACCTGATGGCCTTTGGAGAGGTCCCTGCGGGCAGGGCAGGACAGTCGAGCTCCGTGCATGGAATCGCAGAGGGACACGCTGGCACCTCTAGGAGCAGGAATAATTGCCTGCTCTGCTCCTGAGGGTTCTAGGCGTGTCTGCGCTGCTCCAAATCGTATTTATGTACTCAAAAATAGTCTCTGGAGGGGAAACATCTCGGGTTTGGAAGTCGCCGCCCCTGTGTTGCGCTCGCCGTGCCGAGGCTGGGTTTGTTCCGTGCTTGCTGGGGCTGAGGAGGCAGGAGACTTCCCTTGGCCACCCAAGCCCTGCAAACCCTGGGGGAGCTCCTCTCCTCCCCAGGAGCAGCAGCAGGATGGGGGAATGGGATATTAAACGGGAATTTCAATTTCTTTCCCCCCCCAGCAGGATGAGGGTGGGCAGGCAGATGAGATCCAGGGGGCATCTCCAAGCCCAGCGTGGGAAGGGTTCCAGCCTGTTGCTGGCTGTGACCTGTTGTGTGCCACTGTCGGCTGCAGAATCTCTCTAAGATGCAAAAAGGTGAGGGAAAAGCAGCAGGTTGCCCCTGAACCAGCTTTTCCAAAGCCTTCCCATTCTTTCATCCTTATGGGTGATGGAAAGCCACCCCTCCAGCCCCCCACTGCCTTCCCATGCACATCCAAGCCCCTCCAACAGCATCCCAAATCCCAGTCTTGCACTTCAGCATCCTCCGGAGAGGGAGGAAAAGCAACACAAACCACAGAAAAACCATCCCCGTGTGGGTTGTTTGGAGTCACAGATCTGTGTGCAAATGAGCTTGGGGGCTCACTGGGTAAAAAAAGGGCATGCTTGGTGAATCCCATTTCACTTCCCCAATGAGCTGAAAAACTCTTGGATAATGGGTTATGAGTTGTAGATCTGTTTGATTGCATTGTTGCAAAGTGGGAATTGTTTTGCAACATAGATTCTTAATCACTGAGGCATCTGTGATTGAATGTGTCGAAAATTGGTTGAAATTGAAAGTTAACTATACTGCAGACAGCTTATTCTTGTGTATAATTGAAAATAAATTCTAATACTCTTCTTGAAAAGGGCTGCCAGGAGGAAATTTCCAACCTTGTCCTCTCCTCAGCTCCCTCCTGCAAATCCACAAATCCTCCTCCTTCCCCTCTGATCCTTTTCCTCTCCATCTTTTAGAGCTGGGAAAGAAAAACCAATCTCTGCACATCACTCCCTGCATTGTCAGCTGTAAAATACAGAACTTGCAAATAGTTCCTTTTGGAATGCCCAGGGATGGGAGAGGTGGGAGGATTTAGAGCACCAGGATCAGGGTCTTGTTTGCCAAATAGTTCAGTTCTTCTCTGGAGTGTTTTTAGGTGTGAATAGACTCAGAAAATTCCAGGATAGTTGGGGTTGGAAGGGACTTTAAATCTCATCTCATTACACCCTCTGCCATGGGCAGGGACAACTTCTGCTATCCCAGGCTGCTCCAAGCTCTGTCCAGCCTGGCTTTGGGCACTGCCAGGGATCCAGGGACAGCCACAGCTGCTCTGGACAACACCTCTCACAGGAGGGCTGCTGCTGGAGGGGAGCTGAGCTGCAGTTGCTCCTGGCTCTCACTTAATTCAGCATCCAAGGAAGGTCCTATGGAATTGAAAATTTCACAAAATTAAGGCTGACACAGGGGAATTTTACATCCACGATAAAATTTTAGTGGGGACGCAATTGCCCTGTGACACCTCCTGGCCCAAGGAGCTGAGAGTTCAGCAGGCTCCAGGAAGAATGAACTGTTCCAGGGAATCATCTGGTGGGGAGAGGGTGAGAAACCTTTGCCAGGGTGGTTCCTGCAGCTCCCAGGGGACAGCAATAGCTATGAATAATACAGGAATCAGGGTCTTGGGTCACTTGGGATGAGACTCGAGCTCTCCTACCCCAATTCTAGGTGACTCCTCCATCCTCATCCCATCCCGCAATCCTTGCCATGTCCCCCCCAGCCACCTCCACGGCTCCTCACGCTCCGGGAATTTTTGGGTTAGAGAAGATGATGCGCACAAAAGGTCCTGCCTCCCCGTTTTATGCAGCCCACGGGGGTGGAAATCAAATGGTTCCCTGCTTCTGCCTGGCTTTTGGCAGTCTGCTGGGGGTTATTCTTCGTGGGATGAGAGGTCAGTTCTTCTTGACAAAGGGAGGGGACTTTGGTGGGGTTTTTTTCCTTGCACTGATCTCGAGCTATTTTTATTCCTTTTTCCAGCCTGTGATGGGACAGGCAGTCAATAGGTTGCTTTCATGGCCTCGTTTCGGAGAGGCCTTTGCAGGAATTGAAGAGATGGGTTATTATTAAGTCCTCATCATGCTAAAGATGCTTTGAAACCACACCTGGGCCTGCTCATGATCTGAGCCCAGACCACCAAAGAGGAGAGGGCAGGGCAGTAGCCCAGGATGAGGAACAAAAAAAAATGAAAAGCTATTTTTGTGTGTGTTGGTTCTCCTTTGGTCGCTTGGGAAAAGCAGGTTGGAATCTTCTGCTCTGCCCAGAAAACTTTGGGCAATGCTCCTTTTGGGGGAGTATCATGACTTTTATATGGGATGATCACTATTTAAAACTGGGTTAACTATGGAGAGTTCATCATTCCTTAAAATTATCATCCAAATTTGGCGTTTGACATCTTTTTGTGAAAGCACCAGCAAGGAAATAAAAGAAGCAACAAAGGCCGAAACTCAACCTGAGCTTAGCAACGCCTTTGCTTGTGTTAGAAATTTGCACAAAATCAAGTGAATTCATTTTAAATCAATTTATTTAAAACGCTGCAAACTCCTAATACAGACAGAACTAGTTTAACCTTTGCTAAAATTGATTTTGCTTGCAACAGGAAATTACCGAGTGAGACTGAAGTGATTTAATGGAGGGTTAAGCCTGTTTAAGTGTGTCCATTTTCGGGGGTTTCATTGGTTTGGAGAGTGAGGATGGCCCAGTCCTTGGGGGACCTCAGGGAACCTGATTTTCCTTTCTTGCTCTGCCATAGATGTTGTCAAATTCTCCTCTCTGGGGCTTGGTTTCCTATGTGGGACGGGGGATTATAAATTTTTCCTGTTTTGTAGGAGCACTGTCGTCTTGGTGGTGAGAAGCACCTTAGGGGGTGTCTGTCCTGGAAAAAATAGCTGCTGCTCCACCAACTCAACTGGAAATGATAACAGAGGAGTTGCTAACAGGTTTAATTTAATTGGCCGAGCTGAACCAGAGCCATATTTTGCATTGCAGGATGGAAAAATTGACATTTTTCCAACAGGAAGTTTAAACCCCAACCCTGCTCTGGCAGCATCCCTCCTCCATCCATCAAACTCTGCGTTTCAGGATGCCTTGGAGCATCTCCTCCAGGCTGGAGGGGGCTGCACGCTCTGCGGTCCCACGTCCCTTTTGTTGTGACATTTGTTTAGCAGGGCTTGTTTGAAGAGATGGATGAGGATGCTCCAGCTCAGCCTGGCTCCCCAAGGCTCCCCGGCGCTGAGTTTAAGGTTAAGGTGTTTTTTTGTATTTTAGAGCAGCTCAAACCTGAGTCTTTGGACGTGGAGGAGCCTTAGTCCACCTGTACATCTGTTTTGCAGTGGATAGTAAATCCCTGTGACTTGTCTGGGAGCGATGTGATTTGAATTAATCAAAATGCTCAACTGCAGGAGGAAAAAAAAAGAAAGAAACCCAGGTCCAGATTGACGGAAGCAATGGAGTGGTGATAACTGTGTTTTAATCCAGTAGCTGAGGACTTAGAGCAGCCGCCTGGGAATCAATCCTGCTTTTTTTTTCTTTTTTGCCTGGGGAATTTGAACCTGCAGCTCACTGGGAAGCACCAAAGGACGTTGGATGGATGGGAGGCTCTGGGCTGGCCCCTGCTCGCAGCTCCCTGCCTTGTGTACCAATAGGTATTTATTAATTAGGAATCCGAGTGGCTCCCTCGTTCAGAGGTTAGGAGACTCGCTGGGGAAGCTCTGGTCCCTATTCTCATTAAGGTTTAATTATACAAAGTAAAATATCATCAGCGGGAGGGAGCAAGCCCCCCTGCATGCTCGATGAGGGGAGGCTGGCAGGATGCCGGCACGGGGGAGGTGGACGTGGCTTTGGGTCCCTGTGGACGGGGGATGGCTCCCATCTGGAGTGGAGGATTTTGGGATCTCTTCCCTTCTCCTCTTGAAGAGCTGTGGTGCAAATCCAGGCAGTCCAGCCCACGTAGGGCAGTGTTGATTCCACAGAGGTCGGCTGCCAACCAGGTATCGCTGTGGAGCGAGTGGCAAACGATCCCAGGCTGCTGTTAACTTAAGTATCCATCTGCGTGCATCCCGGGAGCCCATAAATTGTAGGGATAATTAGTAGCTGCCATACAGAGAGCAGCGGGGCACTAACCATTTGCGCTCGAGGTTTGGAGCCCCTTCTACCCTGGCAGAGGAGCAGTGGGGAGGAAGGGTGAGGAGGTTCCTCCTGCTCGGGGAAGGTCTGACAGGGAGGGATGGGGAGGAAGGGTGAGGAGGTTCCTCCTCCTCGGGGCAGGTCTGACACAGCACAGCCTCAGGGAGCGCTCAGGGAGCAGTGTGGCACACGTGTGGCTTCGTCCTGACTTGGAGAAGTGGTGCTTGATGAGTGGAAGTCACTCTCTCTCTCTGAGAAGTCACCCCGAGCTCTTGCTGCCTGCAACCTTTGCTTCATCCTCGCCACAGGCTTTTCACCACCACAGGCACCTTGATCCCGGTTTTCACAACGTGGAAACTGAGGCAAGGTAGAGAACTGTGGTTTCACTGCCAAGGTCAAGGCGAGTTTCCTGTTTTTCCTGCTGCTCTGGTCAGCAGGGTGCAGGTTCTGCTCCCGGGTGGCTGTGGCCAGGGCAGAGGCAGCAGGGCAGAGCAGCTCCGGAGGAGGCGAGTGGTAATGAGTTCACGTTTTGGAAGTGCTCTCAGGTGAAAGTTGCTCTCCAGGAGAAGTGCAAAGAGTGCTGATTTGCATTCTTATTGCAGGCAATATCCATGGGGAGAGAATGTCAGAACAGCTGTTATGTCAAATTACCTTCCTCCAGTAACAGGGGATTTTATCTGTCATCTCGTGCAGGGCAGAGGCACTTGCACCCCTTGGGGGAAGCCTGGGTTTGCATATTTTTTGCATCCAGTGCTTTTGTGGAATGACTTCTCCGAGTCCAGCGCTGGGAGAGGCTCTGGGCGAGCAGCAGGGTGAGGGATGGAGAGCAGATGGAGCAGAGCAAAGAGGGGACGGAGCAAGGCTGGGATCAGCCCAGGAGCTGCTCCTCCCCATCCCTTCCCCATCCCAGGTCTTTCCCCACCCCAGCCTGTAGCAGCAGCTCGGTGTGTCCTGCGTCGTGAAGCTTTTATTACAGCCTTTCAGTATAATAACTTCTTAATTAACTCAAGCGATGGCTTTACTTCTTGGAGCTCGTTTCCAAAAAAGCTTAATTTTATTTCTGCGCAAAATTAATATTTTTCGTTTTTCTGCTTGGAAAAAGCAGCAGCATCCGTGTGGAGGGGGAGGGGAGGAAGCTGAGCCAGCACAGCTCCTCGCACCAAAAGGTTTCTGCTGTCGTCTGTGTTTTCCCAAGCAGCCATCAAGTTCTAGTGATCATTTGCAGGGAGGAAAAAATAAAAATAAAACCAAGCGTGGATCAAGATCGTTAAAAGGCTCCATCTGGATGGTGCTAAGGATGGGTGATGGCAGCAGGACTTGGCCCTGCCTGGCCTCAGCTGTCCCCATTGCAGCCAGGGACAGGCAAGCAGAATATTTTTACGTTTAGGTGGGGTCTGGGGGCTTGCAAGAGCCTCCAAATGTCCTTTGTGCCTCTGGGCTGTGCAGTGAGGCCCTGCAGCAGGAGGGTGCTGGGCATGGATTTGGTGCATCCAAGCTCTGCATGTGGAGGTCTGCTGGGTTTGGGGAGGGATTGCCCTTTGGTGTCATGCCCAGGGCAGGGCTGCTGAACAGCAAAATGTGCTGCTGATGCTCTCTCCCCTCCCAATCCAGCCAGGAGACCCCAGCCAGTCCTGCCCTCCCACAAATCCAGTTTGGCTCAGGGTCAGGCTGGTTTTGTTCATCCTCGCACTCCAGGCTGAAGGTGGATTCCATTCCCAACGACAGCACCTCGTGCCTCAGTTTCCCCTTCCACAAAATCATGCTGATGCCTTTTCTTGAGGTGCTCTGAAACCTTTTAGGAGAGCGAGGAGGTGCCACTGCTGTTGTCCACGTGAATGGCTCTGGCTTGGCTCTGCCTTTGGCCCAGGACAGCTCTGAGAGGGTCCAAGCCTGTCTCTGTCTGACAGGATGTGTCCCTTCCCTGCTAATCCTGTGTGTGCAGCCCAGGCTAAGCTGCTCAGGGGCATTAGGTTTCTAAAAAAGCTTCAGATGGGACAGGGCACTCCAGGGAGAGGATCATGAGTAGGGCTGGGTGTCCCCAGCCAGGTGAGGCACTGAAATAGCCACAGGCCAGCTCAGACAGACTGGCTGTCCCCAGCCTCCGTTTGGGGACAAATCCCTCAAATCCCATCCTGTGGCCAAGCCTGGAATTTGTGACTCATTCCTGCGGGGGCAGGACCTCCAGGCTCTGCTCCCCATGCCCTGACAGGCAGCGCCTGCATCCTCCTCAGGGATGTGGCTGTGCCNACTCATTCCTGCGGGGGCAGGACCCCGAGACTCTGCTCCCCATGCCCTGACATTCCCCCACCGGGGATGTGGCTGTATTCTGCTCCCCCAGTGACACAGTGTTAAATATTCCATGTTATTAATTGTAACGGCCAGGTCCCGCTCGCAGGCTTTGATGCATAGTTCCTTTGCTGTGCTCTCATTCCCATGCTCCAAACAGAAGGAGTCCAGAGCCAGTTAAGTGCTGGAAGTGAGGCAGAGGGACGCTGAGAGATATTAAATCTCTGTAGCCTTTCAGAGGCTCCATAATTCATAATCCTGAAACGCACAGGCTGATAATTGCCCTAATCACTGGAGAAACATGGCCAAAATGTACTGAAATAAGCCATAAAACTCATTACAAGATAACAAGATTCTATCTATTCTCGGAGGTCGCGTTAAAGCTTGGCAGGTCAGGGAGTTAATCACCTCCTCCAGCAGAAGCAACGCCGATAAGAGGAGGAACAGAGCCCAGCTCTGCCTGGATCCCCCTGATCCGAGAGGGATCCGGAAGGGATGGAGTGCAAGGGGGCTCGGGAGCTGCCGTGTGACCACTGGCAATTGGATCAGCAGGGAAGAACTTTCCTTAGGGATGGGGTGCCCATGAACAAAAGCAGCCTGAGCTGAGCCCCAGGTGGATTTGTGGGAGGGCAGGAGTGCCTGGGGGTCTCTCTGGGTGAGGAGGGGAGAGGGAGCATCAGCAACATGTTTTGCTGTTCAGCAGAGACAGGACTGGGCTGGATGAGTTTTCCCTTCTCATCAGAGGGGTGATGCTTCCCACGCTGTCTGCCACAGCCCAGTGCTCCTGTATCCTAAAATCCTAGAATGGTTTCAGTTGGAAGGAGTTTAAAGACAATCTGATCCCAAAGCAGGAACACCTTCCACTAGAGCAGGTCGCTCCAAGCCCTGTCCAAGCACACCTTGAACCCCTCCAGGGATGGACAGACCCACCTTGTATTTTCTGCTCCTTTGCACAACCAATCCAGCCTTGGCAAAAGACTTTGAGAGGGAGATCCCTCTGCAGAATTATTTTGTCAGTTGTGGTGCTGCATGCCCTGTTTTCCAGGGTCTGATAATTAGGGTGCTCTCCTCCCCTCCATCCCTCCTGCTGCACATCCACTCTGCCCAATCCCAGCCCCTTGCTGTGCCATATTTTTTGGGAGGTGATGCCATAAATGGCTCCCTAGAAACAGAGACCAGACAGGAATAAAGGAATAAGGGAGGGATTGATTTGAAAGGCCTTCAGAGGTCACACTCTGGGCTCCAGAGGCTCCTGCCTCAGTGCATCCCAACATGGACAATGCCAGCTCCCGAGTTCTTCCCACTTTGATAGCAGCATCAATTGCCCAAGCAGAAGCCAGGCAAGGATGGAATTTGCCCAAGCTTGCCCCCCTTTCTCTCCCCAAGATGAAGGTTTGCAGTTGTTGGGCCCAGGAGGGTCTGGGTGTCCTTGGAGAGCGAGCTGGAGAGGCTTTGTTATGTCAGTGTGAGCATGAGAGAACAGCACTGAACGAGCTCCAGGGAGCTGCAGAGTTACACTGGGCACTGCAGGGCTGGGAACAGGGAAAAGTTCAAACCTAAGGCAGCAGGGGGAATGTCCAGAACCATCTGTTGGGATCCCCACCCTGTTCTGGAATGCTCCTGGGAGGGATGTGTCTGAGAAGGGCCCCTCGGAGGGGCTGTGGAAGTTCTCCAGGTGATCCCACACTTGCTGGCCCCGCCGGCAGCTGCCTTCCCGCTGGATTTATGGTGATGGATACTGGGCACGCAGCTAATCCATAATCCTCAGTAAATGCTGCTGATGAGTCAGTGCTCATTTAACATGAAATAGCCCTCCTGCGAAATCCATCTCCTTGGATTTAGCACAGCTACTTGTTGACTAAATATTAATTGGTTATTAAAAGTATCGGTGAGAGGGAAGGAATTCTGAGTTTCCCAGGGCTGTGGCTGGTTCTGTGTCCCACGGATGTGTCTTTTCCTGGTTCCTGGACACAGAGACCTCTCTTTCTCCAGTGCCTGAGCCCTCCTTGCCCAAATTTGTTATCCCCCTTTTGTTTACCACTCTCAACCTTGAAAAAAAGACAGGGAAGGGGTCGAGGTCCCTGGTATCAATAACAGCAACACCTCGGCACGTCCCTCTTTCTCCAACTTAATCCTCCTTCCTTTTTCCTTCTTTTTTGTATGGATTTTTTAAAAAAATTATTAGTTTTTTCCCTTTGCCCTGCCTTGAGGGATTAAATGCAGCAAGATGCAACAAGGACAAGGGTTGATACCTGTGATACTGGGGAGCAAGAGGGGCTGGGAGGAGGGAGAGGTATGTTGGGTGAGTGAAATATCTTCTGGTGTCTTCCAAATCCCTCCAAATCCTGCTGTGCCTGTGGATGGGGCTGCAGGAGGGGAGCTGTGAGTAGCCATGGGAGCTGTGAGTAGCCATGGGAGCTGTGAGTAGCCATGGGAGCTGTGCCTTCCCCTCGGCCACGCTGGAATTGCAGGGCTCTGGGAGATCTCCAAGCCTAGGGAGGGGAAGAGGACCAGAACAGCTCTCCTGAGGGAGTGTTGGGGTTGCAGGGGATCCTAGACCCCAGAATGTATTTACAGATGTTGGAAAAGGGAGTTATTGCTAGAAGATCAGCAGTGACACTCCCTGAGGGGTGCAGCACCTCTCTGTGTTGCTGCTCAGAGAGGATCCATGCACTTTCCTGTGGCTGGAATGAGATGTTTTAAGCAGAGAACTTGGAGAAATGTGGATATTCAGTTATTGCTGGGGCAGGTGGGCAGTGGCTCTGCCCTAGGTGCCAACCTGAGCAGACCCTCCACAGCATCCCAGGGACACTTGAGGTAATTTTCTCCTGAGCAGGATTTTAACCAGGAAAATCCTGTCGGTTGGAAAAACACATCATTTTTTTTTCAGCATAAAACGAATAAAAGGAACACTTTTTGTGTGCTTGCCATGGAGTTGTGTCCTGCTGGGTGACAGGAGCAACAGTTCAAAGCTGTCATGCGTTTTCTGTCCCTCAATCTTCCCTCCTGGTCCATAAGGGATGGTGGGGCCTGCAAACAAAGATCCCTACAGGTGCGGGAAGTGTTGCATTGCCCAGTGTGAAAAATCAATAAATTTTTAAAATTTAAGTTTTAAATTTAAAAAATTTTAAAGTTTAAATAAAATCGATTTGCTCCCTGAAAAAAAAAACAAAAACAAAAACAAAAAAATAATATCCCAAACAACAAAACCCCACAGGACTCAGGAAAACTTGTTAAAAAGCAGGGCAAAGGGAGAGCAAGAGCTCCTCTCAAAGGAGTGGTGGTTGCAGAGGGAGATCTTAGGAAGCTGATAATGAACCCAAGCGCTTTGCTGGGGAGGTGGAATGGGATCAGCGGGAATGGTGCCCGGCGGGAGGACGCGCGAACTGCTGGTCAGGGTTTGACTCCCACCCTGTTTTTCCCAGTTTTCTCCCATTCCCGCTCGAGGTTCGCAGTGGTGCCCGGGGCGGTCCCTGGCGCTGCGGTCCCGCACTGCTGGAGCATCCCAGCGCCCCGGCCGGGGGGAGCTGGGCACCTTCCCGGCGTCGGTGAGGCTCTGTCCCCATCTAGCGATGGCTGTGCCGTGCCTGGCGCTGCTGCAGCTCCGCGGGATCCGCTGCCGTGGGAAGGAGCCGAGCTTGGGCCCTGCCCTCGCCTCCCTGCTCCAAACCCTCGCCAGGCAACGGCAGGGACAGAGGGACAGAGGGACAGAGGGACAGAGGGACAGAGGGACAGAGGGACAGGGGGAGAGAGGGATGGAGGGACAGAGGGACAGAGGGACAGAGGGACAGAGGGATGGAGGGACAGAGGGACAGAGGGATGGAGGGACAGAGGGACAGAGGGACGGAGGGAGGGAAACCCATCGCAGTCACTTCTCCTCTTAAAGCTGAAAGTGAGGAAACCCCGGGAGCTGAAGGGGATGAGGAGCAGGCAGGCTGTCACCATTCCTGGTTTTAGGATGGTGTTAGAGAAAACCCTGAGAGTTGAAGGGGATGAGGAGCCGGCAGGCTGTCACCATTCCCGATTTTAGGACGGTGTTAGAATGAGAAAACAGTAATTCATTACAGCAGCGTTCGTTTGCCAGCTCTGGGCTGGGACTGCAGAGTGCTTGGAGCATCCTCCAAGTGGGTCTCAACCTCAGGTCCTTGCAGGGGAAAAAAAAAGGGATTTACATCTCATGTACACACGAGAGAGAGGTGTGACAGCAGGCAGGGTTGGGGTGGGGTGGGGAGAGATTTGTGAATCCCTCAAGGAGAGGAGGAGGAGGAGGAAGGCAGTGAGGATGAAGCACTGGCAGCAGGCTGTGACCGTGGGGAGGAGGGTGATGGAGCACTCGGTGCTCCAGGCTCCCATTACAGACAGGGGCTGCTCGGCATGATGCCTTAAATGGGTACCTAGAAACAAAGACCAGACAGGAATAAAGGAATAAAGGAGGGATTGACTGGAAAGGCCTTCAGAGGTCACACTCTGGGCTCCAGAGGCTCCTGCCTCAGTGCATCCCAACATGGACAATGCCAGCTCCCGAGTTCTTCCCACTTTGATATCAGCATCAAGTTACAAACTAGAACTTCAGTTAATGATGCAATTTTTCTAAGGCTTCCCCCCTTTCTAAGATGAAGGTTTGCAGTTGTTGGGCCCAGGAGGGTCTGGGTGTCCTTGGAGAGCGAGCTGGAGAGGCTTTGTTATGTCAGTGTGAGCATGAGAGAACAGCACTGAACGAGCTCCAGGGAACTGCAGAGTTACACTGGGCACTGCAGGGCTGGGAACAGAGAAAAGTTCAAACCTAAGCCATCAGGCTGTCCCAGTGTGGTGCTCTGCAGTAAAACTCCATCACCAGTCACAGCAGCGATGAGCTGAGCCAGGCCCGGGCAGGAGGAGTTTGTGCTCTGCTCTCCATACCAACCACAAACCTGCCTGGGAAGGAGCTGGGCCCGGGGATGGAGCTCTGCAGGCGAGCCCAGGCTGCAGCAGGATGTGTTCTCGTGCTGGCAGAGCAGCCCTGCTGTGTGCAAGGCTGTCCCTGCCACCACTGCTGCTGCAACCCTGCATATGGGAGAGGCATAGGGATGGGTGCAGAGGTCCTCCAGCTGCTCCCTCCTCTCCTGGTGGGAATTGTTAGCACCATGCTCAGCCTGATTGGATCACCCCCACATCTTAAACTCATCCTTGGGTTCCCCTCCTGGCAGCTCATGGGGCTGGAGATGCTTTGCTGAGGGATCAGGAGGGATGAGACCAAATTTCTCCCGCTTGGAGCTGTACATCACATTCCTGCATTTGAGGTTTTCTATATGTAGCTCATATATGTGCTGTAAAGGTGGGCAGGCAGATGGATGGGGATGGTAAAACTGCTCTTTAATAACAAATATCTCTTTTTGGCACTCAGCTTTCCTTAGAGATAGGGCCTGTTAGGCTGCAGATAGCACTGGAAAAGATGAGGATAGGAGAATTTGCCTTAAATTGTTCAGGAATGAGCTGGAGAAAGCCTTTCACTGAGTCCTGAGCTGCAGGAGGAGCTTGGAGACTTTCAGGGCTCCCCTTGTGCTTGGATTTCTCATCCCTTGAATGGGATGTGCTGAGATGTATGAAGATGAGGCCACCAAAAATGAATTCCTCCATGGAACAGGAGGCTGTGGATGCCTCATCCCTGGAAGTGTTCAAGGCCAGTCTGGACTGGGCTTGGAGCAACCTGGTCTAGTGGAACTAGGAGATCTCTAAGGTCCCTTCCATCCTAAACCACCCTGTGAGTTTCTGTTTTCACCTCCTTTATTTGTTATTTTGCTTTTCTCCAGCTCTCTCCTTCGCCCCCTCGGGGGAGAAGCAGCCGTGTGTACACGTGGGGCAGGAGGAGGTGGGCATTGGCTGAGCAGGGAACAAAAAAAAACATACCAGAGGGAAAACTGGACTCAAGGAAACCTTTGAAAGTAGAGAGTCCTTTAAAAGAGTTGGGAAAAAAGAGAGGAAGGGAAGTGGGAGGAAAATACCTTTCAATTTTTTGCCATTTCAAAGCTTTAAGCTGACCTGATTTCAAAGAACACGTGTGTAATACTTTCCCTCTTTCTTCTCTTTTTTCCCCCTAATAGGTAAGTGACATTTTATTCTACTTATCCTTGAGGCAAAGTTGGATTATTTTTTTCCAGAGAGGGGGGGATAAGGCATTCAGGGAAGGAGCCACACAGGCACAGCAGCCGGTGGCACCGGGAGAGAGGCATCCAAAAGCTGTCCAGGTAGGTGACTCCAGATGGGGACCAGCCCAGGAACGAGGTCCAGCCCTTGGGGGACATCCAGCTATCCCAAAATCCTCCAGCGTGTCCAGTTTTGAGAAAATCCTAGGGAAAACCCTCAGAAGGAGCCTTCCCAGCAGCTGTAGGGGAGCAGGGGTGGATCCTGCTGGGCAGGAGGAGCTCGTGCTGGGGGTCAGGATTGGGGTGTGGGGCTCACTCCCTGGTTTTGGGTGCTGCTGTGGGGTCTGGGTGTGCTGAGGATCAGGTGTATTCACGTGGTGGCTCACTGGCATTTTTACAGCCTCTTATTAATGACCTTGGGTGATGTTTTGGTGCTTTGGTGTGGGGGAAAGCACGACAGATGAGCTGGTTAGCAGGTAGAGATGCTCTCTGAGCTCCTGGAGTAGCTTTGCAATAACATTGGACATCTCCTTGTGCATCCTTCCCATCCCTAAAGCTCCCAGCCATGGAACAGCTCCCAACCCTTGTCTTTCTGGGCCTCTCTGCCTGTGGAAACCACATCGTGTGCATATCCAGGATGATTTACTGGGAGCTGGTTTTGCTGATGGTCTGAGGTAGGAATGAGGTAATTTCTTGGGGGCCTTTCCAGGCTGATCTCCTGTGAGTGTGCTGACACTTCTCCTGAAGATTTGGCCTGGCAAGAGAAACCTGAATTACAGCAGCAAACACCCTGGGCACCGTCCAGGAAGGGCTGGGAAGGAATTATTGTTTCCTGCCCCGTTTTGCTCTGCAGCATGACGACTTTATGGCCACATGCACGTGAGTGGGATGGGGCATTGCCGAGCAGGAATGCGGCTGGGAGTCTGGAAGAGACAAAAAAAACCTGCAAATAACAGCAAAAATCCCAACCTAAGCAAAGAGCAGCACGTCTCTCCTCCCGGCATCCCTCTGGAGCCCAGAGGAGCGCAGAGCATTGGGTTGTAACCTCTGCTGTCAGCTCGCTCTTTGTTTTTCATCTCCATTTCTGCTCCTCATAACCGAGGTGGCCACTGAGTGGATTTCCTGGTGCTGATGCTCCAAGGGTTATCCCAGAGCCTGGCTCTGGCTGAGCCAGGGAAACGCACTGAAATCTACATTTTTTGACTCAAATGGAAGGCAGAGCTAGGAAAAGAGGCTGCAAGAGAATAAATGCAGCCCGTGGAGATCACAGGTCTATAGGAAGTTGTTTTTTCCATGAAATCCTACCCCGAGTTTGCAGGGATCAGCAGCTCTCTGGGACTCTCTGGGATTGCTGTTCTTCATTAGCAGTTTGCTGTGGAGGGAATATTTTTTAAGCCATATATTCTTGTTTTTCAGCTGCTTATTTTCTTTACCGAAAGGAAGTGTCAAACCCTTTTCCAAGCGCGTTTTGCTGCTCCGGTGTGGGGGTTTTAGGAGGAGCAGGGAGGGAGGCGTGGGGAGGAGACAGAGAGTGCAGGAGCTGAAGCACATTCCCACAAATAATTTGTTACATTAAAAATATAAAATGAACCTTTTTGTGGTGAGCTGAGAGGAGAAGAAGGGTTGAAAAAAGTCAGCGTTTTTATTTCCGTGTTGAACTTCGGCGTCCTTTTTTTCTCCTGCCCGGATTTGCAGAAGGGAAGGGAAAATTAAAAGTAAATGACTTAAAACCCACTTTGCTCCAAGAAGATAATTTTCCTTTCACTTTGATGTTTTGTCTCAAGGAGAGGGAGGGAGCCGATGAGTGAGCTCGGGGTTTATCGGGTGATACTTGAGATCCATCCCGGAGCTCCCGGCGAGTCCCGGCGGTGGCCTGGGGGACCCGGGATGGATGGGAAAGGAAGAGCGGAACACCCCCGAGGCGAGCCGAGCTGAGAGGCACAACACAAAGTGTGTTTGAGGCAAATATTTGGACAATCTCAAGGCTTTGTTTAAACTAAACGTCAACTGTTAATAGCCGATCCCGCAGGGAAAAGCGGATCCTCCTGCCGAGCGCAGATTAGAGCATCGCTGATGGGGAGGGACCGCAAAGTCAAAGCAGTCCCAAGCTTCGGAGTTTCTGCTCGGATCCCGCGTGGAAAAGCAAGAAATTAGGCAATTTCTTCCCCAAAAATATGAGTTTGTGCATCCCTTCAGTGGTTTCGTGTCAGGAACATTAAAGGTGCCCCGCGGCGCTGGGCAGGGCTGGGTTTGGGGTGGTGCTGGGGGGAGGTTTCCGTGTATGATTTAACAAAAAATATGGGAATATATGGGCTGGGAGATTGACGCAGCACCAAGGCTGTTCCTCCACCCCTGCAGCCCCGCTATCAGACTTCACAGGCATTGGGAAGCAGCACTATATAGATTTTAATAATTTTTCCTTTGATCTTGCTTGTCCTCATTCCTCTCCCATTCACACCCCCGTTTTTGATCTCTCCTGGAAAGTGTTTACA
Organism: Vireo altiloquus; assembly: GCA_013396875.1. NCBI lineage: Eukaryota > Metazoa > Chordata > Aves > Passeriformes > Vireonidae > Vireo > Vireo altiloquus. The sequence goes on along the minus strand of VZRF01008267.1, from coordinate 16,138 downwards.
CCCCACAATTATTGTAATTACCTGTACGAAAACCGGGAACATGCTGCCAAACCTGTGTAAATCCGAGGGCTTTTAACCCTTTCCCTGCTGGGCAGCCCTGGCAGCAGATGCCTCTGAGCCTGTTCCCTGTCGCGGTGCCCTGCTGGGCGCTGGCTTCGCTGTATTAAATGTGTTAAGTACCGCAGGTGTTACACGAACCGCTCCGGTTTTAGGACGTGCAGGAGGAGATAAAAGAGATTCTGCTCCTTCTCTAATCCTCCCTGCCTGTCCCTGGACCTCTGCCTTGCATGAGGAAGGATGGGCTGGAATTGGTTCCTCCCCAGCCCCGACTGGTGAATGTTATCCCTTCTCATCCGGGATGGATTTTCCCTTTCTTTGGCCAATTATTTATTTTTTTCCTTTATTTGCTGCTTGAGGGAGGGAGATGGTGATGGCTCCAAGGCTTCCAGTTCAAGGAATGTTTAACAAATACTCCCAGGCACAGGGTGGGATTTTTGGAGGGTCCTAAGCAGCCAGGAGTTGGACTCTGCAATCCTTTCAACTCCGGATATTCCAGGATTCTTGTGGCTTTTTGGGGATGCCCACCTGGAAATGCTGCTGGGAGCAAGACAGTGAGAGATAACAGAAAAGAGAAATGGATAATCATGGAATGCGGAGCTGTGATTCCATCACACCGAGGTGGGAAATCCCAGAAGGGAAGTTTATTGTAGGGATTGGAGGAAAGGGGTTGGGTTCAGCAGGACCTGGAGGGGATTTGCTTTGCTCCAGCTCCCGCCAAGTCAGGGGCAGCTGGTTCCCTCCATGCCTGGAGTGTGGCCGATGGGAAAAAATTCCACTGCAATCCAACATTTCTCAGGCCTTGGAGAAGCTTTGAGGCCGAAGCCTGGCAGAGGAGCCATCCCTGCATGTGCCTGTGCTGCAGAGAAGGGATGGACTGAGCTCCCTCCCCCCGAAGGCGATGGAAAGCACGGGGAAGCACCGAGAACAACAACAGGTCATATTTCCTCCCTCTCCTTTTAATCCCTGAATTCGGACAAACACCGACCCAGAAAGGGAGAGAAGAGGAATTAAATTAACGAACACAATTTCTCCCTGTCATTGCACTCTGACTAATGAGTCTATTTCTGGGTAATAAGAAGGAGCAGGAAGTGACAAGGCACTGTAATGAATTAGTGGCCCAGAACCTCGTTAGTCAGAATAATCTTTCCATGAAAGATAAACGATGCAAACATTAATTATGAAGCCGCTGCGGAAATGCATTTTGTTATTTGGCATCCCAAGACATCTCTCCAAGTTATTACTGGAGTGAGGTGCTTTAAGAAACAAAATAAAAGGGATTATAAAAATAAATTGGGATAATATGTTGGGCTCCAAGCAGGATCACCTTTGTGAAGTGATGCACGAGGGGGGCAGCACAGATTTCCAGGGGGTCCCTGTCTGCTTGTATTAATCATCCATCTCACACTGCTGCCTGTGGGTGCCTGCCGGCCCAGAGCCCAGCGCCACAAGAAATGTCAATCCAAAGAATTGCATCCTAAGGGGGTTAAAAAAAATAATAGTAATTAAAAAAAAAAAAAATTGGGAAGTAGGATTTGGGTTATTCATCTATGTCACTCTGCACATGGGGTTGCAGGGTTTTGGCTGGTCCGCTCTTTCCATAGCTGGGTCACTGCTGCTTCCTGAAAAAGATGGCTTAAATCTGGCTCAGAGGTGTTTTTGTGAGCCACAAATGTGGCTTGGGTTTCTCTGGAGGTAATGGTACAGCAGCTGAAATGAGGCTGGATTTTAACGAGGGAAAAATAGCAGGAACTTCTTTAAAAAAATATTAAAATTATATAGATATTATATGTGTGCCTATAGCTCTCATGTGGGAATAAGGAGAATCATTCCACCCTCACTCTCCAGCTACTGCCTGCTCCCACCTCCTCTGTATTAGTGCGGCTTGTCCCAATTTTCTTCTTTGTTGTTTTTATTCCCAATGTATTCCGGAGCTCTTCTCCCAGATTTCAAAGAGGCAGCGCCTGGTGTTTGGGTGCAGCGGCGGCTCTGCCTTCCAGGTGCAATTACTTTGCAACACAACTTTGTCTGGTGCGGTGCCTTTCATGGCAGCAGCCGGGAAAAGGATTTGGGGAGTGGGGTGGGGTTGGGGAGAAGGCAGGGGAGAGGAATCCAGAAAAGGATGGAGGGAGAAGGCAGGGGAGAGGAATCTGGGCAGGGATGGAAGGAGAAGGCAGGGGAGAGGAATTCAGGGAGGGATGGAAGGAGAAGCAGTGTTTGTGCCACGTTTTAGTCCAGCAGCACTACCAATGACGCCTTGTCACCTCCCAGAGCAGTTGCCGGGGTGGGTGGGATGGATCTGGCGGATGGGATGCTCTTCTGCTTCCCTCTGATGCTCTGACGACCACGGGTGACCAGTTCGGATGCCCCGGGCGGATTTCATCCAAGTAGCTGAACGAGTCAGGTACTCACCCAGATGCTTTCGCAAACCCTGCTGAGCATTTCCAGCATTATTTCAGTGTTATTTTGCAAACCTCTTGCCTCGCCTCCCTGGATCGCAGATCGCTGTCTGCTGATGGGAAGCAGCAGTGGAACATTGCCTTCGCCGAGGGTTGCAGGATGCAGGGATCGGTGGTTACGAGGTGCTCGGGAAGGGCCCTGATGGGGCCAAGCATGTACTGTGGCAATGCAAATACTCCCTAACAATCTCTGTGCTGCCTCGCAGAGCCTGCCCCGAATCCGAGCGCCTTCCTGCGGCTCCAGCTGCTCTGAGATGGGTGTGGTTAACGCGACACAACTCCGATAGCCCGAGGGCAGCTGTGCACCCAGAGGGCATTTTTGGGTCTGGGTCTCAGCCACACCAGTTTAAGATGTATTTACGGTCCCCGTCTCGAGAGTCCGTGTCCAAACTGCTTCGTTTGTGGGGTGGGAATATTACGTGGAACGAGAGGCAGAAGCCCTCTCTGGGTCAGGAGTTCGTCGGTGATCCCTGCGAGAGGCCCCGGGCGAGCACGCAGCCTGCAACACATCCATCGACATCTTTTCTTAGAGGCAGAAACACAGTACCAGCCTGTCTCCCACCCAGTTCCTTATGTCAAAATAGAATCTTATTATAGAATACCAGGCCGGGTTGGGTTGGAAAGGACCTTAAAGCTCATCCATTGCCGCCCCTGCCGTGGGCAGCGACACACTCCACTAGCCCAGGTTGCTCCAAGCCCCATCCAGCCTGGCCTTGGACACTGCCAGGGATGGAGCAGCCACAAATTCCCTGTGCCAAGGCCTCACCACCCTCACAGGGAAGGATTTCTTTCGTACATCAAACCTAAATTTCCCCTGCTTCAATCTGAACCCAGACAATGAATGATCTCCGCTTATTATTGTAGGCCCTCAATCACAGCATGAAATTCCCGGTAATCACCACCATCATCCTCGCTATTGTCTCATGAAAGGGAGAGAGAAAAGAAATAACCCCGACCTTGTCTTTTAAAAAACGTTGTTATTGTTTTCCGTCAATTGTCGGCTCGTTATGCCGGTGCTTGAGTTAAAGGGAGGGAGAAACAGGCTGGAAATAAGGTGAGGAACAGCCGTGTTAAAGCGCTTTGCGCCGGAGCTAAAGGACTCCGGAGCTCGGTAATTAAGGAGCCCAGCACCCCCCGCACTCGAGAATTGTGTTTCTGCCTCAGGTGCTCCTCTGCATGTTCAAAGTGCACAGGAATGGATCAAACAGGATTTACTCCTTTCTGCAAGGGCTGCCTGGCAAGCCGGGATTATGCTCTGGGAAAGCATCTGATGAGGAATGAAATGAGACATGGCCGAAAAGAGCTGCTCAGAAAGGTGCAGGGAAGTGGAGAGGAGGGAGGGCAAGGGACGGGAAATGAAAGGGAAAGCGGAAAGGGGAAGGGAAGGGAAAAGAGAAAGAAAGAGGGAAGGAAAAAGGGAAGGAAGAAATGAGGATGTTGTCCTGGCCTCATGGCCAGCTGGCTCCTTGGGTGGCACGGGGATGGGAACAGTGGCCATATTCCCACCCATTAGGGCTGGCTGGGATGTGGCCTGGAGGAACACTGAGGATTTGACTGATTTTGAGAGGGGCTTGAAGCTGAATTTCTCGGGAATCCTGGCCTGCCAGGCGGGCTGGTGTCTTCTGTAACGCTCCTGCCGTGAGTGTGTGCTGCTCTCAGCCCTTCTCTGGAGCTCTGTGAGTCCAACAAAGCAATCCTTAATTTTGGTGGGTTGAGGATGGAGCTTATCAGAAAAGGAGAGGCCTTATCCTGATAAACTGTGCTGAATTCCGGGAGGCCGCGAGGGGAATAGGGTGGCAGGAGAACTGTCTGGGCAAATAGCCCTGTCCTAATTAAGGCCACACACCCTGGGGACGCTCGCATCCCTTTTCTCCTCCTGCTGCCCACCAGATGGTGACGATTTAACCTCTGCTGGAGGTGAGCTCTGTGCTGTGGTGAGAGCAGGACCTGGAAGGCACCTGCACCTTCCCAGCTGGAATTCCATACCAGCACCGGCTCTGGGAGTGCTGATGTACTGCTGGTTGTCTTTTGCTAGGAATTGTTATTTTGGAGGCTTGAAATCCCCACCAGGACGTTGCGTTTTCCCTCTTCCCATCTCTCCTTCATCCCCTAGCCCGAATTCCCCCTCCTTCATTCTCCAGTCCGGTTTCTGGCCCCCCTGGAGTGGCTGCTGTGCCGCAAGGCAGAGCCAAGCTGGGAGCTCAGCTGCAGGGAGATAATTGACTTCGGAAGCGTTCCGTGTGAGATCTGGGAAGAAAACAAGGGGAAATATGTTATTTTACAACCTTGATACTCCTGACCTCATTGGAAATAAATACACACATAACAGCCTGGAGAAATCGGATGCTGCATTTAAAGGAGAGGCAGGGAGGGGAGCGCGGGGCTGTGCTGGCCTCGCACGGCTCCGGAGGGTACTACAGGGCTCCGCGGCGGAGTAAAGGCTTGGCAGGATGCGCGGGGGGTTGGAGTATCCAAAGGCAGAAGGACAGCCCCGTTTTCCTCCCCCGTGTGCCGCAGGGGGCTCTGGTGCGGTGCCGGATGGGTGATACTGGTGGCACTGGTGGCACTGGTGGGGCGGTTTGCTGTGCTCTGGGTGAGGCTCCAGAGGGATCGCAGCCCCCCTGGCATGCAGGAGCTGAGGCAAAGCCCCCCCGTGTGCCACGACGCAGCTGCTGCACCCCCAGATGGCGAAGCTTTGGCGTTGGCACCTTCCTGAGCCCAATTCCACGGGCCCGGGGGGTGTGGAGGGTGCTGGGGGTGCTGCTGTGACCCCAGCACCGAGCAGAGCCTCCGGGGTGCCAGGGCACCTTGGCTGCCCCTGCCCTCCCCGTCCCTCTCTGCCATCTGTGCCAGGGTCGTTAAAGGTGTGAATTAGTGCTTGTCGCGGGCGCTACTTAAAGGTAATGAAGTTTACTTGGCTGGGTAAATTACCAGCTCTCTTCAAATGGCCCTTTTTTCCCCTCATTACTATGCAGATGTATGCTAATGCGATGGTCTCCAAACACAACTTTGATGACCTTCTAATTTTTATTTATTTATTTACTTGACGAAGCAGTTTTTGGCTGGCAGTGTAATTTAATTAGCGGTTCCATTTCGGAGCCTGCCTGGCAGCCAGGGGAGAGGAGCTGGGGCTGCAGAGGGGCTCCTCGAGAGGAGACGGGGAGGCTCCCCCAAAGCTGGGGGTCACAGGATCCTAGAATTATGGAATGGTTTGGCTTGGAAGGGACTCTAAAGCTCATCCAGTCCCACCCCCTGCCACGGCCAGGGACACCTTCCACGATCCCAGGCTGCTCCAAACTCCATCCAACCTGGCCTTGGGCACTGCCAGGGATGGGGAGCCCACAGCCTTTCCGAGCACCAGGGCCTCCCCATCCTCACAGGGAAGAATTTATTCCTAATATCTAATCTAAATCTCTCCTCTTTTAGTTTAAATCCACCTCACCCCTCCATGTCCTGTCACTCCAAACCCTTGTAAAGAGTCACTCTCCCTCCCTTTCGTAATCCCAGTTTAAGTCCAGGAAGATGCAGGGGGAAGGCTCTGGCTGGGCTGGGATCCCCACGGGCCTATTTAGGGAGTGTCCGAGTACTGGTGGGATTAATTACCTGAAGTTTCTAGGGTGGTGCAGAAGGAGAGTGCTGAAAATACGCTGAATAAGAGGAAATCTTTGCATCTGGTCTGAAGGAGGGCACTGCAGGGAGCATCTCCTGCCGGCAGAGCCAGCCTGTGCCAGCTGCCAGCTGTCCCCTGCCCGGGTGGCCGCTGCCAGTTCAGTGTCTGGGTGTGGGGAGCAGCTCGGGGCACACACCAGCCGCGGCCCTGGGGACAGGGACCGCCAGTGAAACGCCCCTCGCAAAGCCTCAGCCTGGCTGTAAGGAACGGCAGCGCGGGAGGAGCATCTCCGACAGCTGCTGATGGATCTGGGATTTCTCTCCTGCAAGGGAACGTGTGGCACAGCAGTAATCAGGGGAGGCTCGGGAAGGCAGGTGCCTGGACCTGCGGGCAGTGTCTGAGCGCCCACGGGAAGGCTTGAGGAGGGGTGATTTCCCAAATTCCTCTTCTGCTGGATGTCCCATCCTTGCCCCATGTCCTCCTCTCTGGTGCTGCTCTGTCCCTTCCCGTGGCTGCCCCGCTGCAGTTGTGTCCCTCTCCTCCTCCCCTCCATCCCCGAGCCGGCTGCAGCCGTGCCGGAGGTGCCCTGGGGTGCCCTGGGGTGCCCAGGCACTGCAGCTCCAGCTGCTGCTCTTTAGGTTTGAGTGTTTACATTTGTTTATCACAAAGACGCCCCTGAGATTTCCTGGCTCATCCACAAGCTGGGCCAGAGAGCTGAGTGAGGAAACCCACGGAAGCTGTTCGTCGGCAAAAACACCCCCAAAACCAGCACCTGGCTGCCTCCTTGGCCTGGAGGTGCAGGGAACAGAGCTGGGTGCCTGGGTGGGGCCAGGCAGGACCTTCCCATGTTTTTGGGTGCTTTCAGAGCCGGACCAGGCACTGCTGGCCCCGTGGTTCCCTTGCAGCTCTCACTGGCTGAGCCTGCCATAGGGAGAATAATAATAATAATGATAATATTAATAACAAGAATAATGCTCTGGCAGCAGGATTGCAGCCTCTCCTGCCCATTCGTTCCGCCTGGTTAGAGGCTAATGGGAAACCCAGAGGAGGGGACCACAGCCCAGAGGAACTCGGCTAGATGGAGCCTCCCAGGGCATCCTTCATCCTCAGGGATCCGGAGCCTGCCCAGGCAGGGATCCGAGCAGTTCTGTGCACACACATGATGGTGGTGCCCAGGGAAGAGCCTTGAAACATCGGTGCTGTCCTCCAGTGGGTACAAAGCGTGATGCCCAGAGATGAGGGTGGCTGGGCTGGGCCTGGGGAGTCCCTCCATGTCCCTGTGGACCTCCAGCTCCAAAGAGGATGAGCTATCCAACCCCTCTCATTATTTGCTTTTCAAGCCCTCCATCCTCTGTGCAGTAAAAGCAACCAGCCGCATGCCAGGTGGGCAGAGAGGAGGTCGCACACCTCTTCCCTGCCTCTCATCCCCCTGTTTTTCCCTCAGCCAGGAGCTGGGAAGCACAGAGCCGTTTTGGTGAGTGGTGTCCCTCCAGCCCTGGGCTGGGCCAGCGCCGCGATGCTGGCAGCAAGGAGGTAGTTCAAACTTTCATTGGCGTATTCATGTCCTCCGATTGACTGATAAACTGGCTCCTCATTATGTTTTTGTGTTCTACTCGTCTTTTTAATTAGCCTAAGGGCCTCATTAGCAGCAGCAGCAGCAATGACTCTGTGATCAGCCTTGCCTGGCATCCAACCTGCATAATGTCGCACAGGCTCCGTGCAGAGGGGTTACCTGTGAAGTGCCTCCCTCCTCCTCCTCCCCAAGGCCCTGTTCCCGAGGGAGAGGCGTGGGAACAGCCCTGGAGAGGGATGGAGAGCGGCAGGGCTGCCTTCCTGACGGGATGCTGCACAGAAAGAAGGTGCAAGTGCCAGAAAGCTGCTCAGAGCTTCTGACTCCTCTGCTTTTCTCCTCTCCTATTCCCTGTCCGGGGGTGGTTTTACACCTCAATTTCCCTGCCCTCACCCTCAGCCCCTTCCCCTCTCGCTGTCCTCAGTTTCACTGGAGGGAGAGGATCCTTCTGGCAGGAAATGCTCCCGTCCTGGGGCCAGGGGACTTGACTTCTGCACCCGACTTTGCTGGAGGAAGCCAAAACCTCCGGCGCCGTGCAGCAGCCAGGGAAGGCCCTGCCTCGGCAGCCAGCTGGTGCCCCCTTGCTCTGCCTGTGCCATCAGGCAGCCAATTAGCAAGAAATTAATATTGTGATTAGCAAATATTATGATTTTCTATCTGAATCTGTAATAAGCTGATTATTCACTCGTGAGTAGCAGCCACTGCTGGTAGATGGAGCTGCTTTTGCCCTGCCAGGATGGTGCTGGGCAGGTCGTGGAGCAGCAGCACCATCCTGCCTGGGACGGGGGATCCATGCTCGGGCTGGCTGGGCTCCATCCCCGTGCCTGGAGGGAAGCAGGAGGCTCCCAGCAGCCCGGCAGCCCCCAGGCAGGGCTTGCTGCAGGAGCGTGCAGGGCTGCAGCCTGTCAGCAGATGGCAATGCCCTCCTGCGGCACGGCGGAGCAGCCGGGTGCCACTCTGGGGACAGCAGGGGCCGGTGGGAACCACCCTCCCCAGGCAGCACTGCCTCGCCCGCGGCGGCTGGGCAATCCCATGGAGACAGAGATGGGCTCAGCGTGGTGAGAGGAGCTCTGCCTCACCAGGTTCTGCCTCGTGTGGTTCCTGCTGCGGCTCTTGGGCAATCCCATGGAGACAGAGATGGGCTCAGCGTGGTGAGAGGAGCTCTGCCTCACCAGGTTCTGCCTCGTGTGGTTCCTGCTGCGGCTCTTGGCGGGGCTGGGACTGTTCTTCCTGCTCATTCCAGAGCATCCCTGGTGCTCCGCCCCAGAGGGGATGGCAGAATTGTAAAAGGGTTTGGGTTGGAAGGGTCCTTTAAAGGTCTAACCCAACCCCCTTGCCATGAGCAGGAGGAACTTCCACCAAACCAGGTTACTCCAAGCCCTGTCTAACCTGGCCTGGAGCACTTCCAGGGATGAAGAATCCACCAACTCCAGTGTTTTCCCCCTGTTACTCGCTGTGCTTTCCCCATCAGTTCTATCATTTTTGAGTTAGCAAATATCCGGGTTGATGTGAGGCATGCTGATGGACATCAAAATCTGCTTTTCCTCTGCATTTTCCCTGCGCGTTTTGGGTCTTATGGAAAACATCATGTATTCAGGCGTTCATCCTTCGAGAAGATATTGGCAATTTTCCCTCCCTTGCGGTTCCCTGAATACTGATGAGGGATAAGAGATGATTTTCCCTGTGTTGTTAAAGAGAGAAGCTTTCCTCTGCTTGGGGAAACTGAGGCACACACAGTGATTTCTCAAAGCCAAGGAAAAGGGGCATGGGAAGCAGGAGGAGAAAGCAAGGTTTGATGGGCTGGAAATGTGTGTGTTCTCCGTGGACCTGTTCTCTACCAATCTGGGACTGCTCAGTTTTGTCCTCTTGCAAAAAAAAAAATACTCAAAAATGATAATTTATGACCGTCTCGTGCCCTGGGGCTTCAGGTGCACAGGGCCCAGATCTGAGCTGATTTGGAAGAGCAGGGTTTTATTTCTGCACAGCTCCGTACTTGTGAAATAATCCCTGGGTTCGGCTGGTTTTCCATGGAAGAGGGAGCTGAGCACTAGATGGCGAAAACGAGCCATGGAAAAGGCCCGTGGTCCTCACCCCCCATCCTCCCTTCCCTCATCCCCATCCTCCCTTCCCTCCCCCTTCATCCTCATCCTCATCCTCATCCTCATCCTCATCCTCATCCTCCCCTCCCTCTCCCCTCCATCCTCCTGGCCCTGAACCTGCCATCCTCCCTGCCCTCACCCTAGTGTCTCACCTGAAGATTTGGGAAAAAAATCCACTTGCAGTGGTGCCAGGATGATTTTTTCTTTTTCTTTCATACCCCTCTCACACACTCTTTTATAGTTTGATGTATTCTCAGTGCTTTTAGCCCACACACTGTGACTTCCCAAGGCTGATAACTCAGCTCAGCCCCACGGCACCGTTAAACCAGGAGAGCAAACATCCTGGGAGCCCCAGACACCAAGGGCCTCTCCAGAACACATTTTGGAACCTCAGACAGGCCCAGCCAGGGGGAAGGTTCCTCACAACGAGGGCTTCACTCCAGCCTCTCACTGGGGGATCTTTGATAAATATGTTAATTTTGCAAGGCCTATAATTGTGTGCATTTCAGTGTGATGGTGTGCATGCATTTTCAGGGCATTCCACCTGGACCAAGTGCTGTACCCAAATATCCTGAAATAAATACTGAGGTCAAAACTCCTTTTCCCCATAAACTGTGTTTTGGTTTGCATTTTAAGACCAGGGAAAGGCATCAGCAGGGCTCTGAGGCCGGATAGAACTCATTGCAGCAGTGGAAGGTGCTAAAGGGGTGGGAAGTGGGAACAGTGAAAGGCTGGATGGAGAAGGGGTGAGGGCATGCTCTCCAGGGCTGCCAGGCATGGAATTGTCCTGTCCTGCTTAACCTGCTGCATGGGAAATCACCCCACCTCTCGTGGGCATCGTGCCACCCCAGGCTGGACCCTCAGGGATTTTCCTTACAGGTGTGGGTTGCCAGCTCTGTGTTTTCCCTTCCCCCTGTGCAAACACACAGAGCATCTTTGTAGAAACAGCAAAGCAGCATCGTCTCCTCTCCTCTCCTTTCTCCTCCTCTGCCATCTGACGCTTCTATCGCAGGGGGTTTGGATGCCTGGGGCCTCTCCCCTCCCGTTTGGGGAGCAGCTGCCTGGCAGTGCTGGGCAGAGCCCTTCCTGGCTCCCACAAGCCGTGGGCAGAGCAGGCTCCTGCTGGTCAGCCATTTGTTTGCCTCCCTGCCGTCGGGCTCTGCCGAGCTGGAATGGCTCTGCCGAGCTGGAATGGCTCCTCCTCGGAGCAGCCTCTCCGCACGTGTGTTTACGACCTGTGCCTAAGGCATCTTCCCTCCCCGCAGAGAGTTGGCCGTGCCTCTTGCAGCTGCTTTCCCTCCCGATGCCAAGTCTGGAAGGAGTTTGTTGCATGCTAAAGCACAGCAATCCATCCCGGCAGGAAGCAGAGGGAGAAGGGCTGGCTCAGGGAGAGCCTCGTGCCTGTCTGTTTGTCTGTCCGCCCTCGGAGCCTCCCTTCTCCACAGCCTAATCCCGATGTCCCACAGCCCTGGTGCTCCCACCTACACGAGGGATGTGGAAAAAGAGAGGAGAAGTTCATGCTGGATGGAGCTCTGAGCAGCCTGGTCTAGAGAAAGCTGTCCCTGCCCACGGCAAAAAGTTGGAACAAGGTGGCTTTAAGGTCCCTTCCAATGCAAAACGATCCACGATTCGGTGATTCTGTGGTGTCTCAGTGCAAGCCCTGGAGCCAGAGGGATCTGTGACTTCTCAGAGTGAGCTCAGGAGAGCTGATGTCATCTCCTGAGCAAGAAGTGGGGTGTCTGCACGTGATTAACAACATGATTTTAACGGGGCATAAAATGAGAGTGGGTGGCCTGAGGGATCCTGGGGTACGTGGAAGTGGGACAGGAGAGGGGCTGAGCTTCTTCTCCAAAGCAGAGCTTATCCGAGGAATTTATTTTCTGCTGTGGATTTGCCGCAATCGGGAATCGAATTCAGAATTTCGACTTCCTTCCCTTTTCTTTGGGTTTGATTCACAATTTTCTTGTCTGCTGTTTTTTTTCCTTAAAACTCTTGAATGTTTGGACCCAAACCACAAGGGCGAGCAGTTTGTAAAGGCATTAAGGGCCACATCGGGGGAGGTGACCTCGGGTTGGTGACACTGCAGGAGCCACACGGAGCAGCCAAGCCAACAAAAGGCAACTCGGCAGGGACACAGGGACTGTGATCCGGGCTGAGTTAGAGACACCAGCTCTGTAATCACTGGCAAAAAGGGGATTAAGAGGGGGCTTCGTTGAGGGCTTACACGTCTCTGAAGGGAATTGAGCGGATTGATGCCACGAGGCTCTTTGAGCTCGTGTCAGATTAGAAGAACAAGTGGGCATCAGTTTAAGCCAAGATGCCACAAAGCAGGACATTAAAGGAATTTAGGTGAATATACATATATTTAAAATATTTTTCTGCGTGCTTAGTGATTAGTTAATCTAAGTCATTGACTACCCAAGGCAGCAGTCAGAGTAATCAGTGCAAATGACTTTAAAATGAAGCCAAGTTGGTAATTAGGGATAACAAATGTCATGTCAGGAAAGCGGTGACTTGGCTCAACGGTGCTGGAGCTTTGAGGAGATTGTCCAGGCCCTGTGTCCAGCCAGGGAGGGAGGAGGAGGAGCAGGAGAACCTGATGATGCAGAGGATGTTGGGCCGTGCTAATTGTGCCCTACTCAGCTCTTTGTGGGTTAATTTATGGGGTTGATGCTCTCTGACTGCCCTTTTTTGGGCTGGTTTTGGGGTGCTAAGGGACCATTTCTTGGAGAGGAAGCAGAAGGCTGAAGGAGGCCCAACCAAAGAGTAGCTGAGCAAGTCTGTGTGAACACCACGATGACTTTGAGCTTGCCATCAGTAGGTTTCAGAGTTAACATCTCTCGGTGTGAGTGCCCGATAAGACATCTGGCATTCAGCTTAGCTCCGAATCTCCTCTGTCTGCTGAGACTCAGAGCAAACGCAGACCTTTCCTGAGGGGAGGCACGGTTTTTGCCTGCTTGTGAAGTGCACAGCAGGGCCCTGATTTCAGCCGTTATCTCTGGGGCTCACTGGAACAATAACAACATCTGAAAGCCTCGAGTTTTGTAATGACTCTTTTTACAAAATCTCTTCCAGTTGCGTTTTGAATTTAATTTTTTTATAAGTTGCTCCGTGAATAAATTGAAGGCAGACACAAACCACAGCCAGCCCCCTGGAAAGTGTCACCTTCACAGTGATGCCGACCGTGGCGCTGACAAAATCTCCTGTCAGGTGACGCGCTGGCAGATGGCAACATCCGCTGGGATGGAGCAAACGAGCAGCGAGAAATCCTGCAAGGAAACGGCCAAAATAACCCCCAGTCCACCCAGGAACCTGTGTGTCCACTGGGAGGGGACAATGCTGCCAAGGGGTGTAACAGGCTGCCTTGAACCCTCTCAGCTGGTGTTTGCTGAATCCACGAATCCAGGTGGTGACAGGGCAAGGGGAAATGGTTTTAAATTGACAGAGGGCAGGGTTAGGTGGGATTTTGGGAGGGAATTCATCCCTATGAGGGTGGGGAGGCTCTGGCACAGGGTGCCCAGAGAAGCTGTGGCTGCCCCATCCCTGGAAGTGTTCCAGGCCAGGTTGGACAGGGCTTGGAGCAGCCTGGGATAGTGGAAAGTGTCCCTGCACAGGGCAGGGGGTGGGACTGGATGAGCTTTAAGGTCATTTCCAACCCAAACCAGTCCAGGATTCTACAGTTTTAATCCCAACCACCTTCCCAACAAAAGCAAAGCTAGAAGTAGCCTGGGAGTGTTTTTCCTTCCTCTTCTTCCCCTTCTTTTTTTCCCTCTCATCCCTGCTCACTCCTTTCCATGATCTGATGAAGTGAGGGAATTTATACTGGCCAAAGTGGAATGTGTGAGGCTGATTGCCTTCATCTTATTACCCTTAATGGGAGCCCATGGAGATAAATCCTCCTGGATCCTGATGGGAGCTTTGGGAGTTATGGGAATGCTGAGTCTGGGGGAAGGAGAGTCACACGTGTCACCTGCTGCAAGGCACAGGAGTTACCGTGGGGGTCAGGAGTGGTCCTGGTGAGACACACAGACAGCAGCTCTGGGCTGGTTTTTGTAAAGTTGGGGGCTCAGCGGCTGCTCTTGGGTGGTCAGGGTTTGGACATCCCTTGGTCTGGGGCTTCTTCACCAGTTTTTCAGCCCTCAGCGTGCTGGATCAAAGGGGACAGTGGGAGCCACTGTCCCACCCTCCCCACATCTCTGGGATGCTGGAACAGGTCNCAGGAGTGGTCCTGGTGAGACACACAGACAGCAGCTCTGGGCTGGTTTTTGTAAAGTTGGGGGCTCAGCGGCTGCTCTTGGGTGGTCAGGGTTTGGACATCCCTTGGTCTGGGGCTTCTTCACCAGTTTTTCAGCCCTCACCATGCTGGATCAAAGTGCCTCCCACTGTGCCACCCTCCCCACATCTCTGGGATGCTGGAACAGGTCACCCACAGAAGTTGTGGACTCCCTACCCCTGGCAGTGCCCAAGGCCAGGTTGGACGTGGCTTGGGGCACCGTGTGGCAGTGGGAGGTGTCCCTGCCCTTGGCAGGGGGTGGGATGGGATGAGCTTTAAGGTCCCTTCCAACCCAAACCAGTCTGGGATTCTCAGTCTGATCCCTCCTTGATGCTGGCCATGGATGGCCATTTCCTCCGTGGATAGCAAAGGGAAAGGAGGAGCCATTTCCCAGGGCTGTCAGTCCTGCTGGTATTTTTTTTTTTCCCCAATAAGGCCTGAACTCCCTGGCTAATTAAATAGCAAGTGGCTATTAAGCTCTTGCCTAGGACTAAGGTTTAATAAGGCAGTAATAGGCGCTGTGTGCTTGTACGAGTGTACCCAGCCTGAGGTGGGAAACCTCAGCCCAGGTGCTCTTTAAATAGTCAATAGTTATTTATTAAACATGGGGCAGCTATCCAGAGAAATTTAAATTAAAGGCCTGTCTGAGAGATGAGCTCGGATTTAAAGAATTAAAGGGTTAGCAGTCTAGCACAGCATGCACTGGAATCCTGAACCTGCATTCCTAAAACTGGAATAGCAGAAGGAAGCAACACATTGCCATTTAATTTGTGCAAGTTCCCTGTTTGCTCTGCAAATACCAGCGAAGGTTAATGTTTTTAAAAGTTTTGGGCTGGCTTCTTTCCCTCTGATGGCAATCTGGGTGTGGAAAAGCCCCAGTGACAGCTCTCCTGGTGGTGTTGTTTCCCACGGGAGCCCTCCAGCTCCTGTTACTGCTTTGGTGTGGGGATTATTGGCACCGTCTGTGAGAATCATCGTGGAATTATGGACTGGTTTGGGTTATAAGGAACCCTAAAACTCATCCAGTTCGCCCCCTGGGGACACCTTCCACTAGACCAGGATGCTCTAAGTCCTGTCCAGCCTGGTCCTGGACACTTCCAGGGATCCTTGGAAGCATTCAAGGCACCCACAGCTTGTCTGTGCAGCCTCACAGTGNGCCTTGGACACTTCCAGGGATCCTTGTCTGTGTAGCCTGTGCCAGGACCTCACCACCTTCCCAGGGAGGAATTCCTTCCTAAAGAGGACCCTCTTTATGAGCTTCACCAAAAAGGCGATGCTCTGTACCCTACAAGAGTCCGGAGGGAAAAAATACCTCAGTTAGGGTGGAAAATTGCATCCATGGGTGGATGACACCTGCTCAGGTGCATTCCCTTCCTGCTCAGGGCATGGAATGTCAGTGCAAAGTTATCCAGCTCTCAGCGCCGCTTTCCCATTCCTTGGCTTCCCTTTCCAGCCGTAGCAACCCTCACTTATTTTTCACTCCAGTTCTCTCCGGAGGGGGATGAGCTGACTCTGTCCTGCTCTCACTTGAACCAGACGCTTTCTGACATCTGGAGCTGCCCCTGCAGAGCTGCCTTCCCCTGGGTTTGCCTCCCCTGCCCAGGCAGGCAGCAGGGAGCTGGTTCCCAACGAGTCAGCCGTGCCTGCAAGCACCTCGCTGTGTGTCAATAACTTTGCTACAGTTGGTTCAGCACTGCTCCCGGAAAAAAAAATATATATATATATAACAGGGGGGGAAGTGTGGGAGTGGGGAAAGAGCCTTAACTGCTGCTGTTTATTCCTCTTATTTTCAGTTCATTTTATGCAGCTTCAAACACAGCCGACACTCACCCGGGTCCATTAATGGAAAATAAAGGTCAGGGCTGGAGGCAGCGGCGCTGCTGTCCCCAGCTCCCACGTGGTGTGTGGAGAGTGCCAGGGCCGCGGGATTTTCCATTTTATTCTGCTCTGGAGGGACCAGCTGGGGCTGGATTGGCTCTGAGTGATGGCAGCAGAGGCTCCCACCAGCCCAGCCCGGAGATGGGGACAGCACCAGGCAGGAGGAGTCCTCCTTGGCCAGGCTGGGTGTTC
>VZRF01008266.1:0-167252 GCA_013396875.1 Vireo altiloquus | reverse complement strand
TTAGAAAACTGTTCCTCTTTGAATAATGTACTTGTCTGGATTTACATTTGAAATTATATTTACTCAGATTTGGCCCCTGATTTCCAGAAAGCAGCTAGCAGACACACAGTACTGATAACTCCAGCAATTACAAGGATTTGCAGCCCTTATTGTTATTTCCTGTTACACTTCCAGCACTGACCCACTGCGGCAGATATGAAACCAGCCAATATTAATTTATGAAAGAATCATATTCCTCCACTACTTTTTCCCCCCTTTTTCCTTTTTCCTTCATTTAGATTTTACAGACACAGTAGAGAAATTAGTGTCTCTCATTGAACTGGCTGCTGTTTTAAAGATTTGAAAAGAANTTAGTGTCTCTCATTGAACTGGCTACTGTTTTTCTGAAAAGAAAAGAAAGAAAGAGCAGCCACTGTCTGTTTAGGATGACAAGACAGAGATAAATACTCATTTTTTGGCACTAGAAAATTTAATATGGGGATTATTATTTCCTGGGCTTTCATTTCAAGAAGAAAGGAGAAAGACTCAGAGAAATGTGTGTATCAGGATAAAAGTCTATATTGTACTGACCAACGACCATTCCTTTTTTTCTGTGGGTCTGCATAGAGAGGTAAATTTAATATATCTACAAGGATCCTGAAAACTGACAAAAATTACATTGCCACTAATTAATACAAAATTAGTCAAATGAAAGAGGTGAAATGAGGCAATATTTTATTACTGACTTAGGAGGCAAACTTCAAATTCACAGAGCTATAACTTTCAACATGAAAGTCATATCAGAAAATTAATATTATAGTGGGACAAATTCTTAGCAAAATTTCTGGATTAGCTGTGCCAAGGACAAGACTGCATAGATACTTTTCTGCCCTTCATTATATATTAAATAAATCATGAGGTTTTGGCACGTTTAGTTGATTGACTTATTAAAAGACATGCCATCAGTTTTCCCTCATGAATTCCCAGAGGTTATTGTATTCAATCAAAATATTAAGTCAGAATTGAACTAAATATAGTAGCAGCACCTGTAATTTAAAATTAAGTATCTTCTTTAAACTTAAAAAATTAATTTAAACAAACCAAATGGTTTAATTTTATCTCATTGCACTAGAATAAGGAAATCACTGCGGATGTAACTCAATAATATTGAGGCTTTGGGAAGCTGACAGGACCTGAATTTGTCATGGGAAAAGTAAGCTCAGTGTTCATCTCTGTGATGCAAACTTAATTTTTACAGCAGGTAAGTGCTGCTATTGCTATGGGGAAGTATAAATAAAAGAGTTTACAGGTTACATGATTTGCAATTCTTCTGAGGCCAGAGTAAATATTAAAATAGAGAGAGATTTCAGCTTTTGTATTGTTGGAGATATTGTAGCACTGCTTGGTCTGTGATAACTTCAGCAACTTTCCCCACAGAGGAGATCATCCTGTTACTCCACCTGACACTCACTACATCATTGGTATCCCTGAACTTCAACACATTGTCTGTTGCCTTGGCAAGGACTCATGAAGAATTTAAAGACCTAGAAGCTAATAATTTTTTCCATGTTTAACATAGGTATTATTATGCAGTAATAGACAATAGCAATAAAAATTTTTTTTATCCAAAAAATAGGAGTTGATCAAACACAGTCAGCAAGCCCTCACGTCCTTCAGATAAATTTTACCCTGCAGTGAAATTTGTACCCATTAAACTATTGATTGATCCTTTATCCTTGTTAGCCTGGATCAGAGATGATAATCTGGAGTAGTGAACAGGATTTCTGTTCTGGATGCTGTGGTGTTCTGCTAATGTAAACCAGTTCTAAGGCAACAGCACCTAAGCTTCACTTCGCAAGGAAGGGACTGGCAGCTGGAAAAATACCACCATATCAGTCTCATTGTCCAGAAGTAAAATAGATTTGGTAGATTAAAATATGGGGGAAAGACCCTAGACTCAGAAATTCCTAGCAAATGGTTTTTGCAATCAATCTCTTTGCTGACTGTAGAAAAAAAGTGATCTGGTTTCTATAATGAACTTCCATACAATTACAGTTTTGTTAATGCACCTATACATATGCAAATATACAAATATGCGAGCACACAAAAATCCCCCATGCTCAGAAGCCAGGACAGAAAAAAAGTTTTAAGAAAAACTGGATTTCTAAGATTTCTTAAAATTTAATCATCAAATTATGCAATATCTAAAAAATTTATTATCTATTGTTAAAATATAGAACAATCAGGTTTACATGGCAGTTGTTTTTTGATTAAAACTCTTTATGCTTTCATTTCCTTCTCAAATACCTTTCAATGTGTAACAAGTCCTTTACTCCACCTCAGTGTTTTTTCGCAATTTTTCCAGCAGCAGAAGTGAGTCACACAGAGAAGTAAATTCTAACCTTGTCTCTAAGCTCAGTCTTTCATTCACCAGCCTTCAACAAATCCTTTAATCCTTGCCCCCACTATCAAAAGCAGTGTTGGAGTTACTCGCAATGTTTACCACAGAAAGGCTTTAATTAGACATCCTCTCTAAGTGCTGGAATCAATTTTTTATTGTATAGAAAAGGAAACTCACCGATCAGTGATCAAAATTTAAAATAAGTGTGCCTAGGGCCTTTGCCCAAGTTTTACTTCAAGCGGTGTACAAGTGCTGTAGAGAAGCTCTAGCTGGGTTTCAGAGGTACTTTTCTATAAAAAGGTGAAACACTTAGTGACATGCAGTTGGCTTGAAATTGTCAGTCCCATGGACTAAAAATCATGACCCTGTTTCTACAAAATCAGAGGAGCAAATAGAAAAAAAGCAAATTCAAACTCAGATCATGTCCCTTTATGTCAGGTATATTTTTGCTACAGATTAACCTGTTTGTGAACTCCAAATAATGTGTTTGCTACAGATTAACCTGTTTGTGTCCTCCAAATAATGCCTTTAGTACAATATTATTTCATAATTTTAAACTTTCATGTGCAACATGTAAAGCTGAGATTTCTTTTATTATATAACTGAAGGCTGAAGATTTTTGTACAACAACATTTCAGCACCTGGAAAACCTTAATTTTTTTAATCATGACTATTGCTGAAATTTGTACACTATCTCACCAGAGTGGATTTAGGCCTGTTTTCTAAACTATGTAGAAAATATTTCAAAACGTGTTGGCTGCAGCACCATGATGGCTGGAGGTAACATGGCTGTTGCAGACCCAGGCAGTTTCAGGTTTCATAAAGCTAGACTCAAATACCAGAAACAGCATCCAGGCAGCTGTAACTGAGCTCCTGCTGCACTGTGCAAATTTTGGCCAAAGTTCTGGGCACTGTGGTCGTGTTTCTTAGGATATTCCACTCACATGAGTCTCTTTCCATAATTTATATTAATGCCTAAGGCACAGAATGGCAGCAATGAATCTGATTAAAGAGAACTGGGACCTTAGGAGGCTGAAATGCAAAGATAATGCATCTGGAAAAATATAGGACGTGTAACTGTGCAAAACCTGAATTCAAGTTTTAAAATTCTATACAAAAATGGTCTACATTGAAAATACAGTAGAAAATAAGCATGAATTAATCTGTTATTCTAATAGACCTCGGAAATATTTAATGGAAGTGATGGATAGATATTATTGTGAATCATGATGCATTTTAAAAAAGGCAATAAAACATTAGCAGACGATAAAAATGCAATTACAGCCAACCTTTTTGAGAGATTATTCAATATTATGAAACGACATGATAATATTTTTAAGCTCTTTTCTTTTTACACATTTTAGGAATATTTAATATCTTTTTCTTCAAAATGAACAGTGAACTAACTATTCAATCTTAGTTATTAAAATGTGTCTTAAATAAATTTTACATTGAAGGTTTCCTATTTTTATATAGAAAATGTATATACGTAAGGAAATATCCAAGAACTGAAAGAAAAAAAAAAGAAATAAAATGTGTTAGATCAAATAAATTTGAAAAATCTGTGTTTGGAGCATGGAGTAGCAAACCTTTCATCACTGAAAACTAAAACTTGGTGGAAAATTATTTTGTGTTTCTGTCTATTAATTTCATTGAATGCTCTGTTTCCTCCAGAAAAAAACATGAGGATGAGCTTGTTTTTCCCCTGTTACTTGCATCAGGCCTTGCTAACAAAAACAGGTACATGCCAGTGGAACAGCCAAGAGGAGATCCAGAGGTAAAAGTCTGACTGCTAAACTGCTAGCTCAAGAGAAGACTGCGTGGATTAGATTTACAGCTGCTAATCTTCCATATGAATTGTGGTAAGGTTTGTTAAAAACCTGAATCACAATTTAAAATACTATCTTTTAGAAGTAGAGAGCAGGGAATCCTGCCTACTTCAAAGCAGTTTGAAAAAGTTAAAATATGAAATCTTAATTTAAAGCACGTTACCATTAAAAAAATTCAAAAAAGGAACTTAAAAAAGTTGGAAAATTTTGTTCTGATTATAGTTTACTAATTATCTGCAAATATTTTCTTGTATTTCTTAGATGGGCAACTATGCCCTGAGAGCAGGGCCTTGTTACAATATGAATAAAGTAGGATGCCTCCGAGATTTACAACGTCTTAATGCATATATCAAAGTATAGAATAGTATACCTAGTTCTTTCAAGATAAAATTTGGTAGATCAGGAAGAGATTCCATCAGAATCAGAGATATCACTAGACTACGAAATCAAAGAACCAATATCTAGGCAGTAAAAACTCCATTTGTTGCAGATATTGATCCATTCTACACATACCAGGTCTACTCTAATACTACTGCTTTGCCAATACAAGGCCCAGATCAGCAGAAGACGGAGCTGTTGGAAACTTTCCACTCTTGGAAGTTGAAAAAGAACAAAAGCGTCATGTTGACCTAGATCACACTTAGCAGATACAG
This sequence comes from Vireo altiloquus, assembly GCA_013396875.1. Classification (NCBI taxonomy): domain Eukaryota; kingdom Metazoa; phylum Chordata; class Aves; order Passeriformes; family Vireonidae; genus Vireo; species Vireo altiloquus. The sequence goes on along the minus strand of VZRF01008266.1, from coordinate 162,390 downwards.
CAAAGCGAACAAATGTGGTTTAAAATAAGCCCGCTGCCAGAGGAAAAAAAGAGATCAGAACCCTAATCATGTCCCTGCTGAGTCTGTTGGAAACTGGATGAACAATTAAATTCAACTCATCATGCTCTACTTACAAATTTGAAATCTTATTGAAAGCTTAATTTGTTTAATTTTCTTTTTTTTACAAAGTATATATTTTAAGTTAAGCGGTAGATAGTTGTTGCGAATTGATTAGTTAAGCCACCTGGAAGTTAAAGCTGATTTTATAAGGACGAAGAAAATGAAAAAAAGGAGAGGAGTGAAAAGGACCCATAACTTTAAAAAACATTAACTTGAGGCCAGTGAAAAGATCCACTTCAGGGTTATTGACTTTACTGAGTGTACTGTGCTGGCAACATAAAAATGACAACTGTGTATTTACCAATTTATTTCCTACTGAAAACAAGCACCATCCTTAGCTTTTAAACTCAATCTGCCTTAGAGTGTTCATGGAAATATTTCTGTCTCTTCATCCATTTCCTAGCTCCCATCCTATAAATTCTGATATTCGGTTCATTTCAATCAATTTCGAAAGGAGGCAGCAGGAGGACACAGGTTATTGCAACATATTTCATAATGGAGTAGAGAGGACTTAGGTTTGTTTTTTTCCCAGAAAAACAAGTGATCCAGGTTCAGTATTTTTATATTCTCTTGACGTTTCAGTAAGTCAGTCATAAAACACACCGCTAATTACAATACGTCTATTTTGGAGCTAGCCACGGCATTCATTGCCACTTACCATGGCAGGGCTCAGGGAACAAGAGAAACACACGAGGGCTAGATAACAGCGTTTAAAGCTGAAAGGATCAGGAAAGGTGATGTTATGGGAGGAGGAGAGGTTTGTTAGAGACAGTTGTTTGCTACAGTAAACTTAAATAGACACAAAGTATCAAAAATATGGTTTAAACAGAACACTGAGCTGGCTGCTGGCATCAGTGCAGTACGCACGCCAGCTTCCCTTTGAAGTTCTTCCAGTTCACTATAATATAGAAGAATTTATATCTTTAACAAAAAATAGGAGAAATATTACTTTCTTCTAAAATCTACCATATGATTTAGCTGATTCTAAAAAAAGTAGAAATTACAAGTTGCATCTTGTCTACCTCTGATTTTTTTCAGGGTTGACATTCTTTGCCCATTCCCAGTCATACAGGATTAGAAGTAAGCTTTTCTTATGCTTGTCAAGAGACAGAGTTTGCAGTGAATCTCCCATCTTCTGTCTAACCCTAGAGTGGCACATCTGCCATTTTATGATATTTCCTCCTATCTGTGCCACAATGGTTGTAATCCAGAACAAAATGCAGTCTTTAAAACTTGCCCTTAAAAATGGATGTTTAATGGAGCTGGCTTCCACCAGAAAAGTATGAGAGAAAGTAATGCATTTCCTGATAAAAATGAAAGAATCTTAAGGTCTCCAGCAATAACTGGAGTTATTATTTATTATTATTAGTATATTATATTATGCAATAACTCACATAATATAATATAAATAAAATTCCCTGCAACATACTCTGAAAACAAGAGACTTTGCATACGTTACTTTCCTTTCTTTTCCCCTGCATTCATGCCACAGCTTGCAAAGCTACTACTCCACTAAATAAATTTAATGTGCTCAGGAGCATCCTCAGGCACTGCCACTGTCTTGGCACTGAACTGCTTTCTCTGTAAACTCTCTTATGCTTTAAGGGGAGGTGACTATTTCCAAACTGCTTTTTGGAAGCAGGCACTGTAAAAAGTAAGCAAAGTAAGCTTTCAATGCACACCCTCACATGGCACCTGAGAACCATCTGCAAGCCTGTGGGTCAAAACTGAGGCAACACTGTTCCAACAATTTATCAACACGACAGGCAAGTTCCAGTGCCTGGAACACTTCAGAGTTTAATTTCCACTTGTTTATGTAGCCTAAATTTTAAACAGCCTGGCTCAGATCCACATTCTTTTACAAAGACAAGTTTTATTCCTAAGTTGTTATGTTTAACAGTTAAACAAATGCCTTGAGAAATGCATTAAATAAATAAACTTGATGACAGCAGAAATGTCACAAATCCATTTTAAGCAAAAATCAATATATAAAGGGGAAATCTTTCATGCTGCCCTTTCATTTTCTTGTATTGCCTTAGACTTATGCTGTATAATATCATGAGAATTAATTTCTTTTACTGGGGCTCTCCACTGTAGGCTTCATCCTACTGATGGCCTGTTGATAAACAGCCACTCCTGAACACACTGTTTTACTGAAGTTACTGAGTAATTTCAAGGCTAAATACTGTACTGCCGAATGCTAATTTAAATTTTATCATTCAGTAGAGAAAGTTCAGGGAATGAATTTTATAGTCATTAAATCTAACTTTCCTGCAGTCAGTTGGTGTACTAACTTTAGAAAGTTGGAGGATCAAAGAGGTAGCAAGAGTTGAAAGTTATTCAGGACTTCAACTAGATGTTTGGAAAATTGAAAAACTTATTTCCCATTCAATAGAAAAAAAGGAAGACTGATAGCATGTGTGTTTTCTCCACTGTGATTAGAAAAATGAAGCAAACTAAAAATATTAATGAACCACTATTCCATATACAAATAATGCTTTGAGGGTTTCAGAAAGCTGAAAGTCCAAATATTTTTAATACACAATAAATACAAAATAATTTTATTCTGCAAAAAGTAAAAAGGGTCATTTTCTAAAGGGGAAGTCAAGACCTAGAGTAAAAAATTAATTTCAGTAATTTATATTTTTCAATAAAACTCCCTGATTTAGCAAAACATCTCAGAGTCTAATATACATCTCTATCAATATGTTAATATATATAAGATGTCATATATCAATAGAGTAGTAAAATAAAAAAATTTGGGAAAAATATTTTATCTTTTTACATAATTTAATAAATGGTGCAAAAAAATGAAATAGATGATTGCATCCATTAATATAAAACTGCAGAAGAATAAGCAAGGAAAGTGCATAGTGCCTACAAATATACAACTTAAATCTCTCATAAACACCAACACTCTAGTAAGAAAGCCATATCATACATAAAATCCTACTCAAATTTTCTAAATAATGGTATAGCAACATAGTCTAATTAGAAACAGTATATTCCACCAGGACAATTCTAACAATAGTTAGTTTCATCACACTCCCAAAATGTGCAACCTTTTATATCTTTATGGCTACTGGTCTTGGCTAACCTCAATACAAATTCACAATACAAACACTTTTTTTTTCTCCCCTAGGAAATTGATATTCACCTCATTAAGTGCAAAATCTATTCATTCTTACTCAAGGTGTGGAACAACTCTTAACTGAAATCAATTAAATTCATTCAGTGTGCAAAGTGGGATAATCTGTTTTTTCATGATTTTGACAAAGTCTATATCAATCTTTTTGACTTAACCAATCTTGTCACTGATTTGAGATTTGCTGGGGTGCCTGCATCTTTTTGTATTTCTTAAATTTTAGAAATAATACTGTAGATTTTCCTTTCTGCTATATACAATGCAAGGCATAAATCAGATCAGAGGTTTGCTTGGTTTATACCAACTACTTAAGTGTTTAAATTGATATTTGCAACTTCACAGGTCTCAACCATAAAATTGAACAGAAATTATGTGGCTTAGAACAAGCCACATAATGCCATAAAATTCTTTGATATAAATCATATTAATCACTAGGCTATACATAAGGAATGCATTCTAGATCTGAGCATGTCTACTTTCTTTGGTGTGGAAAAATATACCACACTAGAAGAAAAGATGAAAAAATTTGCATTACCAGAAAAACTCCACCCTGAATCCCAAAATTAAATATGAGTTTAAAAAACTGCAGGTGTTCCTCTGCCATCATGTCTGCAAATGCAATGTCTTCAGTGATAAAGTCATGATCACAACTTTAAATAACATGTAAACTCCTTCTTAGAGACCTTTCTTTACATTGCTTTTAGTGTTGACTTTGTGCTAAGAAATGATAGAAACAAAAACATCAAACCTGAGGGCAAGAATAGAAGTAAAAAAGAATATATTATAGTTGATATTGTATAATATCATTTACATAGATATAAAAGAGAAACTAATTTTAAAATATCTTTGAATCTGCCAAAACATCATTTTAATATAACTATGAAGAACACGTTACAGAACCAGACTTCTGGCCTTAGGTTTTTTGGTTGTTTTTTTGATGTTTCTTGCTAACATGACTGGAGTCATTAAATTCTGAGCTTTTAAGGCATTAAAGTATTTTACATATAGGCACTTTTCATACTCTGCTTTCATTTTACTCCAAGCCAAAAACCCCAAATTCCAAGACAGTTTTGCAAATGGAACTGTGACAAAAAACCTGTGGCCTAAATAAAAAACTTCAAATTTGCGTTTACTATACTCTGTTTTGTTTCTTTCCACTGAAGCAACCTGACTCCACAACGCATAGCAGAAACTTTCTTCTAGAAAATCATTCAAATTCTAAGCCCACAGTAGATTTCCACAATACCAAAATCTATACTTTTATGGTTAAGCAGTTAATCAGACATGTTTGAGATGGTTTCTAGCAATTTTCAAAACTGATGACAGTCTATGAGCATTTTATATACAACACCTGTATTCCATGAGATTTGGAGATGTATCTGCTTTCCTTGCTGACAATACACTAGCTATAACTAGAGCTGGCAATGCAGGGACTCTATTTTACCTGTCATCTCACAAATAGAATCCTCAGCCGAGTTCTGATTGTAGAATCTGCTACCACTAGCAATGTTGATAGATGCAACTGTGAGGCAGCATCAGCCTCAGATCCTTGCTGAATTTGATAGGTGAGAAAACAACCCACATATCTGAAATCTGAGGAAAGAAAATGTAATGAAATTATTCCGTTTTCCTCACATACTGCTGAAAGAGAATCTCTTCATAGTAGAAATTCATAAATGTCACTGCAAGCCAGTACAGAATTGAAGACAATTCCAAACCTGACACACACAAAGAATTAACTTTGAACTTCTATTTACTAAGTTAGACATTCTAGGGGTAATTTTTGTTATAAAATTTAACATCAATTTTTACATAGTTTGCATACTAGCAAAGTAGAATAAGATGTATAGAAGAGTAAGCTAAGGCAAATCCTTCAGAAATAACTGTTGTTTCAGTGATCTTGCTATGAAGCCCCCTGACACCAGTTCCAATTTCCTTCTCACATCAAGAAGTATAAATAGAGGAACACTGAGTGTACTGTGTCTATCAAGCACAATGTGACATGCTGCCATTGATTTTGAAAATGTCTTATCAAAGCACCTTCTCTAGTGTAACATGAGAGTTACAGAAGCCACAGCTCTGCAGCAAGAATTATGCCACTAAACCAGCTGAAAGACAGAAAGGCAGTCCATATTGAGAATTTTTTATTATTTGTGGATGTCTTAAACACCTTAACAGGAATTTGAAGCCAATGATTATTGTTATATCAACTGAAGTCATGAACATACACCTGGTCTCTCAAATTACTCTTACATGACTGTTTATATTTGCAGTCTCAGCCAAACAATGTCACTGAGGCTAGAGGACTAGAGTGGTTCAAAAACAACTGGACAGGCAGAGGAAGCACAATCTCTTAAAAAGGAAGAAACTACCTTCGGTTCAATAATAGTTGAGCTACAAATCACTGAATGTTGGGAGAGTGATTTAGGGCAGTATTATTATATGCTTGTTTTGATCCTGCACATTCCCTAGGGATCTGCTATTAGCCAAAGGATACAGGCTAGATAATGATTTGTCTGAATTGAAACTGTTGATCTTATGTTCTTGTTTTCCAAGGTTTGCTTCCTGAAAGCTCAGCCATAAGCCAAGTCCTCAGAGACTATGTATGATATCCTTTGAATAGAAACTGTTCCAGAAAGTATAGTCTGGAAGCAGAAAATCCACATAACTATCCTTGCTTTCAGAATTTAAAGCATTCACAGCACATAGTCACAGTTCAAGTCTTCTTTTGATTCCATAAGTATTAAAAGCATGCTTTATGGACTGTTTTATGATAAGGTTGAAAATGCTATTTACTACCCAGGCCATAAGCATGGCCATGTTAGAAGATCAAAAAAATATTCAGTGTAAGAGTTGCTTTTTGATGTTGTTTTAGCTTTTCCATCGAGAAACTGAGATTGGTTATAAGTATGGGAAAAAAAGGATTCCTCCTTCTGTTTTGCATAAATGATTTAGAGAGGAATAACTTAAGCATTCAAATGGCAGTACCTTAGGGTAGCGAAGCTGCGTATTTGACATGCTCTAGCTAGATGCTTAAAACTACAGAGAATGAGATAATCAACTCTTAGGAGCAACTAGAAGAATCACTGAGGTTCCTTCAGACATGGCAGAAAACCATGGGCAACAGTATGTTCCATGTACTGAAATCAGAGATATATGGGGCGGGGGGAGAAAAGATCAAACACCAATCCAAATTTGACAGCACAAGCTTATAATTCTGTGTTACATATTATGTGTTCTACAGACAACGCAGAAAAGCTCCTGGAGATTATGGGATGTTGGTTCTGTGGTAAAGGACGTCAGGGAAACAGCAGAGCTTGATGATCTTAAAGGTTATTTCCAGCCTAAAAAATTCTATGTTTCTATGAAAAAGAAATAAACAAATAGAATAAAAGAAAAATCTTCCTAACTATGCAGAAGTTATCAATGATATTTGACAGAACAAAGACCTCTCATCCAGAATGTTCAAGGAAAACAAACAAAAAGCCCAAACACTTTCACTTCATGTTCTAATACTGAAGCTGTATTTCACAACTTTTTCATGTCCTTTAAGTACATATTTTTTGAGGATAGAAATCTTTTTTCCATCTTTTCTCCCCATGAAAAGCTACTTAAGCGCATTTCACTGAAATTGACAAAAATGCTGTAGGGAAGAAAATGACATCTTCTGACAGCTCTCGAACACTGTAAAAGGTATATATCATTAGTGAAACTGTGGAGGGAAAATGCACATAGTGAAAGGTACCTTTCATAAAAATAAAACTGAATGTCATATTTATTAATAAAATTATGTCTCTTAAAGGAGATAAGAATTTCACTAAGTTCCTGAAAGTTTTTGAGAGATGTTTACTAAACATTTCAGGAGGTGTTTACTACAGCATTAAAAAATCCCCACAATTTCAGTTAGTTGTCAGATATGCTGACACATATCATAATCCCACAGTGTTCCCTGTACTAAAGCCTCTGTCACAGCTTTTTGATTGTTTCAGCTGACATTTTGAATAAACTTTCTACTAAAGTGCTTCTTTTAAATGAGAGGAAAGGCAAACATTGATGTGATGGGAAATGACAGAGTTACATAAGAACTGACTGCATATGGTCGCTTTTGACCTGTAGTGGGGGCACCAGGCAGGATTGTGTGGTGGAGTAACAGCCAGCTGCTACATTACACTTTCTGAACAAACACAAATGTAATTGAGTACAGATTATCAAAAGGAAGCAGGAAGTAGAACCTAAGCCTTCATTCAGAAAACATGCTGTAGTATCACACTACAGAAACAGTCAACATTGGAACTTGTGTCAGAAAAGCAACAGGAATGTGTTTAAACAGAACACAGCAGGAGTAAAATAGAGCCAGGCAGCAGCGTGTTGTATTCTGCTCTCAGCTAAACACAGTTAAATACAGAATAATGGCTCTGTTGACCAATTTTCCCCAAGATTCTTGTGTCACACTCTTCGTAGCCCAACCTACATGGAGCCTTTTTCTCCTTCATAACTCCACTTATTTGCCATGGTTTGAGCCCAGACAGTAGTTAAGCAGCCTGCAGCATTTCACTAACTCCCTGATCTCAGTGGGATGAGGAGGAGAAACAGAAAAAAACTTTATGGGTGGGGATTTGAACAATTTCATATAACTCAGAAAAAATAATTAAAAAAAAAAGAAAAAGCATAAACATCAAAAAGATCAAGTGATGCACAAAAAAATTGCAATAAAAATTATAATTTATGAAAAATTTTAATGGAATCAGAAAAAAAATCTTGACATTTAATATAGCATATTCTCTTTAATTTGCTTGCTTTTTAGACTCAATTTCCCTGAGGCTAACATAAAGGTATGTTCTCAGTTTTGGATGCCATGTTTTCATATTATTTATTTTTCCCTGTCCTTGATTGTGTAGCCCATTTTTCCCTGATATATTTTTTGATAAGTACAAGGAAACAGAGAACTCACTCAGACAATTCCCTAACCCCTCTCTCTTATGCTCTGAGAGGTAGTAGGAAATTGTTTCATGTGTGGCATAGCTCTGGTTCATCTTTACCTGTTGGGGAGGGGGCATTAGGTACTGATCTGTATGGTTTGATCTGTAAAACACAGAAGCATTCAATATTAACATAAAAGAGCAGATTGACTGCTTACTTCTTTCAATAAATTTAGCATAAAGCTGTAACTATAATGTTCCTAGAACACTAGGTGGGATGGAAATAGGGGAGAAGGGCATTTAAGTTGAATAAAATTATCCAAACAAAGTTCATGCAGCCCTAGCCCATTATTGTTCCCTATCCCATTGTTATTCTTCTTTCAAAAAATTGTATAGGCTATTCACTTTCTTTAAATTATCAGGTTCTGAGCACATCAGATTATTTCTTGCTCACAATGACACATAATATATGGAAGTATTAGTGTAAGGACTTTAGATATCAATTTTCCTTGGATGATTTTCATTGGAGAGCCAACTGTGGCCAGCATGAATGGAAGACAGTGTTCAGTGAAATGTAACTGCTGAAGGCACTTAGTAACTTTCTCCTTTTATCTATATTTTATTTTGATGCAGGAAGGAAAAAAAAGGGATTATAAATTTAAAAAAATAGATGACAACCTTCAGATAGACTGAATCAGAAGGTCTCTAACAAAACCTAGTGGAATTCATTTGTGCTTTCAATTTCACCAGAGTGCAATGCAAACAACCATAGGAACCACGCAGCCAACTTTCAAATTAAATCCTAAAATGAATAATTTATATTTTTAAACAAGGATTGAAGTTCCATTCAGTTGTGGAATATCAGGGGTGGCTTTAATAATTTACATGCTTTCCAAAGGTGAATAAAATGCCCTCCTGAATAAAAATCAAAACAATGTAAATATTTTCTTTGTTAAAACTGCACTGTGACTGACAAAAGAAAGGACCACTATCATAAAACTCAATGCGTATTCTTTGGAAGATAGGCAGGGGAACACAATAGTCTTCAAAGTAGAAGTCTCTGAATGCAATTTCTACATGTACTAAGAGGAATATGGAAAAATAAAACACATTATCAACAGTCAAAATCTGCTTATAATTTTTGACCTTTACTGAAAATCTCAGAATTCTACTGTATGATTTTTTGTGTGAGTGCAGGACACCCCATTGCTCCCTCAAAAGCAACCGAAAAAGAATTCCAGGTCAAATGTTCTCAGTATTACCAGAGTTGTCTCTGACCTTGCAGAAGGCTGCCAAATATAGAAGATGTACAGCCTGCAAAGCACTATCACCTGGCTACGAGGAACACACTCTGACTTGAAGGGACCAATCTAAACCAGAGCTGCCTCACTGGAGTCTCTGTAGGTAAACTGGCTGCCCTTGCTGTAATTCACAGCCTGTGTTCTTTGCAGTCCTAATAAATATTCTCCCACTATCTTTGTCCTGAACATGTGTACCCTGCGAAAAAGGGCAAGGAATATTGTAGCTGATGAAATAGAGTCCACTTCTCTGGAGAACTCAATGCAATCACGGCAAGAGTGATCTATATCTTTAATGCTCAGGCAGCATTAAGGTAAAATTTAATGCAAGAAAAATGTCCTGTGCTGCAGACACAGTTCATAAATTAAACACACATTCTACTTTGATTTTCATTTCCCCATGAAGAAATAGTAAAGAAGATGGCTGCTTTCTTCAAATATAGAATAACAGAGCCATTAGACCATTTGTAATGAAATATTCTGGACCAGAAAATTGTTTGTAATTTTGGTTTAACACCTTTAAGAACAGTCAACATTCTCTGCTCACTGTAATACTGATACTAGCTAGATCTCACATATATCATCTGAAGCAATATATGAATGAAAGAGTTTCTTTTCAACCAAATGACATTGTTCATGGTAGACCTGTGGTAACAGGAAAAAAAAAATTGCAGGGAAAAAAATTTAATCATTTCAAAAACAGGTGACAGTAAAGATCAAAGTGAGTCAAGCTCAAATCCAGTCAAAAGAAAAAATCTTTAGGCTAAATAGTAGTCATATCCAACTTGAATCTAAACAGACAAGACGAATAAAGTAGAATTTTACAAATGTAGAAATGAAAGGTAGAAAACAAGTTACTCAGGAACCTGTAAGCACCAGTAAATTAGCACAAATACATGGAGTCTGAGCCTAGTTCATTACAAACAATCCCCTGAGCTAAGAGACCCAGTTATGAAGCAAGAATACCTAGCTAGAAATCTCAGGTATAAAGACAATGACTTTTAGAGAAGTAACAGGCAAAAAGGTGTCTGTTGCGTTTTCAGTACTGAGGGAAATCTTCAAATCTTGAATTCAAGATCTTCATTCAAAAGAAATCATTTTCTTCATTCAAGGAAAATTTGATCTTCAAATTTTGAATGCAACACTGAAGTAAAAAGCAATTTTTTGAAGGTTCAGCTCAAAAGTGTGATGGAACATGAAGTCCTGTAGAAAAGATACCTGTATGCCTTTTAGACATCATGCTTGACCTTTCTAGAGTTCAGATCCATTAGTATATCTATTGCTAATTAACTTGGAATAGTTTGATCTCTTAGGTTGGGCTAGAAAGAGACAGGAAGATTTTGAAACATATTCTATTGCCTGTAGGGAGATATAAATTAATTTCACTAATGAATTGAGGCCAAGATGTTTCTATTGTTTTACTGTCTTGCAGTTTTCTTTATTTTCCAAACAAGACTTCAGGAGAGTTATTTGCTAAAGTAGCTTCCAAATTACTGAACTGAGCCATTCTGAAATGCTGTAGGCACCTGCAATTGTGCTTAGGCATCTAAATAATCTTAGGACTCAGTACTGCAGTGTACTGAAGCACTTTGTTCCCACTCATTTTTATCAAGGTCTATAAAATCTTCTAATAAACAGAAATAACACTTAATTCTTATAATCCCACACACAGCTTTTCCTCAACCCTAAAATGATGAATCATCATTACGAGAACTGATGAAGAAGTTCAAGTGTGAAGATCAGGACAACAAAAATCCTGCAGAGTGTACACATGGAGTGACACAGGTAAAAAAAGAAACCCCAAACATCTCCATATCACAGTGTTTAATAATGCTGNCAAAAATCCTGCAGAGTGTACACACAGGCAAAAAAAGAAATCCCAATAATGCTTTATAGGTGGAGGGGTTTTACCACTTTCCTTGCCTTGATTTCACTTTATTCACTCTTACTGATGTGTCCTTTAAAACTTCCTCCTGAAGAGCAATTATCTTTAGACAAAAAGGTTTCTGCATCAATGCCAAGAAGCTAAATTATAGAGGGATCAAAAATTTCAGTTATAGACAGAAAAACAACCCTACACAGAACTATTACATGTTTCATTTTGTACCAGTTTGTGCAACTTGCAGTCTTCCTCAAAGAAGAATATGTCCTTGTTTACTCTCATTTTTCGCAAGGTGGTCTTTTCTTTATTCAGTATTTTATGGATTAGACTACAATGCTCTGCCCATTAAATTAGGATCCTATCCTGTGAACTATCAGATAGCTACTTTTTTTTATGCTATCCTCTTCCCTCTTGTTTTGAGTCCATGGTATATTTATTACTGCAAGTTTTTGTGAAGACACCTTAAATAAACTTTTACCACTTTTATTCACATCAACATATTTACTGGGTTTAATTAATTACACAGCAAGTTGTAACATGTCATGATCAGCTACAATTTCTAAGATGCAATGCAGGGTATCCTCTACTATTCCTGATATCTTGAAGACGTTTCACAGCTGTTGTGAATTAGTGGAATGCTATTCTAGTCAATAAAACTATAGCAATTTACATCTACTGATGTATTAGATATTAATTATGGGGGGGACCAAAAAAACCTCTTTTTTTAAAATTTAAATTTGGATAGCAGAGCCCATTGGATCCCAAACATACCAAGAAACATTAGCGTTCCACAGTCTCACTGTGATGTGCTTCTGGCTGACCAGAATTCTTAAAACACAGAAATACTCTGTGAGAACAGTGATATTACAGTTGTTTTCAATTGGATGGGAAGAATCAAGCAGTTTTCCGAAGTAATGTATTCACTGGGGTAAAAAATGATAGATGAGGGTGGTCAGACTGAGGGGAGACAAATTACTTAATATGCTTTCAGAATCCTCTGCTATGCGGTCAGGAGACAGAACCACTACCAATTCTTTCAAATACAGTAATTTTGTCGTGGAAAAATCTGACTGCTGTCTTGAAAATAGCAAAATAGGAGGCAGATAAAGTTCAAACACTTCCACCCAGTCCAAAATTTTGTTGAAAAACCTAATTAAGCCTGTCCTAGTGGACTGCAATTATTTTGAGTAGTCAATCTCCTGTCTGGATCATTTCCAGCTCAATATATATATAACATTCACTTAAGCAAAAAGCTCTCGTTTCTCCAGGGAAAGTATTCCCTTTTCAAGTTATAAGACTTTTTATTATTATTTTTAATAGAATACCATCGTCAGCTTTTTTTAACTGTATTAATATACACAGACTGTTAAATAAAAATGGAAGAGAAAACCTATCCTGCAAAGATGGTTCATCTCAGTAAAAGCTACAGAAAATTGCAGAAGTAAAAATATACTTCCAAGAATATTCTCCGTCAGGGATTGTCTAACTCCTCCTTCAGCTCTGAGCTGTGGACAAGCACAGGCAAAGCTGCTGTGGGACAAGACATACATTCTCTCAAGTTAGAAGACAGGCTGACCTCTAACAGTAAGTCTGCAAAATCACCATATTTATCGAGTGATGATAGCAAAAAGAGAATTTCAAATTTATGTTTGTATATGTAATGCCATTTCTATTTCTAATACATTATTTTGATCCGACAGGGAAAAAAAGAGTACACAACAGGACCCATTTATCAGATTTTATCTAAAGGATACACATGAAAAACTGCTCACAGACAAATTACAACCAATAAATTAAAAGAAAAGCCCTGTAAATTAATCTTTGTGAGTTACAAGCAAATGCTACATTGCTCAAGCTGATGGGTATCACACACAAATCCTTAGGCCCACAAGGACAGAGAAGGCATTTATTCCAGAACTGGGCAAGTTCCAAGCATGCACATGAGAGAATTTGCTACAGAGAGGAAATAGCAGCACTGAACATTTCTCCATTTGTGAAGAACTGTCAACAAAGCAGGAAACAACTAGTGATAAAAGAAAAAGTGCTTGTCACTCTGAAGCTTACCAAGGAAGCAGATACTAGGGACCTGCCATAGCTGAAACCATCCTCTACCCTTCTTGCCATATTTCTCTTGCTTAATTTATTTTCAGGAGATTATTGAATGGTAAGGTGACTATTGCCATAAGATTCATGAATGTGCAAGGAGAAAATAGAGTACTTGAATTAACAGAAGAGGATACAAAGGAAGGTACATAGTGTGAATACTGCCATTTCCCCCCATCCCTTAAGTCACTGTGCTCAGCAAGGTGGAGAGAGGATAGGAAAGTCTGTGTCATGCACCTCATCTGCCTGTGGGGGCTGTCCCAGGGCAGCCAGGGCATGATTCCAGCAGTCTGCACCTCTTTCCTTGATACTCCTTAATCTACTCATCTCCTCCTGGAGCTCTGCCACCAAGCAGGGGAGATCCTCTACCCGAGTTCAACTCCCAGAGCTCTAATTACTCTTGCCATCCCTACTGGCACAGGAGCAAGGGCCACCCTACAGCCTGGCACCCAGGTGTCTGCTTGTTCCCACCAAGGCTTTCTCTTGGCAGCTGTATCAGCCATGGTGGGTACAGAGCTTAGAGAGGCCATGACTTTCTGCTGGATCAACACCACCATTCCCTGGTCGAGCTGGCAGAACTGCATTCCCTTCCTGCACACCCTGCTGTGCCAACTGCTGCGCAGACTGCCCTACCACCTCTTCTTTGCCTGCTCTGTTTGTGGTGCTCCTGGTTGGCAGTGCTCCCTAAGGGCTTCTGACAGGTCTGGGGTGGGGGCTTGGTCACCATTGCTACCTTTGTCCTCAGCCCCGGTGAGGCTGCACCTCAAACAGTCTGGTTTTGGGCACCTCACTACAAGTCAGATATTGAAGTGCTGGAGCGCGTGCAGAAAAGAGCCTCCAAAAGCCATTCAAAGAAGAGCAATGAAGCTGGGGAAGGGTCTAGAGAAGAAGAAACTCAAGCACCTCTAACGCTGCAAGAGGAACATCGGTCTACTTTGCTTGTAACTGATGTTAAGATCAACTTGATTCAGACCAATCAATACATCTTCTTATGCCAGAATTTGTTTCGCTTTCATTTACCATTGGTTTTCAAGCACATATGGTAAAGCACTGAACACTAGAAGGCAAAATCTGTGAATATAAAGCAACTTTGTGCATTTTACTGGAGCTGAGAACTTTTAAATTTTATTCGGCTTTACAATTTCATGGGGAAAAGATTGACCTCAATGTGAAAAGCAGAAAATCCATAAAGGAGATATCTGAATCAGGGATTTTTCTCTTTATTCCATAGGTGCTATTTTAAGGACCACAATGGCATTCAGATTTTTCCATAAATCATTTATCAAAGTTACTTGGCTTCTTGACTTTGTAAAAGACCAAATTCCCAAAGCCTGTATTGCTACTGATGAAATTACTCATCATTATAATAATTACACAAAACACTTCAGTAAAAATTATAGAATCTGGTCCTTGTTTTTTATTGGTAAGTGCATTTTTTATCTCAAGCTAATTTACACGAAAACAATTTGCAAACAAAGATACATATCATCAAGTATTCAGCAGATTTGCATGTAAATGATCCCTCTTAAGGGCTACCAGCATTATGACCTGAGGCTGCTCCACTGCAAAAATACTTTGCCAGTGTCCAGAGAGCATGGCGAACACCTGATTGCTTATCTTCCTCATCACAATGAGAATAACTAATGGAGATAGCAAAAAAAGAGAAAATAAAATAATCAAATCACATTTGAAGACAGTAACAGGAAAAGAGACTGCTGAAGAACTAATATTTGCTTCACGTTAACATGTGACCAACAGAAAAATGCTTACTTTTAATTACATCCACATGAACCATCAGATCCAAGTGTTCCACAGCTAATTCCCAAATACTGGAGATATGTGTGATCATCATTTTAGATCTTTATACTCCATATAAATGAAATTCAAAAATGTAAATGAAGGACTTTCAAAGTGATTGCCAAGCAGTACATCTTAAATGGTATAATGTATAGGCATGGGCTACTCGTGCTGAAATTCATTAAGAAAAATTCCTTTGGAGCATTGCTTTACTCTTACTGCTTCACTGAGGTGAAATGAAAGAGAAATTTTCTCCGTAAATTTTAATTTGTCACAAGCTGTCTGGAATCTTTAATCTCATGTTAACCTAGATGTCCCCTAGGCCCTCATCTTACATTAACCTCATCAGCCTTTATCACCATTTCAAATAACTTTCAGAAATGCTGAGACAAGATTTTGGATAAGAATCTTCCAATAAAGTGTTTCAAGTCTCATGTGTTATCAGATGTTCCTGCTGAGGAAAAATATTAAGACTACTGTACCTGCTTACAGCATTTCCCCAAGACCCCAAAAGTTTGAACATCACTTGAAGAAAAATGCATTCTCTATTTCCCACTCACTAAATCTTGTGATCCCTTTTGATATCCTAGAGAGGACAAGCCACCAATTTCAGGTCATTTATCTGAGTTGCTTATTATCTGTACATTTTCTCTCCCAAATCAATTACTCCAAAAGTATTTCTTTTTCCTGACAGTTACTTTTGGAAATGCATTTGATATCAACATGCCTCTGACATCCTCTAGGGAAAAGATAACATAATAAATGATACACATGGATCAAGGAAGGAAACATGCACCAGCTATGTTGTACACTGGTTGCTGTAGAGATCAAATCTTTCATATTAAACTGCCGTAATGGAAATGTAACTCGATGAAATACCTTATTTAACTTAGAGCATCAGCATCCCAAAGGGTAGGAAAACTAAAGACATAGTTCCAGTTAGTTAAAAATACATTACCTCAATGGAAAACTGCTTTAAATTATTATTTACTTATTTCTAATAACGAGCATCCAGCCCAGAAGTCTGCTTTCTTTTCTTACTATTAATGTTAGTTTTTGGACAGAACTTGTGTTTCTGATTGTGGACTGATTCTTTGCTACTCTGCAAAATTCTGTGATGCAAAGCCTGCATCATTTAGGCAATACGAGTTCGCTTTTTAATCTGACATGTTGAAACTCCCTAGAGTTTACCTGAATAAAACTTAAGAACAGATTTTAGGATTGTACTTATTGAATGAGCTCTACATTCTTTTAAAAAATAAAAGCATTAAAAAGTTCAATTCAAATAGCTGTGAAAAATATTCTTGAAAAATATCTTCTCAAAAAATTTTCACATATTTTAAAAGCAAATGTAAGTTAAAGAGACAATCAAAATGACAGACTCCAAGACATATCCTATATTAATATATTTTTGCATATGCCTATAACTTCTACAACAATGCTGCAATGCTCTGATAGTCTTTGTTATATCCTGTAAATGCCCAAATCTACCTATTTACTAGAGGTAAACTGTCACTGTACCACTGATATTTATCCCCTGGATATCGCAATTGTAATGAGAACAGATGAATAAGAGCACAAAACCTGCCTGGCCAGAAAATGCCTGGGCAGAATTTTAAACCCTGGCATAATTAACACTGATGCACAATCCACATAAGGCACTGATTAAAACGTGGCAAAAGTTGTTAGGCTCCTAACAACAAGTTCCCAGCGACATACTGATCTGTTCCAAACTGTTCCAGCTAATTGCTTTAAAATTCAAAACAGATTTTTTTGACAGTGACTGTATGATATCAATTAACTTAAACTGTAGAAATGAGAATAAATATGTGAACCCAACAGGTTGCCTGTCAAGGTGGACCTCATGCATAAAATATTCCTTTAGTTCTGCCATAAGAAACATATTTGGGGCATAGGAACATGGTTAAGTGAGGAACGTGGTAGTACTGGGTTAATGCTAACTCTTGGACTTAGAGGTCTTTTGCAATGCAAATGATTTTATGACTCTATCAGGCTTTCAGAAACGCAATCCTCAACATCCTAACCCTAACTTAACTTGAAAAGAATATCCCTGGATCTGAAAATGCAACTTGACTGCTAGCTGGGAATAACTTCATCTTTGTCCTATTCCTATAGACTAAGACATGGAACATTTGAAATACATTATTTTCCTGTAAATTACCTCAAAAATATTCAAAGGTACTGTTCTAAGCCACAGGTAATGCCAAAGACCCAGTCTTAGCAGTACTTCTATAGTAACATGCCTGCAGTTCATTGCAATAGGCAAAACCACTCTGTAGTATTGAATATTTTTCTCTCTCAAATGTCCAAATTTTATTGCAAGTATATGAGGCAGGTATTATACACAGTTCTGTTGTGAATAACTTATTATGGGTTTCTTATCAGTGTTCTTCTAAGAAAATGTAACCATTTTCTGAAAACATAGTCAAAGTTTGCTTAGCTCTCCCCTCAAATTATGAAAAATAAATGTTTCTCAAAAGCATTTCTCTTCTGCAAAAGACAGATTATCGTTGATTCTTTAATAAGAAAACCACTGCCACATTATAATTAATTTTTTTTAATTTTAATCACAAGACTTTTATACATTTGTTCAGCTGTTATATGGGTTACACTATTGTGAAATATGCTTATGTCCTTATCATAGATGGGTTGCACAGATGGATTTCAACAGAAGTGGATACTGTAAATATTTTACCAGTTTTGATTCAGTGTTTTCTCTCTTTTAGTTCCTAAGTGTGCTCTGGGAAAAGGAGGCTGCAGCAGCTCAGGACTGGTACAGTCTCCAGACTACTCATTACCTCAAAAAACATCCGAATGGACACAGAATGCACTGTGTGGATAACTTCCATCCAGCCTCCAGCACACTATCAGAAGTATGTTGTCTGTTGCATATCTAGGTCCCTGGGAATAAAATCAATGATGCATAAAAACCAGTATCTTATGTAGGGATGAAAATGTTAATCGTGGAGATCACAAAGGACTTGCAATTTTCTTCTAAATTCTGCCTAGAGAAAGAAAAATCTCAAACTTTTTTTGCAGAAAGGAGCATTAGCAGAACCCCTCTAGGAAAAGTTTCAACCTGTGTGACTAACACAAGAACCTAGTAAAGTGGCTAACTAGTGAGCTGGAATATGGATATGATATTGTAGCTGTCTTCTATAGCGGTGGAATAGTACTGAAAGACAATACAAAATTGCAGTCAACATTTGATTAAAAGGAGATAAAAAACCTTATTTTGCAGAAGATATTTAAATTACTATACAAACAGGTTTTTTTTTAGGGAAGTGTGCCTTCCTCTCAAGAAGACTCATAGAGAGATTAGTATAGTTACAGAATTTATGGAGCTTCACAGGGAAAAAAAAAACCCAAGAGCAGAAAAGGAACACAAGCTCGTTGAAACAAATTATAGGAAACAGGAACCAATGGCTGAATGTTAAAATGGGAAAAAATTAAATGGAAGAGATAGGAGGCTGTGTCAGGCAAAGTTCAGACTGGATGCTGGAAAAAGGCTCTTCCCTGAGAGGATGATAGGTCACTGGAATGGGCTCCCTAGGGAGACAGTCATGACACCAAGCCTGTCAGAGTTCAAGGAGTGTCTGGGTGATGCTTTTAGTCATACAGTTTTTTAGATAGTCCTCTGAAGAGCAGGCAGGATAATCCTTATGTGTCCCTTCTAACTCAAGATATTTGTGATTCTATGAAATTGGGCAGGTATTTTTTATCAGGATGATTAGATTCTGGAATATGATACCATTGGCAGTGGAATAATCAGTCTGCTCTATGTCCTCTCATTTAAATGAGATACATACATAGAGATGTTCTGAACTGCATAGAATTAGTCAACAGAAATTGTCAGCATGAAGACAGCATTATACAGTGATTCTGCCAGCTTTAAAGGTCTGTATTTTTTAAAAAATGTTTGACTCACAGTAATGTAATTTTTATATACTCATGGTTCAGACACTGAACAATTCTTAAAATTTCCCTTCTCAGGTTTATAGATGAAATCACTCTTCTCTGGGTTTATTACTTTCTCTATCTCAGCACAATCAGACGAAAATTCATCACTTGCTTTCTGGTCAGTCTTGCTTTTGAAATAGTTCAAAATACCAAGAAAGATAGATAGTGTTTTATGATACTGTTTTAAAGGAAATGAATTCTTTCAACCTGCATCCTCAGCTACCAAGGCAGTGGGTATCAATTTTGTATGATTCCTATCAGTTAGTTACACAAAAGAGCACACAAATGAAATTGAGTAACTTCACAGAAATGTATATAAATAAGCTCAACAGCATGTTCAATTTTCCAGTAACTCTGAGCACATGGAAGAGCAGTAACCTTTAACTTACCAAGGGAACAGTCTATTTTATAGATCACTGAAACCAGAGATTAACCTACCTGGTTTAAGTTAATCCACTCTTCAAAAACATTTATTTCTTTCTAAACGTAGGGGAGGAGATTCCAGTCCTCATTCTTTGTAACTCAGGGGTTCAAATTCAGAGTGGTTTATTTCTCTTTTCCTCCTTAGTAACTGCCACAGGTCCCCACTACTGGAAGATTCCTTAACTACAATAGCTATCTGTACCAGATTTTATTACTTATTAATTTATTGCTTGTTAAGACCCTTTCAGAAAGGTTTTTCTCCAAGAGATTGTGCTGACACAAAGTTTATCACATTTTTGAGACAGAGAACTAGTCTCAAGTTTCTCTCAGCAGATCTTGACACTTTCTGTCTAAAGTGGAGTTCCCTGTACGAAATGTTGTAGCCTACCTCAGTGACTAAGCAGGTAACCTTTGCCCTAATCGCCTCTATTTTAAATTTAAAACATACTATTTTGCAGTATATATGCATGTTTGCAGAAAAATGATGCCAAAAGTTAGTTTGTAAAAGAACCAGGGATTAGGCTGTTTCAGGAACTAAAACTCCTAAATTAATAAATTACCTCCCAGGTCTATAAAACCCAGAATTTAAATATCTGCCTGGAGCAGCCAGAGTTGACCCCAATCAGCTCTACACTTTCACTTATCTTCATTCAAAGACCTCATAGAATTTTTTTCCAAAGGAACACTAATTTGTATTCCCAAACAGGAAGTGATTTCTAATTCAATGACATCTCCTGTGAATTTCATACCAGACATCTGCCTGCACAAAACGCAGCAAAATAGCATCCATCACATTCAGCATTTCTACTAAGTTCACTCAGTCTTTTCCATGAGAGTCCAACCTCAATTTCTCCAACATTTGCACAGAATTACATTTATATGTCATATCACTTTCATGGCAAACTCCAAAGATGATCAGTGTCTAATATTTAATTATCAATATACTCTTCAGTGATCAGTGCCGCTTATTATAACTAGGTCACAGCTGATTATTTCACTAGAAAAAGAATTACCATTCTATGTAAACTACATGACCATCATGTTCCGTAATATTTCTCAGATTCTTTTCTAAGTTTCAAATTTTCTCCTGGCTTTTAAAACACTTTTACAAAGTTTTCATAAAGCTTGTCCTAAAAATAAAAAGCATGTAATAAATAGAAACAAGCATATCTCTCCAGCCAGTGTGACAATCACACGGTTCTTCACTGAGAACATTAATTTTTTGAATGAAAGTATCGCATGGCAGAATTGAAAAACTTGCAAGTATTTCTTAAATAAAAGGTACTAGCAAAGAGGCAGTCAATAAGAGAGAAAACTGACTAGGGTGAAGCAAAGGAATAAAAATGATAGAAGGGATGAAATAATGCACAAAAACTAAAGCACACTGATGTGAAATTGCCGTGTTCTGCAAGTCTTGTCTGTGTATGTTGAAGGGGGAGGGAAGCATACCAATAGAGGGCAGAGTTTATATTTTTCACAAGTATTTGCTCCTTAAGTTATTTACTCATTTTATATATTCTTCAGTTGCCTTATTTCAAAACCTTGCAGTGCTTTTTCTACCTTTTATTCTATTAACAAAAAAGTATTACTCATACACAATACAAGAAATGTATCAGGACCAGGACACTCAGCTGTAAAGCAGTGTATTAATGTGTTGTTGGCCAGATTACCTTCTGCCGGCCACTCTTCTTTCTTTTTTTCCACTTCTAAAAAGTCAGCATAATAATAAATACAATCACAAGTACACCATGAGGCTGAAGTTCCATTTTCTGTATATAGCATGCCCCTTTATACATACTTGTCATGAAAGCGTGTATTTTACATGGTGTATTTAGAGTGACCTGAGAAAAGGAAGGCAAAATGAGATCATAAAATCTACAGCACAATTGCCGAAGCCTCTCTCACCTAGGAAAGATTTTAAGACACAGCAGGTTTATACACATTCACAACTTTAAACATGAGCTGAAAAAACTTAGATGCTAGTGCAACTCCGGGAACCTTGTGAAAAGTTCAGCACAAAACAGTCAGAAAGCAAAGAAAATATTAGGTTGCACAAGAGATGAGAATAACACATCAAAATGCCATTATATAAATTAATGACCCTGAAAATCTCTGAAAATTTTGTTCAGCTTGATTACCTGGTCTCAAAAGGATAAAAGCAGAAACAGAATAGCTCCAAAGAACATCCATGAGGCTGCTTAGAGCACAGACAAGGTGCAAGCAGTGCTGCCAGCCCATGCTGCAGCCCACGTGTGGCCTGCTGCCCATCTGGGGTAGTGTAGGGGATGTTGGTGCAGGGCAGGCTGGAAGCACCTGGCTTCCTTCTCCACCTGCAGCGCTGCAGATCCAGGTGTATTGAATGCTCTGGTCATTGGTGAGCACAAGTCTTGTTAGGATACCTCAGGACCAACTTAGCATAAACCAATTAGCACAACAGGGAAAAGGTGAGTGATCCAGGTGATTCGGGAACAGATTAGAAGATATATTCAATTGCATCTGTTGCTCACAAACAAGAAGTGCTGGATGATGCAAAGGTCAAGGGCAGCCTTGGCATCAGTGATCAAAGTGCTGTGAAGTCTAAGATCTGAAGAATAGTGAGTGAGATTAATAACAAATTTGGACTTCAAAAGAGTAGGCTTAGATTCACAGAAAGCTAAGCAAGCACTGAAGAAGACTAGCACTGATGAATGTGGAGCTCCTGAGTTGACCTTAAAGGCAAAAAGGAAATACACAGGAGGTGAAGGTAGGAATAGACTATATGGGAGGAATAAGGAATAAGACTGATCACATCAAGAAAAAGCCAAAGCCCACATCAATCTGAAGGTACCAAAAGAGATAAAAGGTAATGAGGAAGATTTTTCTAAGTTCCTCAATGGCAAAAGCAAAGATAAAGCAAATGTGAACCCATTGCTCATTGGGGCAGGAAGTCTAATGACAAGAGATAAGGTAGAGGTATTCACTGCCTTCTTCAACTTAGTTTTCAGTGCAAAATCTTGTTCTCAGGCATCCTCCAAGGAGGATCTGCAGGAGTGAAGTTGTACCTGCAGTAGAGGAAGAAAGAATTAAGGATTGCCTGATCTTTGTGTACTCATACAAGATTTTGTAGCTGAGGTTTATGGAGTTGGTTGTGTCACTGTGAGACTGTTCTCTGTCATCAGGGCAACTATCAGAGGTTCCTGATGGCTGCAAAAGAAAAAGACAAATGTCATCCTCCTTCAAAAAGGGCAAGGAGGATTTAACATGACAAGTACACATTGGTCAGCCTTACCTTATGCCCAAGAAAGGTTATGGAGCAATT
The DNA here is from genome assembly GCA_013396875.1 of Vireo altiloquus. Taxonomy (NCBI): domain Eukaryota; kingdom Metazoa; phylum Chordata; class Aves; order Passeriformes; family Vireonidae; genus Vireo; species Vireo altiloquus. The sequence goes on along the minus strand of VZRF01008266.1, from coordinate 139,424 downwards.
TTCCTTAGAAGCTATTTCTTAAAACAAGAGACAAGACGGTGACTACGAGCAATGAGAGCTATTTACTGAGGGTAAATCACATCTGCCTAACTCCATTGCTATCTAAGATGAGATGGACTGCATTGTGTCTAGGAAAAGGGCAGTCAATGCCATGTACCTTGATTTTTATCAAGCCCTTTGATACAGCCTCCTATAGTCCATTTATCACTAATTCAGCAAGAGATGAGCTGGATAACTAAATAAGGTAGATAGAAACCTGGACTGCCAGAGTCGAAAATTAGTATCAGTGTTTCAAATCTCAGATTGTACCCAGTATCTAGCTGGGTTTCTCAGGGATCACTATGGAGACCAGTGCTGTTTGCTGTCATCAAGGAGGATGGTGGGATGTCAGGTTTACAGAAAGCACCAAATCAGGAGATCAGACAGTGTGCTGAAGGGTGGTAGGCTTGCAGTTCAGAAGAACTCAGGAAAGTCAGAGTCCCAAGGAAGTGATTCTTCCCCTCTGTTTGCCGCTCATAATACAGCATCTGGAGTGGTGTGTCCAGTTTGGTGCTTCCCAGTACAAAAGCAGTATTGGCATATTGGAGTGAGTCTAGATGAGGACCTCAGTCAGGGAACTATGGTATTCAAGAAGAGACTAAAAATACTGGGTCTGTTCAATTGGAAAAGAGAAGGCTCAGTGGGAACCTCATGGCTGTCTACAACTATCAGAGAGGAAAATACAGAGAAGATGGAGTTAGGTTTTTCTCAGAGGTTCACGGTGATAAGAGGAGGGACAACAGATGCAAATTGAAATATTTTACCATGAGAGGTGGTTAACTACTGGAACAGATATTCTCTCCTTGGAGATGTTCCAGACTTGGCTCAACATGCCCCTGAGCAAATTCATCTAATTAAACCTGTTTAGAGCAGGTGGTTGGACTAGATGATGCCTGGAGGTTTCTTCTGGCCTAAATTATGATTCTAGGCTTTCCAGAGAGGGTTGCAGTCAGTGACTCAATACTAATGAGATGAAATCTCAGCACATAAAGGGCTCTACCTTCTCTTTCTCAATCTTTAAATATAATAGGTGGTAGATATGAAAAAAATTTGGCAACCAGCAGGTACAGATACAGTACTTTCCAGTTTGCACTGGGTCTTGATAAAAGAGGATAGTCAGAAGTAAACTATGGTCTAGAGACTGAAACAATTTCAGTTTGGCTTCCATCTTTGGTTCTTTGATTGTATCTTATTAGCTGACTAAAGATTATTTTTAAATTAATACCTTTAAATACTCCTAAATAAGTTTTGTACCATACGAGTTTCTTACACTTCAAACTGTACTTTTTTTTTATTTTCTGCCTTTGCCTGACAATGAAGTTAATACATTTTGATATTCTTATGGAGCTTCAACTTTTTTCCTTATTGTTTTAACCCCATCAACTCTCTTTGTACACATGAATCACCTATATATCATAAATGTTTTAAAGTGAACAGCAAGCTGACAGCTGCCAAAACTACTAAGTATAGCTTTCATTTTCATTACTCGTAAGTGAACTATTCCATGGATCTCTTATTAAGGTCAGTCTGATCCAATAAGATACAACTTCCTTAGAGAGATTAACTCCTCTATTGTTTTTTATCTTTTAACTGCACACATACCAAAAGAAAATCAAGGTGAATGTATATAGTTACAGATTAGAAACAAAAATTGCTGATAGCAGATATTATGTATGTCTTTCTTAAACTGTTATTAAGATAATTTCTCTTGCCCTTTTGTCTTCTCACAAGCATTATGTAGCTAGGATTAGTGTTAACCTATATGCAATCCACCTAGAAGACCAGAAACTGACTGTCTTTTAACCTTTCAAAAGTTTTGTAAAACTGTGTAAGAATATCAATACTTCTTCCTTCCTTTCCTAGTCCTTCATGTGTATGTAAACACTCAGATATCCCCGGAAAAAAAATTCTTCATTTAGAAAAATTCACTCACCAAATAATTCTTTCCTCTAATTTGCTGGCACTGAAATTGAAAAGTGAAAGACTTCAAACAGAAAAAAATTTAGGGAGTGATGGTTTTAACTTTTCAATCTCAAAATAGTTTACCTTAAATGTTTCCAATTGTGAATGCTATACTATCTACAACATTTATAATCTAAACTAATTTTAAGTATGTTCCTTTTATAATAGGTAATAAAAAACTGCTTAACAGCCCTTGCTGGATAAAATCCTTTGGACTGACTGTACTTTTCTACAGAGCTGGGACCATTCTAACCAACATACATACCACTCCAAGTTTGACAGAAATCTCATGGAAATGATGAATTCATTTGACCTTTGTTTTCAAAATCCATCCAATTAAATTTAAATTAGGTAGCTCTATCTATAATGACTGATTTTTTTTTTTACAGAAATCAATGCATTCATTGAATACAACACGACGAATACAGGTTAGACTACCACTATATGTAGTTAGATTTTAACATATCTGTCTAGATAAAACACAATTCTTATCCCATTACAGTTCACCAGCACCAGAAAAGTTCTAAAGGAGCTGCTATGTGCTCAAGCAATTATGTGCACATAATTGCATATTATTATCACTCTGGCCTTCCCTTTTCTCAGACCAACATGGTAACCACTTATTGTATCCCCTTTCCTAAAGAAGAAATCCCACTCTCAATCTTACTCCTCCCAATACATTTTCCACCAGACCCGCCTCAATTTTTGATGCTGATATAGCCATGGCTGCTTGAGCTTTATAAGAAATTACTATCTTTAGACAATATTTTGATAAGCAGTTCCAGGAACATCACATACTGGAAAGCATAATTGTGCTAGAAACTCTTCAGTAAAATGACTTTAAAAAGTAGCTCAAGTAATCTCCAGTGATGTCAGTTTAGAGACCCACTTTTCCTCTTCCCAACATCTGCTGAGGCTCTGAGCAGGCAGAACCCCAGGTTCCTATGTGAGGGGGAAAAGCTTCTGTCTCCTCTACTCCTGGTGTACACCTTCACCTGGACCATATCAGATTGCAAGCCTATCTGCTGCAGAGGGGTATGTTTCACAGGGAAGTTGAACATTAAACAACAAGGCACTGAGCTTCCTAGTGACACCCAAATTCTCTTTCATCCCTGCAGAAGCAATCTTCAGGGAATACATGTGCATTGCCCTCACTCCAAGCCAGCAGTTTCCCATCAGGGGGTGTCTCTCAGCATTGTTGGTCATCGTCAAAAACAGAATGTTTGGATTAGCAATGGCTCACATCTCATTGCTTTGAAAAAGCAATTTTTCGAGAAAAGAATGGGATTGAGAAAGAACATTCTTGCACACTGTGCAAATCACACCAGTGAGCCACATCTTTCAATCAGAGGGAGAAGACCTGAAGTTATGAGGTAAACTAAATTCAGACTGACTTTTCTACTGTAAACCAGTCCAATTTTTATCAAAAAAGGGTCACAGGCCTTTCATATGTTATTAGCTCTACTGCTCCACATGTTAATCTGAGCTTTTCAGCTGTCATATCTTTACACACCTCTTATTAGGTCAACTCGTAAATCAAAGTGTAAATACCCCTTTCTATAGAAAGATAGGTTGGTAATCCAAAGCATTCCATGCAATGTCAGAGCAAAAAAACAAACAAAAAATAGGAATGGTAAAGATTATGAGAGGGAGGAGGAAGTAAGAGTATGAGCACAAAAAATTCCAATAATTATTTGGAGCAAATGGGGCAATGAGCAAGGACAAAAATCAAGGAAATACCACATTAGATTCTGCTTTATTGCTGATGACCATGAATATTTTCCTACTGAAAGTCCCTTAGTCCCTTTTAAAATTAAGTTAGTACATGTATGAAAATACAATCCAAATTTTTAACTAAGAATTAAATATTTAGTATTATTTTTATTCTGAAAAGATGTTTCAAATATCTTTGCTTTCTTTATTGGCTAGTAGGTTTACAGGAATTTTCTAAGTGATATAATAAAAATTAAAAAAGGCCCATTTCAGAGTTCTTTTTCTCTTGGTAATTTCACATTACAAAGAGCTTGACAGGAGGAATGACCCATGAATAAGTATTAAATTATTTTAGAATATCAAAAGTTCTATCATGTTATGGATTTAAGAACATTTGATTCCTGAAAAGAGGAAATAGAAAAATAAGAACAAGTCAATATTATGGTTTAGTTTGATATATGAGCATATTACTCTGCTTTAATCCTTCATTTTAACAGCATACCAATTCAATTTTTATGGTTCTGTTTCTTTATTTTCTTGATATGAATTTCATGCCTATGTTCCTAAATGTCCTTAAATTCATCAGTCTTTTCACATCAGTAGCTGGAACAAAACATTCAGCAGTAGGAGTAAAAAAAATATATAGTACCAAATACATTTTTGAAATAAGATATTTCCACAGGTGGTATCTGAAAGAGTAGGTCTATATATTGTTCTGCATTAGAGCTGTTTTTAGAGAGGTCACAATTCTGAAGTTATTTTTCTACGTTTCCTATGATGGTCCCATTGCAGCTCAACAAGATCCATATTCATTAAGGACATCACACTTGATTTGACACCCTTAAATTCATTACAGTTTGTCACCAACATTTCCCTCCAACTTAAAGAGACTTTCTCAGCAGGACATCCTATCCAAAACAAAGATCACCCTATCTGAGCAATCTCTGGGTCTCTTAAATCTTTCAATTCAATTATATCGAGAATAATCTGGCCTGTTGCATACATTACATGCATGTTATATGTATGAAAGAACACAACACTTTTTGTGACACTTTCTTCTCTGTTTTCAAGATTTCATTTCCTTTCAAAAAAGGAAATTCTTCATTTCGTGTAAGGAAATTAAATCTTTTTATTTCAATGAGGATCAATTCGGCAAGGTTTGGTCCATTTCCCTGCACTTCATGTCATCCCATGTCATTTTATTGTTTTCTCTTCGCTGCAGAAGTTTTTTTCTTTAAGCATTTCATCTCATCAACTTCTTCTCATGACTTTTTGTTTGAGTTCGTTCCCTGATTTAGGGATTTCAGTAAAGTTAATTTTGGTGAGTTTTGGTCCTTTTCAATGCATCTCATTTCATCTCAATCCATTTGCTTATAGTCACTCCATTTCCAAATTCTCTTTTTTTTAAATTGCATTTCGTTTGACCATATCTACCTTCCAGAATGTTTGTGAGACTTCTCTGTTTTCAAGATTTCATTTCCTTTCATGAAGGAAAATTCTTCTTGGCATTGCCCCAACATTGCTCCTTCCACGCTTTTTTCCTTGGCAGCAGCCTCACACAAATGCAGCTTTTACTGCTTTGCCTAGGGTTAGGGTTCCACTTAGGGTTAGGCTTGAGAAAACCACAAAGCCCACAGCTCCAAGGACACTGCAACCACAGTGTTAAGTGTCTCCAAAGTAACCCAAACCACACTCTATAATTTTCCAAGGTAATGAGTGCTTAAATTTTTTTTTTTTCCTTTGGGGTTTAAGTCCTTCCTACTCTTCTTAGTCATTTTCCTTCACGATCCACTGCTCTCTAAAAATATTCTGTATCACACCAAATCCAGACCAAATATAGTAAAACACAACTCCCTTTTCTGAGGATCATCTAGTTTTGCAGCCACTTAGACAAAAGTTTTTTCTGAAAATGAGCAATTTGAAAAAGGATTTAGAATAAAATTTCTGATTCTTCTCAGAAAATCAATATATATTTAGTTTCCCTGCAAGTACTGGTTGTTAAGAAATTAAAAAACCCTCCTGCTTCTAAAACCTGACTTCCACCCAAGTCCAGCTGGAAATATGAGGATTACAATGTACTCTACCTACATGCTTATCTCATTCAAGACCTCTGAAATTTCTCTAAGCATAAATAGGAATATTGTTCAACAGTTAAGACTTCTGTGAAAATTTTTAATTATAAGAAATGCAAGACTTTTTACACACAATGATGTTAATTCTGTTGCATAGCTTCAGATATTGACAGACCACCAAAAAATGATACTGCTTGTTTTGGGAAGATGTTTGAAGCCAAGACTGAACTTCAAGTCTAATTATTCAAGGAAATTTCTACTATGTAAATCAAAGAGTATCTGCATGTTATAGTAAAATCTGGTAATATGGTAAATAAGAAAGGTAGGCTTACATTTTTAATGTATAAAAAAAGTGGGTCAATAGAGTTTTCCACTTTCAAACTTTGATATAGCCATCAATTTTCTATAAACTTACTTAATATTACCTTTCAGACATAAATAGATTGGATTTTAGCCACAAAGGGACTGGGTGAAGCCAAGACTTCAAATAAGGTAATAGTACATTCTTAACAGAAAAAAACAAACAAACAAACAAAAAAAAAAACGAGAAAAAGCATCCCACCATTTCTCAGGCAGTTACAAGAGAATTAAGAACTTGACTGTAGCTGTGATATTAGTTCTCAAAAAGTGAGGGAGACAGTCAACTATTGAAAAAGCAGGTCACCATATTTCTTAATTTATATGAAGCCATAACAGTATATTCGAGAAATATTAGATAACATCTAACATGAGTTTCCTTAGAAGAACTCTTTGAATGAAAGAAAAAAATACGATTCAAAATGGCAAAGATAAGATACACAGAAGTATGTAGATGACAAATAATTTGAATTTGAAGTGATATTCTAAACAGAATAAGAATCAGAGTATTTAATCAAAGCAATAATTCAGAAAAATCAACAATTTTATTGTGATTATTTAATTTTTCTAGTAAAGAAACGCAATCATACAATAGTCAAGACAGTTAAATTAACTTGTGATTTTTCATTGTTTTTCTGCTTTTTGAAGAAAATAACAGTGATTTCTTCCTCTGGAAGTTTTAATGATCCCAAACACTCCATTTCTGTTGAATTTTTGTGATGGTCAAACTCCACACTAGTAAAATTTAACGTGCTCTAGTCAAAGAGTTGCCTTTTTTTTTTTAAGAAAACAAAAAAATCACATGCAAGGAGACATCCTAAGTAATATAAAATTATTAATAATGTTACTGAGTGTGAAAGGAAATAAACATATTAGATTAACTCCATTGTAAAATGCAGATTATACAAAAAGCAGTGGTGCATAATGGTATGTCACATCTGACTAATGTCATGTCTATGTGGCATACGATAAAGCAATCTTCTCCACCTCCAACTAATGCACAGAAGAAAAAGTTAATTTCCATTTCAAATACCTGGAACTCCTCTCCAGAATTTTTAATTCCCCTTTGGCTACCTCTCAGTCAGATAATTATATAAAACTTGACAATTTGGGTGATGAGGGAGAAGAAAGTAGCTATTCACAGTGACGGTGAACAAGGACAAGTGACATCTTTCTTTTCTTATTTTAAGAAGAAACTCAGTGCTACCTGGCTTATTACTTTTTTCTTTTTAACTCAATTAATATTACTTACCTGCTTTATGTTTGGTATCTTTTATGTTATTTTTACATCAATACACTCATCTTGGGTTTCATTTTCCAGTTTCTTGAACATACTTTTATGCTATTCCAAGGAGTATTTTATTTACTCTCCCTCGCTTCTAGACCTGTTTGAATGGTTAATGCATTTGTCATGTAATTATTTTCTGTGGTTTTGTTTTCTATGTTTTTCTTACTGTGTGGAATGTTTTAGTTCTGGACAGTATTTCAGACAAAGTTTATAGAACAAGTAAAGTGCTTTGCACTGTAATTTTAATCTAGTAAAGTGTAAAATTGCATCTAGAGTAAAGCCAAAGGAGGGAAATGAAGATACTGGATTTCAGAATAACAGAGTTTAGGGGAAAAAATTCAGCAGGTTGAGTGAAATCGAGTGTAATAAAATAGCAGAGGAAACAGCAGAGAGAAACTGAAACGTGTATAATGAGATTAAAGTGTGCCCAAAGGATGTGGAATGCATAACATGCAGCAATAAAATGAGGAGTTTAAAAAGCCAATATGGCCAAAGGAGGGAAAATAGGAAAAAACAACAACCCACACAGTAAGGAAAAGCAATACAGATGGAACCTCACTGAAATTAGGTACGAAAAAATCTGTGTGGTCATCTTGATGCACAAGTTTTAATAATTTTGAAAATGTCAAGTACAGAGAAAGATTTGAAGGAATATAAGGAGAAGCTGTGAATACTAAAACTAATTAAAAAACAATCCTACCGTGCAAGACAGCTGTAGAGAAAATAGATTAAGCAAAACTATTTCAAGGGACTGATGTAAGAAATTGAGAGGACCTTTATTTTTCCTGCCTACACATATTCGTATTGCCCATTAAACAACAGGAGCTGAGATATTACAGACATTCAGGGCAACAACAATCAATGCAGGAGGCCTTAGTCTTGAATTGGAAGTGAAAAAACAAAACACTGAAACGGTGAACTACATTAATTTCTGACATTTAAAAATTAAATTTTTTCAAAATTCTTATTTGGAGTGAGATAGGTAAGCACACATTTTGAGTGTATTTTTACGAGAGACATAATCCCAGTTAGGACATTGATTTTTAACTTGTGGATTTAAAGAAATGAAAATGTTCAAATATATAATTCATTATTTGAACAGTTCGGTGGTTTGGTTTTAAGTTTTTCAACATCAAACATTACTTTCTCCATATTAACCCACTGTATTGTGGAAACAGTTTTGCTTGTTATCTGCACCACCAGATTGGCTGTTCCTCTTAAAGGTGTCATGCAGAAAACTGCTGAGGAACTAATTTTCTCCTCTTAAGTGAGCTACAATACTCAGGAAGACCAGCAAATATCGTGGCAAATCTTGATCTACAAACTCTTACAGAGACAAATAAGTTCAAATAAGTTTTGAAACCACATTTTCCTAGACCTTAAAAATTTCTGTTTCTAATGAATCATTTTTCTTTTGGAAAAAGCTAGCAGAAATCAGCAAAATTTATTTATTTTACTTATAGAAAGTAAAATATTTTTCTGAGGAAAAAAGTGAGATTTTTCATTTTATTGAAGAGTATTTTCTGTTATAAACTAGTTCTGAAATATTAACTTCACAAACATTATCACAATTATAAAGCCCTCAACATAAAACCAGCTTACCCTACAAAAGAAAAAATGGGGTTTCTATTTGAAAAATACAAAGAACAATCTTGTATTATACTATGTATCATTACCTTCCTCTCAATTTCTTTCTCTTTGCCTCTCTGGCTTTCTCAGTCTGAATTTAAGTTCAAGCTCTTACGCTTCATGAGTGACTCACACAGATATTCTCACAAATTAAAGGCTACTATTTGATCCTGTAGCCTTTTATAATTAAGGTTGGTGGGGTTCTGCAAAGGTAGTTCAGAAAATCTAAGTTGTGATCCTTCAGTGAATCATCTTTTGAGGGCCTTGCTGTTTATGAGTCTAGAGGGAGCCTAAAGAGACTGAATAAGTCAGATTCATGAATTTGAACGGGTTAGCAGTGTTTTGTTTTCCTTGTGCAGCCACCTCTCAGAAAAGAAGCTTATCAGTAAACTTCCAGGAACAAGAATTTTATGCTAGAAAATATTCATCAAACCATTCATATAGCTGTGAGTTATGCATAACAGGTTTATACAAGATTTAGTAATCTTTTTCAAATAATAAAACAAGATCTTTTCAGACATAATCAAGTACTGAAGCAAGTGATTGGTATTAAGAGAAGCTTGGCTTTAGTAGGATCCTGATTCATACAATTTTTCCTGACTGACCACTGAGAGAATGACACTACTGGGCTACCTGACCTGAGAGGAAAGCTAAGAAGGAAAAAAAAAAAAAAAACAACAAAACCCACAATGAAATTAGAGCACAAAAAAAAAAGGACAAAATAGTTTGATGGTGTTATGATTCAAGTGTCATTTAGATGTAATATCTGTTTCTGGAGACAATTTATCACCGTTGCTACCACCAAGAAACTTTACAAGTAGATCTGTACCTCTCCAGTTACAAAACGATACCTTTGAGATTCTTGTTCAGTAAAGCAATCCAGATCATTTCATAGTCCCTGCCGCTGTTTTCTGGCACTGTAGCTCCATTGTCTAGAAAGGGAACTGACCCTTAGCTATCTAGAAGTATCATCCAGAATACTTCACAGGTAATTTAACAAAATTAACCTGGAAAATTTCCTCATGGGAGGAAAGTAGGGGTTTCTTGCAATTTAAAACAAATTAGAGATATGATTTTAGCAATACTTATTTGGGAAGCTGACAAAAAGAAAACAAGATAAGCTGAATTTTTAAAGCTTAGATTGAAACCAGGGTTTTTTTAGGCATACTACTAATTCTCAATTTTATCCCTATTACCTATCATTATTTAAATTAGAGCCTGATTGAAGACTGCATTTCAAAGTTAGATGATCATTAGATAAACTGGCTGTTACCCAAGTTCCTCTCCAACCTCCTCAATTCTCAGTGAACCCTGTCTTTAGACATTTGAACTTAGATTTCTACAAAAGAGAATAACTGAAAGAGAGTTTTAAGGATATGATCGCATTCTTTGTTTCCCTCCTCTTATGCTATCAAATAGGTCATCAGAGCAGCAAGCTGATCAGTCTTGTTTTGACCATCTGGGATTTTGTATCATAAAGGAACATAGGGAGAGAGACTGAGCTGAGAACTGTCCACCTTAAAAGAGGAACAAGAATCCAGGCAGCTAAGTGATAAATGCATTTTTACATATTGTACACTGATTGTACACTGATAGTAAATAGAGTATTTACCAGAGCAGAAGGCAGAAATAAACAAAGATTCAAAAGCTGATCTCTTACATAAGATGCCCTGACTAACCCAATTATTTAATACTAACTCTATACAAAACATGTTATATAGTGAACAAAATTAATTATCATAAATCAAATACATGATTAGCAATGATAAGAATAAGCAGTCATTATATACATTGCTTCTTATGGGTAAGTAACAACAATAGATTATCTTTCAGTCCTTACCTCTGTACATAGCTGGAAGTACAAACACTTTTTAACACTGAGGATTCAGCTTTTCATCTGACTCAGTGGCTGCCCCTTCATTTATAGCATCAGGGTACAGGAGGAACCTTCCACTCTCTTGGAAGCAGATATTGTCTGTTTTTGCCCTTAGAGCCCTCAGGCTATTTTCATACGTCCAGAAACTTCCCCATTAAACACACATTTAACATTTCTAACAATATTAACTCTGTGGAGCTTCACCTTCCAACAAGTTTCTGGCTACATTCAGAGCTGAAAGAAAACTGTCACAGTGAGTGCTGACCAAAAGATTCATCGGTTCATGTCCTGTGGTGACATCAGATGGCTATTTGAATATTCTGAAGTTATGTTAAGAAGAAATATTTTCTGTGAGTATCTGGAAAACCCTTTCTAACTTTTTATTCACTGAAATCTTTAGAGAAACAGTGCTTACTACACAGAATGCTTCATGCAAGCAAGAGCATTGGTAGGTTTATAAACAAAGCCAATAGTATTCTAATTTTTGTTTTGACAGTCCTCAGAAAAAATGCATGTATGAAAGGGAAGCATCTATTCAATCATAAGAACTGTAATCTAAAGTTAACTTTGGCAAAATATAAAGCACATTTTGTATCTATTTACTGAATGTGCAGCGAGTGTGCTGTAAATCATTTTAACCCTTAATGTAGGGGCCTAACACTCAACTCTTAATGATTTAGAGCTCCAATATGGAGACTGAATTGCTCTGTTGTAAAACTAAGTATAGAAAGTTAAACTGGTTATGTTTCAGAAGTAAGTATTCCACACAAACCTTCCTACCGCCCCCCTCACCCCCTTCAAGCTAGGGGGATTGAGTAGAAAGAGAGAAAGTGTTAAAGCAGGTATCTCTTGTCTCTGTCAAAGGAGACTTCGGAGCTAGAAGACTCTTACAGTGTTTGCATCCAGAAGCCAAAAGCAAGAGAAAGCAGAGCTTCCCCATGGGCCCTGTAAACACTGAGGAATAGAGTTATTCCCCTTAAAGAAGTCTGATACTAGTCCTATTCACATATTTTACACTCAGAAGCATTAGCAGGTAATTTAGCTGGTGTTCATGGACTTCAGTTATCATAGGCATGAATACTGCTCTTGTTTAGTTGCACCACACTCTAAAGAACTTTTAGTGACTGCATTAAGCCCTCTTCAATGCTGAATATTTCTGTGAAAGTGTTCTTAAAACATATATGAAAATTATTTGAAGATTTATCTAGAAATTCTTTAGAAAGAGGAATAAAACAAAAATCCACAGAGAAGTTTTCTGTGAATGTTTGAATTTTATTCTGTTATTAGCACAGGATGAGATTATTCAAGGTCAAACATGTCTCAACTCCATGACTTGCTCAAGACCTGGGAGCTGTCAGAGCTGCCTGATAATTTACTGTGATGGAGATCCAAGACATACTGAGGGCAATGGGAGAAATATGTCCAGAGCACAGACTTTATTATTCTGTCACATTATTCCCTTGCTACTGAGTCTTTCATTAGTTCAGTGATACTCTGGTATAAAACTAAATATGCTCAGAACTCACTCTCACTGTTATTGTGTAAACCTAAAAATTCATTACTTTTACTGTGACCCTTTCCTACCAAAATGAGAGACAGTGTTCTGCTCTCATGATCTAAAAGCATTTTGGAAACAAGAATTATATAACCAAAACCCCCCTCCCAAACAAAAATACAAACAAAAATAATCCAAATATTTCTTCTCAACAAAGAAAATGATGAACAAAAAAAAATCAAGTTGATGCCACAGAGACTAAAAAACCTTCAGGATTTTTAGTACTGTCAAATCACATATGTTCTTTTCCATTTCACTCAGTTCTGCTTCTATCTGAGTTGACAGAGCTTCACTTCTACATCTGCCAGAAGTATTGCTATTGCAAGCTTGTCTAGAACATACTATGCCGTATCCTTGTTGCCTGTCTTACACTTTGGGTTCGTGTTGCCTTAAGCAGAACACAAACCTGATCTCTGAACGGCAAAGAATAAAAAATCAAAACCAAACCTAACCAAAGAAAACTGCTTTACTTTGATCCTCAGCTGCCGGTATTGCAACCTGAACTTTTGGTTCTGCTTTCTCCAGTTGAGAGACCAAACCACACTGATGTCTGTAAGCTCTGCTCAGGAATCTGTAAGCACTGAGAGATACAAAAGAAAGACTGTGAGACAGAGAATTTTGTTGCTTCCATTTAATCTGCAAACAAAAGATTCATCACCCAAAATTTAAGCTGATTTATATTTGAGTAAAGTCTGTTCACAGGTGGGAGGAAAACATGAAAATATGCACCAGAATGGGAACTGATATACCTAGGAGACATAGAAATATTCTGGGTCCCTGCACGTAGAGACTTGATTTCATGTGTCTCACTTCCAAATACCCCATGAAGAAGTGGCCAACAGATTTTTTAGATGAATCAATTAATACAAATAATTATGTTCATCAGCCGAGTGTTGAATAATAATCTGTAAAGTCAAGAGGAAAGTGTCAGATTTAGAGTTTTTTCTTGCAGCTTATATTAGAACCCTTAAGACTGGTGAAGTCATTCAACAGTAGCCAGAACAAGACTTCTGCTCTTACTGAAGGCAGGCTGAAGAGGACATGAACAGCAGTATGCAAGGACATTGCAAAAGAAAATAAGCAAAAAGGCAAGACACACCCATGTAGCATGTGGAGCTTGTCTAATATTACAATAAACAGCGTAGTTACAGAAATATTGGATGATGTGAGAAGTTGAATTCCTGTTGGAGAACTGGGAAAACATGAGAAGAAGCATTGAATGTGTTAAACTAGCAAAGATATGGGGTTTTTTTCTGAGGGAAAAGATGTGCTATTCTGTTAAAATTAGCTGTTGAAAAGTCCATAAGAGGTTAGATTTGTATATTTTTCCAGCAGAATGACAGACAAAGCACTTGCTCTAAACTTGTACAAGGGAATGTACTTTGGAAAGAGCAACTTAACCTACTAGTACACACAGAGGTGGATAATGAATTCAGAGCTTTCTCACAGGAGATATTCAAATGTCCATGTGGACACTATAAAGTGGCTGCTTCGCCTGAATAGACTGAGATAGGTCTTGAGAACAACACAGAAAGTTATCAACAATATCTGAAATAAATGTCTCAACAGAAACCAGTCCACAAACTCACTTACTCATTATTTATGTCCATCAGAGTTCACATCACAAAGAAAAAAATGCTACTCCCAGACTCAATGTGAAATTGCAGTTTTCTATCTCTGTGCTGGAGAACAGTTTTTGCCACTGAAGACATAGTAAGGACCAAGTCTACCAGAATAATAATTCTGGGTCATGTCCCTAGGGACTATTTCTCTTTGCTTTCTCCTTGTTTTATATTTTTTTTTTTTGTGTATGTGTTTTTTCATTTGTGAAAAGAGCACCAAAACAGACAACATTACTGTACACTGGAGTTTGTGTGATTTTCCTACTGATCAGTGTAAGTAGCTGTGTCTGGAAAAAAGGTTTTGAAAGAATCACTGAAAGTAATTCTCTTTTGTGTTTTATGATTTATTGGGAGAGTTAAATAGTCTTGTTTCTGGGAATAAAACAGCTGTGAATTTCCTAGGCATACGGCAATTTAGATTACATATAATGTTTAGTTTAAAAAGGCTGTCTTGTGCTAAACCAGGGTTGGCTTTACCATTCCATCAGACTTACTGAAGAATACAAAGATGACTTCTTGACTGGAAGACAAGGGGGAAGGAGAGGTGTGATATTTTCATTTGTCTGGAGCCATGCAGTCATGTCCAGTTATAAATCTGTTGTCAGTTCCACTGATCAATAATCGTTAGCAATAAGCACCACTAGTCTCCCGCTTGACACTGATGAATGGTATAACCAAGAACGGGATAAATCTCCTGATAACAGCATCTAGACTCAAAGAAGTCATCCATCTTCTTCTTTCTTTCTCCTGTCCTTCATCCCAAGAACTTATTGCTCTAAATGAGTACTACTGCCTTTTTTCTCTGTCCCAAGATTTGCTTAGCCCTAATTTTTCTTCAGTGCTCTCTTACCAGAAAATTAAACAGTGCAGAATTTTCATGGGATTTGCATAATTTGATTATGATATCCAATTTTATTTGAATGCAGGTGTATTTTTCTGTTCACATGTAATTTTGTCCAAAGAAATGCCATCTGCAGGTTAAAGATTGAAGTCAGGTATCTATTAAACTGAAAATCGCATTCCCATACGTGAAAAAAAAATTAATTGAGAATGTACTATTCTGCTCTCACTATAACTTGGGTTTAGTTTTCTTATTTGATTTCAATAGAATTATTTTTAAAAAAGCATAGAATAATTTTTAGATTTTTTAAAATGATGTTAGTTCAAAACAAAATGTAGCAAAACACATGGATTCACAATCACAGAATTTTCTTCAACTACAGTGGGTTGGAAAACTGTATTCTCCTAATCACTTGAGAGGTGCCACCTGACAAGGCAGGCTAAACACAACCACATTGGATTCCTCTGGAATGAAGTATAACTAATAGTGTTTTAAGAAAAGAGTAGCTGTATCCTTTCATTGTTCACTTCTTAAGAAGTGAATCATGTAAGGACAGATCCATTTCATGCCATCTCATTAACATTGTTACTTTTCAGTTTATTTCCATTTGTTGAACACATAGGAAACTGTCTCAATGACACCTTCTGAAACTGCCTTTGATTATTGCTGTGCTCAAAAGTTCTTCTAAAGAAAAATTATTGTAGTCCCAAATGGACCTTGTAGGAAAGGAAAAACTATAGAGAACAAGTCACATCACAATAGCCCATTATTATGGCTAACACCTGCTTAAAGGAAGGGCACTATTGACTAAAGCATTTTGTCAGATTTAAAATGCACAATCATGTCCTAGATAAGCTTACCTAATTCTAACACAGCAGTAGGTCTCAGTGCCCTTAATATACCAAGCAGCCCTTAAATTCTGTGGCTATGTACCACTCATACACCATCATTTTGTGGCCAATCTGCATTTTATATTATACACCATGGCTTTGCATTCCAGTGTCTCTTACCCCTTTAGTCTGTGCTGCTTCTTCACCTCATCATGGGTGTACACCTACTCTCTGCAGAGACCGTTTGAGGTCAAAGTCCAATTAGGATCTACACTGAGTTTCACAAAAAATAAAAATTCTAAATTTCTACTGTACATTTGCAGCAGTATTTATTCCTTTCTTCTTCTAGCTGCCTTGGGGACAAAAGTAACTTTATTGGCAGCTTTTAACATTGTCAAGAGGAAAGAAAGCATCACAGGAGTAAAAATCTGGTAAAATACAGAAAAAACCCTTATATATAGCAGTATAGCAAAATGCTGCATTTTCTTGGCTTTTACCCTAATTGCAAATAAAGCCACAACCTCTGTACTAACCAGTAACAGTATAATCTAGTCTCCTTCATTTTACTTTTTCTCAAATGATAAATATCCCTGCCAGCCAAATGACAATAGAAATTGCTGTTTTGTCAAAAGTATATGACCTTGCAGCAAAAACCAAACCGATTTGCAATGTTATTGTTTACTTCTCCCTCTGGAAAGAACAGCAATTAAATAATCAATAGGCCTGATTACATTTTTACTACATAGACAGAAATATGGCAGAACTTAATAAGCATAATGTCTTGTATTGTTTTCGGTAGAAAAAAGAAATCTTTTCTTTTCATAACACCCTACCCAATACACCATTTTCAGTGACTTTTCAAACTTTTTTTTCATAAGCTAAACCAAAATAGTTTGGGAATATTTTCTACTTCCTAGGAACTTGGGGTATATTTGTTAGTCAGTTTTTATTTGGTTTATTTCTGAGTCACAGCAGAAAACAAAAAACCCTTTCAATCAGACTTTTACTTTTGGGAACATTAATTAGCAGTAAGTTTTTCCCCTTCTCCATTTCAAGTGCATCTTATCTCTGTTTGCATTACTGCTTTCTCTTTTAACTCATTTATTCAGTCTAAAGATAGTTTATAGCAAGCATGCAAATGATTAGCTAATGGAACACTTGTCAGTGGCTTCTGTCATGCATGTTCAATTTAATAATCCTTTATGAATCTATCATCTGCAGAACATGTACAAACAGCAGCTGAGACAACAAACTAGAAGAACTAATGAGTAAATCCTTGGGAGAAAAAAACAAGTTTAATATTTCTACAGTGTGACAGAGAAGTGTTCACAATGAGAAACATTTTGAAGTGGTGATCATCTGATAGTCTATGGTAAAGAAAAAAAACCCTCTGTCAGATTATCTCTGCACTGCTGTCTCCACTTCTTCCTCCACACAGAACAGCTTCACCTAATCTAATACAAAGCAAGGTACTTAATAGCCTTTTCAATCAGAGACCAAAATGGACAATCTAGGGGTTTGTTTTGACTGTCTTGAAACACTTCCTTCCTGGAAGTGATCAGCCAAATGTTTGTACTTCATGTTGCACTAAACCATATCTCAGCAACAAATCCATTTAATTCACTGAGTTCCAACAGTTACCTCTTCATGTCTTTTGTCCTTCTGTCTTGCTCAAATTTACAAGGAAATTTTAATTAAGGTAAATAGCAAAGAGTTACTATGCATTGTTACCAATAGGCAAGCTGTATGACTGACTTATTTCCAAGGATTTAGTTTTCACTTTTGCTGAGAATATCATAGAACCTTAAGCCCTACCATTCACTTGCTCTTATTTCTTCATTTTTCCCTTCTAACTACACTTGGTTAATCTTGGTTGTTTATACCTCAGACCCTATGCTTCAGACCCCCCTCATTTCCTCTTTTCCTAACTTTAAAGATCAAGTGGAAAAAAAAAATCAAATTCTGTCTTGTAAGGATTTATATTTCACACTAAATAATTCTTTCTTTTTACCTGTGGGGTCACATCTTCCTGTCTCTCTTTTCCACTAATCAAGTTAATCATAAAGATTAGACCTGCAACACATGTACATTCACTTCAAGAAAAACAAATGGAAATTGTCCTTTCCTTTCTGAGCACAGCACATTTATCTACCAGATATTTAGGAACAAAAATCTAGTTGATCCATGAGAATAGAAGTATAAGGTGTTTCTTGGTAAAAATGTATGTATTTTACAATAAAATACTAGCAGCATTTTAAATGAGCATGGGGAAAGCCCTCAGATATTCCATTGACAGTGCTGGTTCTAAATCTTGAAAAGAGTCTATAGAATGAATAAGAGCAGCACAGTTTCTTTCTTTGTCTTCTCTCTTTTAGGCAGAATAGAAATCATAACTCCCAGAGCACTATGAGACAGACTTTGGTGCTCAGAAAGGGAGTGTCTGCTCCTGTATTTAAGCCCCATGGATCACATCTAGTTTGGTCATGGGTAGATTTAGGAATACTACCTTTTTTGTTTGAGTGATTTTGGTGTCGTTTAAGCTCTCCTTCAACCTCCCCTCAAAGTCTGAGATGGTATTTTACTGCACATTCATTTCTTCCTATTTTGAGAGCAACTGTAAAAGGAATCATAGTCATAATAATACAGATAAATGCTTGACATCTTGCTATGTCATGGCTAACTGTGTTTGTATTTTGTAAATGTTATTGTAAAAAGATGGTTTAGGTACACACAGGCACTTTATCTGAAGAGAAAGAAAACTAAAGACTTATTACTCATAAAGAAAAAAATTCTTTCCAGTCAGTGTTTCCCTTCCCTGTGAGATCCTTGTGAGTTTTCAAATGGACTATCCCATTAGGAGAGAAAAAAGGTAATAATAAAAAAACCCTACACTGCATATATTTCCTGAACAGGTAAAATACTACTAGCAATAGAACTATAAAATTTTCACAGAGCTAAGTTTCCCACTGATCTTCCAGCCTTCATTAAAATGCTAGTTCTCAGGAGAATAAAAGTGATGAGTCAAATAGAAAGACTTTCAATTTTACTTTTCCTTTTGAGGAGCCAAAAAACCCCCATCAACCAGAACCTCTATCATTAGACTAATGATTTGAAATAAAAAAAGTAGTAGAGAGATTTAGAGAGCAACATCCAAACTGAGTTTAGATGGCTTTTACAAAACTGATGATGCCATGATGATTTTTGACCTTTTCTTTTTATATACTTTTTATGTATTCTCGGTAGTAGCATACATACTTGCAATTCTTTAACCTGATATCTTAGCTTAAGTCCTGGTATTCTGCTAGGCAAGAAGATCAAACATCCTGAAGGCCTCACAGCTGGGGGCAGGAAAGAATTACGCTACCTTGAGAGACCAAGGCTCTCTCTAGAACATATTTTGTAAACTAGACTCAAGCCCCATCTGGGGGGATTGCTTTAGAATAGGGAGATGTCATGCCATTCATTTAAGCTTCTTATTGGAGAATCTTTGTCAGATATGCTAATTTTCAAGGTCTATAAAATTTTATATGCAATACACTGGGGTGTGTATTTCAGCGTATTTCACCTTGACGAATTGTTGTACCTAAGGATCCTTATTAAATATCAAAGTAAAAGCCCTTTTATCCCTTAACCATATCTGGCTCATACTTCTAGGACCAGAAAAAGGCGTCACTTTAGCAGAGAGAAAATCACATGAAAGCCAGCCTTAACAAAATGCCATTGTGAAAGTCAGGTATTTCTACATCTGGCACAAGTGAAGATCTGCATTATTATACTTATCCATATCAATAGGTTTTGTCTTTCTAGATCCATCTAGAATTTCCTTCATATTTTATATACTGTGGCTGCACAGAAACAGGATCTTTTAGAAGTGAACACCTAACCTAATTTACTCACAAGCAGAAAGAAATCTTAACCATGGAGACAAAAGTCATGGAGTTAGTACATCATTCCCTTCAAATAGTCTAGCAATAAAGACTTCTGTTTTGATGGACAGCTTAAACAAGGTTACCTAATATGCACAATATCTCTTGGTTTCAGGATATTTTTAAATATTAGAAGCAGCTCATTTGGTTTTATTAATTATATGATGTTATGTAGAATTATGGTAATGGGTTTCTTATAATATAATGAAACAGAAAAATATTCGGTTACGCATTAAAAATTAAAATTCATAAAAAGATTTAAAATACATATTAAAGTCCTTTCTGTAATATTCTTTTCTCTGGCTTAAGGACTCCTCTGAAGAGGAGAATCTCATGCTTGACAGTTTACATATATTAAAAGTGCATTCAAAATAAATCAGTCATAGAAAATCAGTTGGTTTTGAAAAATTGCAGTCTAAATCATAAGAAAAGCAGAAGAGGATGGATGTAATAAGGTTTTTAAATGCACAAATATGTATAGGTCTCTGGAATTTCGCCAAAGTTTAAATATCTGGAGGCTGGGAAATTATTAGGATTTTTCTCACTGACCAAGGCAGCATCCAGCATGAGTTCGGGCTTTTCTTGTGGCATGGAGGATAATCCTCTGACTGCTGTAGTCAAATGCATCATTTTTTTATAATGAAAATATTGGTGGGGTTTTATTTCCTAGGAGTTCTGTATTCCAAACGACAATTGCTTTAGGGAGCATTGATAGAAGTTTACAGGATATTTCCATCCTTATGTCTATGGTTTCCAGGAATGTGCTATACTTCTGGGAACCTTCTCACTGAATAGATCCAAACTGCTTAGCAGACACACCAACACACCTCCTGGAAAAGATATTTAATATTCAAAATCCACCATAAACAATTGTATGTTTTCTTAAAAAATAAACAAACAAACAAACAAACAAAAACAAAAAAAAAACAAAACAACAAACCCAAAAAAAAACAAACAAAAAAAAACAAAACAAAACAAAAAAAAACAAACAAACAAAAAAAAAAACCCCAAACAAACGAACAAAAAACAAAAAAAGCCAAAACAACCAAAACAACCCACCTGAAAATCCCAGCAAACTGAATCTCGTTTTATTCTCCCCCCTTCGCTCACTTTTGATTTTATCTCCACTTTCTTCAGTTTCTCTGTTCTTCTCACATGTAATGCCCTCTTTATCTTTGCAAAACTTCCTTGGCTCTTTCTCTGCAGGGACCAGGTAAAGGTTCCAATAAAACAGTTGGTGATAGAAGAAGAGCACAGGTCCTGAGTAGATTTTACTCTTCAGACAGTGTTCAACAGTTTATTACATCTGCAGAGAATGATTTGGACAGAAAATTACAAAAGAAGGCTGAAAATCTACTAGAACACCAGTGCAATTGTAAATAGATTGCATTGAGAAATCTAGACATACCCAGCATAAGCTATTTTTAAAAATAAAACAAATATAGCCATTCTTTGCAGGAAAACTCCTGAGGCAACTAGATAGCCTCACCACCAGTTATTATTTAATGAATTTGATAGCATATACTGTATTTTGACTGAAAACCCCAGTTTAGAAGTCACCTAAACTTAGATGCTATTGTCCTTTACTGTATTCACTGAAGTTATGTAAGGTGAAAAGGAGGACAAAACCTCTTTTTTGGAGTACAAAATAAAAATGTATCTTTGACAATTAAGCATCTTCTAACATGAGAAAAAAGCTCGAAGTTTTCAGTTTACAAGCAGTAAATCTGTAAATGCAATATCACAACTGAGTAATCTTAAGTAATCTACTTCAGGTTTCAGATCTCACCCTTTTTTATTTATTTTTAATTGAAATTCATAGATTTTTGTAATTAGACTCTCTCATATTGATCAAATTAGAGTATAAAAAAGTCTGAAACAATATAATTCCAAAGATCTTAAGAATGAACATAAAGTACTGTATCTTGGATTTAAAGTATCCATAGCATGGTAAATTAAGAATGTGAGGTAAGTTTTTCAAAACCAAACATTTAAAGTTTTCAGACCTGGTGATGCAACCTTTCTCCCAGGACTTGATTTGCAGTCAAGTCTAAAACAAGTAGAAAAAGGCTGAGTTCACTTTGCAAGGCAAATAATCAACAGCTCAAGCTCTTGAGTGAAACCTTATTTCTAGGCTTTCCTCAGAAATGCGGAAAACTGAAAACAAAGCCTTTAGTTCCTTTCATGTCACAGTTCCACTGCCAAGCACAGGCAAGAGAAATACCAGCTCCTTTTCCAGTAACTTCTCAGCACCTTAAAGTCAGATTGGAGCCATTGGAGCCTTCCACAGCCATTGGAGTCCAAGGAAGAAGGCTGGAGCTCCATCCTCTAGTTCCAGGGGAAAGAGGTTCTTCAGAGGACGAATACCTTAGTTCCAGAAAGTGGTTATGTTGCCACTAATTCAGCATTTGTTTACATACTCATAATTTCTAAACCAAATAATTCTCTTGTGATTTTTTTTTAATATTAGAGGACTAAAGTGACATTTAGTTTGTACATGCAGATACAGATTTTAGTACCTAACACAGGAATTATTGTGACAAAGTAAGAATAGTATTTACTGCTAGTCAAATACAACCAGGAAGCCATTTTATGATTCCAATTGGAAGTTTATGTTATTAGGCAAAGAAGCCCTACTGTGAAGTCAAAATCAACTGTTCCTCAGCCATTCTTAAGTTCCTAAAAGCACATCAATCGCCTAATTATCTATTCAAGCAATGAAACTGTCAAGCTGTCAATCAATTGCAGAGCACACTAGATATGTAACTGCAGAGAACCAAAGCAAAAATAAGATTATCAGGACAAAGGTTATACCTCTAATGCCTGGTCTTGCACAAAATATAATGTCAGAAAAAATTCTGTATTTCCTGGCTAGAGATGTTAAATGTTCAGGTAAGTCTTGCTGTCAGTAGTCATGATGGTAATGAAAAGAAGTACAAAGATGACACTAAATCAGTGCAAAAAATATAAGCACACTTGCCTTTTTAAATTTTTTAGTGTTGGCCTTTTTGTCACCTTGTCTCTTTATATGAGAAATTTGAAGCACTAAATATCAAATCTATAACCCTCCTTCAATATAACCTGGAAAAGTGAAATAATTTGTTAGCAGTACATTTCTAAGTAATCATGGTGCTGTCATGAAATCATGCTTTCTAAATCCATTTTTAAAACCATGTTGCACTTCCCCACCCTCCTTTAGTCTGTTATGCAGCATTCTGGTGCAGTAGCACTTATTTCTCTAGCTTTCTCATCTGTATTCTCAAAGTCTCAGGAGGATATTATGCATTTTTCCTGGACAGTCAGACAGGGAATAACACTGCAAAAAGCAACATTTTTATGTGCATTTTTCTTACTGTAACACTCAAACAATATGAACACATTGATATATGGTCAAATTTAACTTGGTCTTTAATATGCTAGAAGTCAGGTGATTAATAAATTAGGAAGGCGTATTACTACTTATTATTATGCAAATATATACATCAGTAGTATCTTGATTACTATATAAAGTTGACAGAAAATTCTCTGGAGCTCTATTTTCATTTTAAAAACATCTTTATTTTGTGTTCTTTGTAATTATGTAATTAGCAACAGTATTTAGTTGTAGTAATTAGTAGGCATATTCAGCACTTTGGTAAAGGGATATAAAGCCACTCTTGTGGACACTGTGACTGTTGTCCACTAGGCCAGGCTGGGACTGAAGAGCCTGGAAGGCTCACCAGGGTGCCAATTTTCCCAGAGCACTGCTTCTTGTGGCTGCTGCCTGTCCTGTCCTGCAATGCTGACAACACCCACCAGGCAGATCTTTCTTTCCAAGGGCTTGAGAGCTGAGAACAGCTCTGGGAGAGATGTGGGGAGAAGCTCTTACTGAAACATTGACCAGAGACTCTCCAGAGCATCCCTTTTTCTGTCCCTGAGATCCTTGGTGTGACAAGGGAAGAAGCCAATTGTTCCTATGGATGAGGTTCTGCAGGGCTCCCATCAGGGTTCTTTGAGCTCCTCATCCTCTAGCCACTTCTCCAAGGACTGGGGGGTCTCCTGTCAGTCCCCTGACATATTCTTTAACCTCAACCAAGATCTCATGCCTCAGGATGTGCTTGTAGGGCAGGTTTCCCTCCCACTGGCATGGGCTGAATGCCAATGAAATCCCAGAGCTTAGCCAGACTTTTTATTGAGGCCACATTGCTTTGCAGTCCATGGGTGGCAGTCACTTCCTTCATGGGAGCTGAGGACATGGGACAACCTTGTGTGGAAACCGACCTCTTTCTCTCCACACAGCTTTCTCCAGGCAAAGCTTTGACCTTTGCCTTCTCCCACATGACATTGCTACTGTCATGTTATACCTGTCCTACAGTCTCCAGTGTCTCTCACAGCTGCTGCTACAGCGACACAGTACTGAAGAAACCACCAATATTTAGATCCCTAGTTTCTGCACTGCCACATCAAACTGCAATTGCACAGCTGATGAGGAAGCTGAAGTTAAAGTCAAGGTCTCCAATTTCCTCAAGTAGAGTCCTTCCAAAAGTTTCCGAAAGACAACCAATGGAAATTCTCCTCATGAGCAGAGATTGAGATCAGGCATACTTCAGTGGGCAGAAAAGAAATTCTGGTGGGATTGTGGGGGTATGAATTTTGTCAAGATATAGATAAACAGAGCCAGAAAGCACTGAAAAACCCACAATGGTAGGATTTAAATGTAAGTGTTTAGAACATCTTGTTTATGTTTGATAAAATGCACTGATTATAAACTAGTATATCCACCAGTATTAAACCCCAGCAAAGTCAGGTTGAATGGTGACTATTGACTTTTGGCAGTAAGGAACAGCCATGATTAGGCACTCTAGCGTTCCATTTTTAGCCCAGAATTGCAATCTAGGCTTTAAATTAATCCTAAATAAATTTTGGACTTATTGCTATGTGACTTACAGGATTTGGAAATTAAAATACATTTACAAATAGTTGCTTAGTTAATGTACATATAAAAATAGAGAAAGTCCAAACTATGTTCTCCACAGGTGTCAAGCTATTTCATGAAGCAAATATGAATATTCATTCCAAATCTAAGGATAGTATATTTCTAACACAAACATCTGACCTAAAATAGTCATATACTAGATCCCACTATTTCATTCCTTAAGCATATCACTTTTCTATTCAATAAGATTAAAAATCTTGCAAACTTTCAGTCCTATGGTTGAAATGCAAACACACATATACAAAACTGTAAAGTTTCTAAATATTACCATTTAAGATCCTATCAACTTTAAGAATTTTGTGCCTAGGTTCAAATAATAAAACTAATAGTTAAAAACCCAATAAAACAAAAACCCCAAAGCAAAACCGCACACACCATACCACCACCCCTGTCAAGAAAAAGAAAGCCCAAAACCCAAAATATTTGTCTATGCAAAACTTCTTGCGACAGCATTTAAATACTTGGCTGAAACCACTACAAGCTTAGTTCATTACTTCTCTCATTTCTATTTTGTTCCTCTTGTACCATTGCTCTTCTAAAACAGTATAAGTTTATATATGTACCATTTTTTTCTGAACCTCTTTTTTTCTCATGTACCAAGTACTGTATTCACCCCTTTTCTCTTTTGTCAATCCCTTAATGCACTATGACTGTGTTCCATCTTCTCTTTTCCTCTAACTATAACCTAAAGCCTGAGCTCAACAGATGTTAATGTCTTCAAATTCATGCTAGTTTTTCCCTTAATCTCTCATTTCTTCTTTGATTTTTTTAATGAAATGTTACGGAAGCATTTTAATGGAGTTCAAGAGCTCAGGCTAATGAGCAGTTATGAACAATTCATAACTACTCTTCCTGAAGACAAACCACAAAAAAAGGGTTTCATCAGATTTTCAGTGTCATGAGTGCCTGAGGATAGCAAAGGACAGTGGGGACATCTATAAAGGGAATTAAATGTATTCCCTATTATTATAATGTTTCTGCCTGCTAATTAAATTCCCCCAGGGGTAAAGATGTTCCAAAACCATCGCACTTTAAACTCTTCTATACATTGTGTAAGCATGATGCACCTTAGAACCACAAATTCCTTCCTGCGTGTGCCAACACACTCTTGTGCACTCATATACTTATTGTAGACTTTATTGTCTATTTGGAAAAGATCTAGTCTTAAAGAGCTGATAACAACCTTTAGAAAAAAATTACAGCAAGAAGTCAGGATCCAGGTTTCTTTGCAGCCTACTTAAGATACAAAACAGTGATCCTTTTCTTATATAAAACAGAGATGGTTCCAACACTAAATTCACTTTTAAAAGTAAAAATCAATCAAAACAAAATCTATTTAAAAAGATCCCATTTTCTACTCTCTGGATTGCTTTGCTTTTAAAATATTCAATATCTCTGACATTTAAAGCCTAACAATTTTGAGTACAATAAAAAGTTCATATAGTTAGTTTTCTCAGTATGTAATGTCAGCTGAGTTACATAAAAAATGCAACAGCAGTGAGGGATTTGTAAAAAAAAAAAAAAAAGAAAATTTATAAAATGCTGTATTAAAAGTTTTCCTTTAAATACTGTTTATCGGTATACCTGTGTCAGATTATGGTCCAAGCAAACACAATTCCCACCTCCTGTTTCCTGCAAAATGAATTACAGTGTTGAATATTTCCTAGATTAATACAGGAAAGAACTTCTTTTAACTGAGAAGAATTTAGCCTCGAATAAAAGGGTCATACTGTCTTCTTAATTAGCCATTTCTTAAAAGCAATAAGTATAGATAACATTCAATCAGCATTATATCTCAAAAAAATTATTGAAACTGCAATTATGCTACAGAAAAAAAGCATTTTATTAAATACAAATAGGCTGAATATTACCAATAATGAGTCTTCAATCTCCATTAAACTCTTCATACTATCACAAACACAGGTGTGAGTACTCTCCCATTCATATTCCCTTTCATTACCGATATTACATTTTTCATTATACGAAACAGCAAGGAAAAGGCTTTATGGGGGGAGGGGTAAATAAGTCATCATCTTTTCTTTCAATTGAAGTGACGAGAAAAGAAAGACTATTTATCTTAATTAATGTTCCTCTGAATCAAATCCGTACCTCCTGAAAGTAACGCAAAAGTTCTCCAACCTGAAGAAAAAGTTCCTTTTTTTGTTAGAGGATACAAGCAAGTGATAGGGGTCAGTTACATATTTTATTAGCCATATGACCGTGGACATGCAGTCCTTAGACTCAGCTAAGGTTGAGAAGAAAAAAAAAAAAGATTCCAAACAAACAATCAACAAGGGACAAAGGAAATGGCATATTGATACTCTATCAGTTGTGGACCTAATCCCAAAGTGAGAGATTATGACAGATGGATAAAGCAAAGCAGGAGAATACATATGGCCATTCTGAAAGCAAGTGAAGTATCTACACTTAACAATAAACAGAAAGGATTTTGATTCAGTGGAGACTTTGGAAGGTATCTAGCCCAGAACTGTCCTTACTCTTCCATCAAAGAGCTCTCACAGACATAGAGAGAGGTATATATGGAAACTGGGGAGAAGTAAAGGGACCTGGGTCACAGATTTGATCAGTCCTGCAACCAGCCTCCTGGCTGATGACCAAGTTGAAGTTGAAGAACAGCTTTCATTTGGAGAACTCCCCACAGAAAATTCTGTTTCTGGAATACTCAGTTTTTTGAAACTGAAAATGTTGCAATGGTCATGATTTCCCTACCTTCTTAAGAGCCAAGTAATTTCCAGTGATGTGTTTGTAATAAAAAAACCTGAGGTTTTCCTCAAGTTCTTTCTTTCTTCTGGCTCTGTCTGATAGACTGTTGTGGGGAGAAAACCTCAATTTGCCTTACTGGAATCTGATGATTTTTGTGCTGTCCTAGCACACGAGAGAGCAGTCAGTGCTCTTGTTCCAAAAATGACTGGAGCAAGGAGTCCCTGACTTTCCAACATTTCATGTCTTCTGTATGACTTTGAAGGCAATCAGTTATAAACTACTTCTCTGTTTCTCTAGAAGTGCTCAAAGTACCTAAAATCCTTCCTCTATAATACTTTGTTTTAAAAAAAGCAAAATATCAGGTCAAGCAGAGCCTTGCATCTAGGTATCTTCAGATATATTTTGGGACAAGATGGAGCCTGGCCTTTGTACTTTACCACGTTATTGAGTACCATTTGTGATCTTCAGCCTAGTCACAGGGGATTAAACTTGTCAATTAGTCTGACCCCTCACCTGTCAATTTAGAACAGTAGGCTTAAGAAACTCAATATTAAAATATATTGTTAAATGAGTATCCTTAATCTTCATTGTAAAAGAACAAGAAAACTAGTTCTTCTTTTCTGCAGTGAGGTAGGAAACTAGTAGCAACAGGCTCAGAATATTACATACAATCTGTAGAATTTTTTTATGTTCTTTTTGCTTAAATTCAAGTTGTTTCTTCTTACTATTGCCTCACCTGCATATCTTAATCACATGCATTCAAGCTGTTCTAGTATCAATGCCTCTGTAGCCTTTTAAAATCCAGTGATATTCACATATTCTTGCAGTCTTTAAGCTCTGTTAATTGACTATTTTATTCAGGCTTATGCTTTTGTACAGTAGTTTAAAGCTGAACTCCAGAGTGCATTCTGGAATAAAATTACACCTTTTTAATTGTGATATTTTGCTTTCTGTTACAACAGTAACCATGCAGACAGCTCAAAAGAAAGTTCAGTGTTCATGCCAATGTGTGAAATTATATGCAGGAGTCCTAGGTATGACCAAAATTACTTTTTGATATTTGTTGACTTCCTTCTCCTTTACCACCAGTTCAAAGAACTTGTTGCATTGTGCATTCTAGCTTCCCACATCACAGTAAGACTGATAGTGAAATGGATATTGTAAATGAAATATTTATTTACAGTACTTCAGTAATCTTAAGAAATTCTGAAGTAACATGATAACTACTGTGAAGCAGCATCTGAGTTTTTTGGAAATCCCTGAATGGCAAAGTACCACACTTTATGAATCATACTGTCTATTATACTAAAGCAAATCAAGGAAGAGGTCGGAAAAAAAAGGAAGAGGTTCAAATTCACTCTGTGGCTGGGCTTTGTTATCTCACAACAGAGAAAAGAAGCAATAAGTTTAAATATAGCCTTTAAGTATGATGTCTTAAAAGCATAAAAAATTTCAGTTAATTTGTCTGTGAGATTCCACTTTTCTCTCCAAGTTTCAAAAAAAAAAAAATCATTATAGAGACTAATATGCCGAGAAATAATGAGAAGAAATCCCTAGAAAATAGGAACCTCTTCCCTCCAATGATTTCAGAGTGAGAGGAAAAGCTGGAACCAGAGTGACAAGAAACATGAACATTTCACCAGGAAAAGAACATTTTTCATTATAAAGTTTCTGATGTACAGCATATCACAGTGCTTAAAATTCAAAGAAGCTCAGACTGTATTCCATCCAATGTGCTTGTTGGTTATATTTCTTGGGTATGTAATTTACTCGACAGGCAGAGTCTAAATGCTTTAAAATAAACCATTGTACCAAGAACAGATGCAGAGTAGTAACAGAGCTTTAAGCTTTATTGGGCTTTTAAATGCAACCAATTTGTTAGGGTGAAATCTTTAGAAATGAACCCTAAAACCTGTAAGTAGAAGAATCCATTTGCATTGCCTTTTTTCCCCTCACTGAACCACTCAAATCTTTTCCATTATTCATGTGCAGAGGCGCCTGTAACTTATTATCTGTATGGTAGAAGACTTGGCCTGCTACTGTGACTGCAGCACCTATAGCTAATCTAACTCTGAGGTGAGCACTGATGAAAACCACAGTCAGTAAAAGATTCTGCTGAATACATCAAAAGATATTAAAACATTACTCTGTCATTTTATACCTGCCTATCCTATCTTCTATTTCATCTTATATATTAGGTAATCTAAAGGGTTTTTTGGTTTTTTCTGTTGTTTTGATTTTTATTTCACAAGTACTTTAGATATAACTCTGTATCTTCCAAACTCTGTGATGAAGGTTGCCTCACTTAAACAAAGGTTGTATAGATACATTCTTCAAATAAAAGATCACACTCTTCAAACCTGAGCTTGATTCTTCTAATTCCAATAAAAATCCTAAAATTTTGTTCCAAAAGCATTACTAGTCTACTATTCTCACATTGAAAATGGCATATCCTCTTCCATATTTCAAATATTCCAATATTCCAATTACAGTTGATGATTAAAATAAACATATTATAGTATACTAATTCTGAAACTGCAAAGGACAAATGGAAAAGGAAAATAAAGTAAATGTGATTAAGCAAAACATTTCCATGACTATTTCATCCCACAACAGAGATACACAAGTAACAAGGTTAAACATCATCCTGGTTAAGTGACCTAATTTTGGATACCAACTGGACAAAAAGTTGGCAGTATCAATTAAATCTTAGATTTCTCTAACATATGATTCATGCTCTAAACTGTTTCCTTCTCTTTCTTGAGTTGCTGAGAAAAGCTTTGTAAATTTTTTCTGTTTGTATTTCAGTTGAGTTGACAATGATTGTCAAGGTTATGTATTTCTCTTCTATTTATTAAGAGCTTCTACTGATTAAGCAACCACTCAATTTTATCACTAGATAAACAGTGGGGTTTTGCATGGGTTTTTTTTTAATTGATCTTAGAATCTTGATACTTATAGACAACCTTTCTTGAAAACCTGTGTAAGGTCTAAAAACCTAAAAAGAAATAACATGAAACAAATCAATATTTTCAAGTACCAAGGAATAACTTATGAAGGAAAAGTCAGCTATTAATTTGCAAAACAAATATGTGGAAGACGTACAGAAATGAACAAACAAAACTGACTATGTGCAAAGGTTTCTGGTCTCTTGTGGGCAAGCCTCTGGATTAAAATCAAAGACGTCAGTGGGGAAGGTGAATGTGTTAGCCAGTTCCCAACCCTCATTCAAATGAGACTGGCAGCTTCTGCAAAATCTTCTAGTATTTTATGGAAACACTGATGCAGAACAACTCTAACACATAACTTCTGTGGTCACAGTGTAAGTACACAGTTTCATGAATATACAGAAAATATTGAGAAGAATTCATTACACGGGAAGAAAGGGATGATATTTTAAACTAATTAAGTTTTACTGCAAAATAATGATCTTAATACAGGGGCATTTTCTTGTAAATATAGTTTCTCGTGTAAAAAGTTGTCAGACCCATTATGAAGGTTTTAAGTCAGATGAGTTAAGTGTTTTCTGCCAAGCAAACAGCCCTTCTACTCACAAGTTGTGGAAATCATCTAGAAAAAAGTAAGAAAGGGCACTGTTTTCTGGCAGATATCTAGAGTTTAAGCACAGACATTATCCAACTCTTAGTATAATCTCACTGTCCTCGCCTCCAGAATAGGTCAGAGCAACACAATAGTGACAATACCCTGCATTCTGCTGCTTAGGTCTCAGAACGGCCACTTGTACACAAATATGTGCCAGGCAATCAAGGCCAAAAGCCCCCAAGAAGGAACAGAAATTTCTGCTAGCAAGCCAAGACGTGGACATGGAATAGGGGAGTCATGATACTTAGAATGTTAAGATTTACACTGGCCATATAAGACACAGAGTATATGGCCAGCAGTCAGAAAGAAATGAGCATAAGGCATCCCTTTCATCTACAGAAAGGGATGACAAATGTTTAATGGAAAAATAAATATACTGAGTTTGAGGAAACTGTTTCCTTTGGATTCCATAGATTTTAGATCAGGACCAGATAAAGGAAAATGAGGACCTTTTGTGAGAGGAAGAAACTACAGTTATCTTAATGGATTTATCCGTGCAACATAGGTCTGGATTAATTGCTCCCAATAGTGCTTATGACTCAGGATTTTTCTTTAGCTAAAAAAAAAAATTCAAAAAAACTTTTAATTATTCAGTAAGTGCTAGTGTAAACATTAATCTGTAGAATTTAAAACAGGACTTGATGTACTCTCTAAGAAAATAAAATCAAGGAAATTTCTCCATCCATTTTGTGGAATAATGTACCATTTCCAGCAACATTCTCTGAA
Organism: Vireo altiloquus; assembly: GCA_013396875.1. Classification (NCBI taxonomy): domain Eukaryota; kingdom Metazoa; phylum Chordata; class Aves; order Passeriformes; family Vireonidae; genus Vireo; species Vireo altiloquus. The sequence goes on along the minus strand of VZRF01008266.1, from coordinate 107,686 downwards.
AGCCAGAATTCTTTATCCTGGTGGAACAGATTTCTGGTGTCCTCACTGAAGTTAGTAAACACACCAGCATACAGAATTGAACTCCTTATTCCCAGTTAAGCATAGAAAATCCTGTATGAAGTTAAATCCTCTCAACTCATAATCATATGGACCATAAAGCCTAATACATGTTCTATTAGGAGCTCATACTTCTTTTGCTGATCCAGTCCAGCAAGTCTTGTACTAAGAAGGTGAAAATATGTTCTGCATTGTACCTTGTACTTTTCCTTGCTTTGCCTCACATATCACTACCTGAAGAACTCTGCAATTTCTTAGTAAGCACAAAATATTGCCACTCATTCTTCTTCTCATGTCACCTTCCATCAGTGACTCAATAAAAGACGTGTTCAGACCCCAATATTTAAAACTAGTTATGGGTACAGAAAAAACTGCTGCTTCTTAGAAAACCACTTGAAAAGGATGCTTTAGTGAAATCTATATTGATTTATGGGAGACATAAGAAACTGGAAAATTATCACATCCCTGTCTCCAAACAGAAATAGATGAAAACCTGTTCCTTTTTTTTGGTTTTTTTTTGTCAGTAATGGTATTCTACAAGAGCTAAGCTATGCATCATTCATCTAACAGAAAACAAGTTTTTCAAATTAACATGGTGCACAGCTTTTTCTAGGTATCACCCTTATATCCTTTTCATTCTTTAGGAGTATGTAGTACTATACTGGTCTTTAAATAAGACATAATCAGACAGCTAAAAATGGATATCTGAAGGAACCCCAGAAAGATTCAATAAATATTTTATTTGAAGAAATTACATTTTTATTACCAGAGCTCAAATTTCTACAGAACTGATATATCAAAACCATTCATAAAATGTGCTCACAAGATATATGCATTCGCAGTTTGCAGCACTGCCCTCTGCATTATCAGTGAATGTTAAAATGAAGCAAAATTTAGGGATTCCCCATACTATTACCAGACAGAGGAAGACTTGACTTTTATCCAGTAATAGTCTGAAGTACTGACGCGTACTTTCAAAACTATCTGTACTTTTAAACTTAAAATATACATCTCTATCTCCCTGCATTATCTATCTCTACAGATAACTAGCGCTTCCTGTCAGAGGACTTGAAGGCAACTGATGTTGACTACCAAAGAATGTTAGGGAGAAAAACATTGGCAGATTCTGAATTTACTACTGTGTGCACTTACTTTGTTTTGCAAATTATGTAATTTTCTAACTTGAGAGGGCACATCTCCTAGTCCACTCCCTCAGTGTTGCTAGTTCTAAAACCAGTATCTGTGATGTCAAAGAGATGAGACATTTAGGATGTTGAGATCAATTTTAGATCTAACAAAGGCTAGTCTAGATCTATCTTAGCCATCTTTTATAACACAACACAACCTAAGACAATATCACTGTATATTTCTATGTTGCAGAGTAATAGAATAAGCTAAAGTTGGAAGGGATCCACAAACATCATGGAGCCCAACTCTCTGCCCTGCACAGCACCATCCCCAAGAGTTGCAACATGTGCCCAAGAGTATTGTCCAAACCCTTCTGTCTTTTTCCTTCCCCCAACATGTCCCCAGCCCCTACTTCAAGAGCGAAAGGCATTGGTTTGTGCCATAACAGATAAAGAGAAAAGTGTACTACCCATCTTCAAATAAATTTACTAATCCTCTAATATGTTTTTCTTTCCTTCTCATCTCTTCCTCTCAAGGATTAAGCACAGTCAAAAAAACCCCAAAACACTTCAATAAAGGAGTTAGAGGGTTTGCTCTTTCTCTGTTCATCAAACCAATCAGGAACTGAAGATCATGTACCTGTGATTGAAAATAAGATTTTTAACAAGCAGGGAAATGAATAATTCATTTCAATGTGATCTTTGGACTGGCGTCCCCTGGTTCTTCTCAAATTCTCTGCTTCAGAAGAATTACTCTGAAGAGATTTCACATGACACAAAGATTCCTTTGTACTTGTCAGAGAGTCAAGGTGGCCTCCCATCAACAATATGGCTTCAGGATGACTCTCTTTCTCATTTTCACAATCCATTTCCCTCTTCTGAATACTGATTAGGACCAATATTCCTGTGACTTTAAACAGAATCAAAAAATTCAACTTTGTGAAGACAGCAACGGGAAACTCTTTGAGGCAGGACTATGTGAGCTCTCTGAGACTGAAGGGGTTTCCTACTTTCTCACACTCATTTTCACTGCTCTGCTCCTCAAATTGGTACAAATAAGATGCATTTCCACCCTTCCCTGAAACATTTTGTATACACTAAAACAGTTGAGAAGAACAAGATATTGATTTATTATAAATCTCTTTTTGTATCATTGCAATATAAGTGGAAAGCAAAGTCAAAATAATATATCATGGAGAGTAAATTACATATATGACATTAAATATTTTTGAAAAGAAGTTCTTGGATATCAAGACATACTGACGTTTCAAAATATGCCCTTGATATGTTTCTGTATAGCTCCTGTGTGAGCTTCAGCTGCTTTTTTCCAAAGGAAACATACTTTGGTAAGTATTTCTTCTGTTAATTTTTAAAAATATATCTGATTTTCAGAACAGTAACAAGGTCTTCCAGGATTCCAGAATTGCTTGTTTTCTTATCAAGTGCGCAATGTTTTGTGCTAATCACTATCAGAATTATACTATTTAGAACAGGTTGTATTACCTGTAATTTCTATTTAGGACAACAGCAAGATTTGGGGTCAGAACACCTGGACGAAAGGCAGGCTTTTCCTTTGTGTACAAAAGCTTTCCAGTATTCCCATCATATGGCCCAACACAAGGAGGAAAGGAACACAGATTTTTTTTTTTGTTTCCCCCCCGGGCACTGGTTTAAGGGATTTATTCAGCATAGCAAAGGAAATCCATGGCAGAAAAGATTTAACTAAGAAAGCTCTCACCTCTCCTGGAACGAGTATTTACTTTTCTTTAAAACTGGAAATGCTCTTATATTTTGGGAAAAGTGAGCTCACAGAAATCAAATGGGAGATGACTCTATATTTAGTAGGCATTACAATATCTGACTGGGGAAAGAATCTGGACTCTGTCTGTAGAACAGGCATCTTCATTACTGAGATCTTGTTTCTATCAGAGAGAGCTTACCCTGAAAACCTAGCTACTGAAAGGAAACAAAAACTATTAAGGCTTAACAGACCAAAAATCATTGCTATTTTTATATATTAGTCAGGATTTCAAAATAATTTTGATTATTAAGCAAGTACAATCCCACACTATGGCAAAACAGAATCCACATTGGTTGAACATTTTGAGGATAGCTCGGAGCAAATAACAGTATAAATAAAAATACCTGTACTCCTACACACATTTTATATAAGATCTTGAAATGAAAACAGGTAAGAGACAATAAGAGCAGGCATTCTTCATGCTGAAAATCTGTATAAATTGATAGCACATCTTAATACAAAGCTGAATGTTACCAGAAATGAAGTAAGATCAGATTCAGTCTACGAGTATAAAATTAAACATAAATATTTTCACAGATTTTCAATTCTCTTAACTGAAAAGAAACTTCAATTGTAATAAAGTCAAATTATTGGAAGTTAACTTACTAAAGAGAAATTCACGCAGGCAATCACTTCTACCTCAAACTCTAATGGTATTTAGGATTAGCAATATGGTACTGAATTCCAAATATCCTTCACTCTGATAAAATTTATCCATTTCCAGATTTATATAAAGAGGAGAAGACATCAATTAGGGAGAGTATAGAGAAAGAGGGGTATTATTGCTAGGTCTCCAAAGGATTATCAAGAGGTGTAATTTTGCTATTTCTTTTCCACACAAAATAAACACTTCCCTCTAGCCCCAACAGACAATTATGCAGTGCCAGCAGTGAAGTGAGAAGCAGGATCTCCTGATTCTCCTTCAGTCAGTGTTCTTTACTACACACTATATTTTCCTAAAACAAAAGAATCCAAGCCAATAAAAAACCCCAAAAAAAAACTAAAAACCCCACAAACACAAACATACAAACCAACCCCCTCCCAATCCCCTCCCCCCCAAAAAAAGGCCTCCTAAGACAAGTATTAAAATAAAAGTCCGTGGTTTTCAAAATACCATATCTAGAAAAGAAATGCAAAGGCATATGGGCATTTATTTCTTCCACAGCACATTTTGGGAAGGTGATCAAAAGACATCAATTCAGTATTACAATTCACAGAAACTGTTACTGTGTTACAGTACAAAACAAACTGCCCAACATCTTGCACACATCTTCAATGAGCACATCTGAGAGGGAGCATGTATCAGCCGCTGAAATGGAACTGGTTAGACAGTGTTTGTTCCTCTACTCCCTAAAGGGCTGCAGACCTGTTTCCACATCAGTAAATTCAGTAGGAGCTTACTTGCTGCCACAAAAAGTAAAACTGGGACACTAGAAGGCACACTGTAGGCTACAGTGTGACTCTAGGCAGAGTTGAGATATATAGATAGTATTTTAGCTACTGCCCTTCCTATTCAAGAGATATTTATACCAGGAGACACTCTGGTCCAGAAAGACATGTCGATATAAATTGCTCTCTCCTGTTTTCTTTTTCTCAGGGTAGACTTAGTTGTTTTAGGAAGGATTCTGGCTAATTTACCATTCACTCCATCCAACCTCAAGCCAATCTGTCCAGGAAGCAGGACAAGAGGCAGAAAAATAAGTATTAGTACTGGGCTTAAATTCGAACAATTCAAATTATGGTGTGATATGGTGGGTTGGGTACATGAGGACCTGGGAGGTTCATATGAACCTGTTGTGGAGAAGAACTGCAGGAGCCACGTTATACTGGGTGTGCGGATGTGAATTTTGGGTAAATTCAGATTCTGGAAATTCAGTTCATGGTTTATGTTAGCTTCAGGTATTATTCCAACACAAGAGCCATCCTGCAGATGTAAGAACACTGGAATTTATCCAGGTCCTATGAAAGCAAGACACATTTCAGTTGGCCCAGCAATTTCTGTCTTCCTGAAGATCTATAATGGACAATTTCTGCTTTTTAAATCTGTCCCCTGTATTTCATGTCTCCAGAGATATCTCATGCCCTGAAGAAACATAACAACTACTCTACTATTTTGTTTTCTTTTGTTTTTTTCATATTTCCCTCCAGACAAAAATTAATGACATTCAAATGTACTGTCATATAAAATTACCCAAATAAAATTATACAACTGTTGAGGAAAAAATGATTCAGCTGTAATGCAAATGGAGGAAACTCTTCCCTTCAGCTAAACAAGAAGGCTTTGTCTCACCTGCGTGCTGGTATCTAAAACGACCCCAAAAGCCACTAATCCTAAAGTAAAATATATCAGTTAAGGAGCGTACATGTGATGTGAGATGATCCTCACCTGTAAAAGTCGGAGTCACGGGCTCACATCCTAGGAGAAAGAATGCAAGCAGTGCTATGCTGCTCCATTACAGAGAGTGAAACAATACTTGAAGTGAAAGACAATGTTAATTTTTCTGCAAGCAGAGCATAAAGGCAGAATAAAAAACAACTCATAAAGCCGTGTGGAGTCAGCTTTCAGTCAGGCTCTGTCTTGTGTCAAGGTCTGTCTCTGTCCTGGTGTTGTTATTCTGTGTATTCATCCTCCTCAGTGCAGCCTTCCCCTCTTGTTTCTGAGGTTGTAGAACAGAGGGTTCAGCATTAGGATCATCAGAGTATAGATCACAATGGCCACTTTGTTTTCATCTGCTGAGAAATGGGAACTGGGATGCACGTAAGTAAAGACAGTGGTCCTGATCAACAGGCTGGTCATGGTCAGGTAAGAAGAACATGTACTGAAATCTTTCAGCCAGCCTTCAACAGAGGAGATGGCAGCAAGGTTGATTATCAGGATGACTGTAAGTTTAGGTGATGAAGAAAATGAAGGGGCTCAGAATGCTGAGCACAAAGGACTGGCTGAAAAGCACTAGATCACTACTGAGAGTCTGAGCAGAAGCAAAAGATCCCTGTGGGGATGCTACAGAAGAAGTGTCAGATCATGCTGGTGCCATGTTTCCCAGCACTGCTCACTGCCATGCACACAGGGCTCCCCTGGAAACAGAACCTCTTATCGCCCCTCCTAGGGCTCTCTAATCTTGCTGCTCCTCAGAATGCTCCTGGCTGCATCACCGGTGCCCACAAACAACAGAAGTGACTATTGGTTACTTTGAGAAGTTTGAAGATTCTGTTTGAATACTGCTTTTGAAATCAAACACTGAATTCACTTTTTAGCAGTTAGGTTTTGCACCTAACAAATGGCAAGTATGAAAATAGTAACTGTACTTCTCTGAGCATGCAATTTTTCTTCAAAGTACCTTAAAAAGCCTCAACTGACAGCAAAAAATCTGAACCACCCTTCAGTGCATCCGAGTAACTGACATTGTTTTATGTCCTTTGCTCAATGCCCTTTCCATCATTTTGAAGGGATGGGTAGTCACTAAATAGTCAGAGGTTCAATGGGTCTTTGAGCAACCCTGCAATGGCCAGGGGTTGAAAATAGGTGACCCAAAAGGTCCTTTCTAGTCCAAGCTGTTCTATGACTCTAGGAAAGCTTCATGAAGAGTAATACGAACACAAACAACATGAGTTACGGAAGAACCTCCATCACAATTTTCTAACATCTGTTTTCCAACAAGTAAGTAATAGTATATAGACTGTGCACTGTTATACCATGGTCAGTTGTGCATCCCACTAAATAGCACAGGGTAACCATGGATTCATAAAGCTCAAAGTAGACTTTCACCAAATAAATTTAGTTCATGTTTGTATTTTTTCAGAAGATGGCAAATAATATTTTCTACTGCAAGTACACGCAAAATATAAACAATTATTCTTAAGAATAATTCAAGAATTATTCTTAAAAATACTTTTTAAAATTCCTCACTTTAAATTAATTGTATCACTATATTAAACTTTAATATATTTTAAAGTTTACTTTAATAAAATGTAATTATATTGCAGGAGAAGTGTAGAGTTATTCTGATGGATGACCGATAGGGTTAGGAAAGCCCAGTCTGATCTGGAGTCNAATCTGAACCACCCTTCAGTGCATCCGAGTAACTGACATTGTTTTATGTCCTTTGCTCAGTGCCCTTTCCATCATTTTGAAGGGATGGGTAGTCACTAAATAGTCAGAGGTTCAATGGGTCTTTGAGCAACCCTGCAATGGCCTGGGGTTGAAAATAGGTGACCCAAAAGGTCCTTTCTAGTCCAAGCTGTTCTATGACTCTATGAAAGCTTCATGAAGAGTAATACGAACACAAACAACATGAGTTACGGAAGAACCTCCATCACAATTTTCTAACATCTGTTTTCCAACAAATAAGTAATAGGATATAGACTCTGTGCTGTTATACCATGGTCAGTTGTGCATCCCACTAAATAGCACAGGGCAACCATGGATTCATACAGCTCACAGTAGACTTTCACCAAATAAATTTAGTTCATATTTGTATTTTTTCAGAAGATGGCAAATAATACCTTCTACTGCAAATGCAAGCAAAATAAAAGCAATATCTATGTTCAAGAATTTTTCTTATATACACTTTTTTAAAATTCCTCACATAGTTTTAATATATTTTAAAATTTACTTTAATAAAATATAATTATACTCTGGGAGAAGTGTAGAGTTATTCTGATGGATCACTGATAGGGTTAGGAAAGCCCAGTCTGATCTGGAGTCAATACTGGTAAGTAATGCAAAGGGCAATAAGACAGGATTCTAGAAATGCATAAATAACCAAAGGAAGGGCATGGAAAAGACTGAGACAGTCAGTGACTTCTCAGCCTGTCTCTACTGGTAAAATAATCTTGCAGGAATCCCAGGCCATGGAGACCAGAGGGAAAATATGGAATATTCTGCAAATGTAATTTATGCCCAGAGAAATATATCCTAAAGCATTGCATGAGGAGAAGTCCTTTGAAAAACTCAATATCACTTTGTTTTTACTCCAGGCATTTTGAAAGAGAGACATTGAATGCCTCTCTTGTAACTCAATTATTTAGTCACTTAATTTAACAGTTTATTTTTTGCATAATTCTTCACTTCAGGAAAAGAATCTTGTTTGTCAGTAGGAAAAATATCTATAAGGCTCTCTAGGTGCAAATCAGAGGTTAAAAAAAATGGATGCATTTTATTAGAATACTTTTTATTTAACTTAAGTAAACTGGAAACGGAGAGAACAGAAATGTGAATGACTCTGACACATCCACTGGAGGTAACACTTACTCAATGCCATTGAAAAGTGGACGCAGAATGCTCAAGGAACTTCTCCACAGACCTCTATTAACCTGTAAGGAACCACCACAGGATACATTTGGAGAGACGTTCCGGAAAGCAGTAACACCCAAAAAAGAGTTAGAAATTTATGTTTAACTAAAACATCCATAGATGTGATTTAAGATATATATACACTAAACATAAGAGAAAGTTCCTTGAAAGGGAACATTATGTCCTTGAGAAGGTAGTTATATAATTTCCAGTATCAAATGAAATCATTTTCTCTGAAGTGGTTACTACTCCTGTTCTAAGCAAAGAAGGGTAGTCTGACACTCATTGTGGTTTATTCCCCTAATTGATAGGATTTATCTGGATTTCCAGCTACAAGAGGGAAATAGCTTGACTAATATAGAGAACAGAACTATAACTATGGATTTATCAATTAATGTAATAGAAAAGGATTATAAGTGTCAATATAAACAGCAGCACCTTTTCTTACAGTATAAGTACTGTAAGTTATCTTACAAATATACATCAGTGGAAAATAAAATCTGTGAGGGCTTTGTTAGCCTTAACAGTTAAACTAAATTAGCACTTAGAGATGCTCCCTCTGAAGTATGAAGGAAAGACCTTAAGTTAGAAGCTTACATACAGCATTTCCCTCAAGAATTCCTACACCAATAATGTGGAAAATGAAGCATGGGTAAGTGCATATTAAATATTTCTTTTTTAGTTTTCCCTCTATTTCTTCAGATGGAATCAGACACAATAGTCAGAGCCTGTCCAAACATATTTTACCAAAGGGAATCCAGCAAGATGCATTTCTCAGCTTCAATATCAGAACACTTCGTGGGAGGTAATCAAGCAGGAAGTTATTGCAGGGCACTGGCTAGGATGGGCTGGAATTTCTAGTCGTTTCTAAAGAAGGGAGTCATGCAAAGGAAAAAAAAATAAATCAAATCTAAGACTCAGCTGAAAATTGTTTGGGCAATTTTGATTCACAGAAATGTTTGAAAGCATTATTTTCATTCTACGTTGGAATGAAAATTAATGGCAAGACTTTACATGTTAACATGGATACATTCACTGTCCCTAAGCAGGCAGACAGAAGTAAAAGCCTGGGGAAGCTTGAAAAATTTCCTCCTATATCCTTCTCAATGTCTGGTTTTGAAAGGAGAATGGAGGGGATCCTTTACAGGAAAACACTGATTTACTAGATCATGTAAATCATGTTTAAAAAAGAAAAAAGCCCGAATTTGTTAATTTAAGTTCATAAATGAAGAACAAAGTAAGTAAAACAGAAAATTAAAGATAATTTACATTTAATCACAGTAAATATATTTAAGTACTTACTATAGGAACATATGACCAGCTTTATCTAATAGCAGAAAAGTGTTAATAAAACAGGATGGAATTTTTTCCTCTTGAAGTGTGCTGTAAATAAGCAGCAGCATTCCCACAGCTGAGAGAAGAATTGAGCATGAATTATTTATACTGCCTGGAATAGATTTAGATTCTTTCAGACATTCTGTGAGTTTTGCAGTCAAGATGCAGTCTTTCAATAATTCAAATGTCATCACAAAAGAATAAGAAGTCGTGTTTGGAAACATCATAGTAAATAAGTTTGAAGTGTTGAAAATATACAATGCAAGGACAAAATAAAGTTATTGTTTAGTTCACATTTGAATTAAATTGTTTATATTATTAGGTTGACTATGAGCGACAAAATAAGGGATTTTAAAATGATGTTGTCCTGTGGAGAAGTAGGATGAGCTAGCAACATTTATGAGTATCAGATAGAGATGTCCTGAATGTAAATATTAATACTGAGAGAGAGAATAAAATCAACTAACATCACTGAATTTATGCAGATCACCTTTTTGATTTTAATTCTAACCAGTTCAAGAGACTTTTTTTTGAAGTTAGATGTCGTTTTTCAAAGCTCAGAAAGGTTAAGTATTAAATGGTTTCTGTAAAGTCTGAGTATATGAAATCATTTAATGATTTTATCCAGGAAATAGTAATATTTTTTCACAAACATCATATTCCCTGATCATAATTTCCTATTTCCAGTAATTCTCAATCTTCCCTCAACAAGTATGACTTTGAGGTAAAATTGTACCATATTTTCCATAAAAGGAACTTAAGCTAGGTTAGGAGTTCTTACTCACTAAAGATGACTCATGTCTCAGGGAAAGCAAAACAAGTGCCCTCTAAACAATGAAAATCAGAACTCATTGATGAAGAAAATAAAAGTGTCCTCTCTGTCCAGCATTGCCCATGACCCTTTCTTCCAGTTCTATTTTCTAGTGTCGATGCTTTCAGTGACTCTCTTGGTTGAATTCTGAGTCCTGCTGAATCCTTACAAAAGTTTCATTTCTTCTGCCCTGTAGCAGCTTAGCTCGTGGTCTGCTCAGAAGCCTCCTTCTCTGCCTGCCCTGCTCCTGTGGTTGCCCATTTGCTCTATCCCTGTCTGCGTGCTCAAATCCACAGTCTGGGGACTTCCCAGTCTTAGTACTCCACAGCCAAGAGCTTCCTTCTAAAAGACTTCAGATTCAAAGTAGGAAAAAAGCAAAAGCAGTCTCATTCATTCGAAAGGTACAGTTACTACTTTTAAAAATAACAACGAAAAACCATGCAGTAGTCCATGGAACAAGGCAATGAGTCATCCATTTCCTACACATGCTCATTTATAATCACGTTTCATGACAATCGACCTTTATATATTCCTGTAGCATATCTATCTATCTCTCTATGGCAATAGGAACTTTAGAAAGAACCAAACTGCACAGTTCCACAGAAAGAGGAATAGTCCAACCAGGCACGACATTCCATCCTCCCCTTCCAGTTAGCAGGACTGGGGTCTCTGTGATGGATTCAGGATACAAAAAGGTCACTGCTGAAATGATGGTCAAGATCATATTTTATCCTCACTGGACAAAATAGGGAAGTTTGTCTTTTATATTTGGTCCATTTATACTTAAATGATATCCTTGTTTCCTTCACTCTTGTACTTCATTTAGGTGGCTGATGTGGTAAAAATTTTTCAGTCTCAGTGGCAAGGCAGTACTTCCAAGTGGCAGACACAGAATGGGCACATTGCAGTGGTTGTTTTCACTTCTGCCTCAGGCATCATTAACAGGAGTGAACATCTGATGGGTTCCAAAAATAGTAATTCTTAAAAGCCCCCATCTCTCACAAGACTACAGAATGTCTAAAAGGTTTTTAGAGAGATTCAGCTGACATCACCAGTCACAGCTGATCAGAGATCCTTGATTTCTGGTCTGCTATAGTGGTAAGAGGTGGGAGGAGAATCTGATTCAAAACTAACCTCCAACAGAACTACTAGAACTGCCTGCAAGCAATGAGTTACGCACACACACACCTTTTCACAAATAAAGGCTAGAAAATGCAGTCCATTCCTCACCTAAACTGTTAGTTGTGTCCATTTTTACCTCAGCTGAGAATATGCTTAATAAGTCCTGAGCTAAAGGACCCTGAGTGCAGCACAGAGCTGAATGTACAGGGAAGGGAAATAAACTGTGGCATTGAAAAGTGTCAAATGTGTTTGCTTTGGGTAATCTTTCTGTCCTTGCACACCAAGGTCCTTTCAGTTTCACGTGTGGGTATTTTTCCGCAATTTTTTCCTCCTAAATTAAACTGGCTTCCACTGATGTAACTGCAATAAGAGCAAAATCTACAAAAAATGTAAAAATTTCAACCAAATAGTTGGGGTTCTTTGCCTTTACTGAGCAAAAATAAATTGAAATATGTTAAAATAAATTATCACACAGTCCTCAGGTATAGGGAGTGCTAAATGGGAACATTAACTGAATACTGACAGCTTGAGAAAATATTCATAACATGGTGTCACAACAGTTTCTGTAGCACAGTAGTGGAAAGATACATGATAATAATATCCTAAGATCCTTGTAACCTCCTGCTGGCAAGGGGTAGATTTCATCACCAGATGTGGAGAGCAGTTTATTAGGAGACTATGCCTTAATACTGAAATAACAGAGAAAGACTTCTGCTTTTTTTTCAGGAAAAATTTGCATTTAAGGTCCGGAGCAAAAGAGAAGGTACAGAAAGGGTTACGCACAGCTACTCCAAAACAGAGGAAGAAGTGACATCTCAAGTTTTCCCAGAGACAGTTTCTTCCAATACCAGAAGTTTCTTGAGAAAAGTGATGCAGTCTGGGCAACATTTGCAATGTTCCTCCTCCTGTCTGCTCATGTGTTGATATATGCCACTCCTCTAAAGTTATACATTTAAATGTGGTCAGGTACCTATAAAGGCATCTTCCTGCACCAGGAAAACATCAGGATTTTTCTTAAAATATAAGTCCATAAGAATGAACCACACAATATCATTTTAAGACAACCTCCAATTCTGATTTTAGCAAAGTCTAAAGTGTTTAAACCTCATCACCTCCTCTGCTTGACCATTTATGGATGACATACAATCCTAAGGTATTGTGTAATAGTGTAAGGACTACAATCCTAAAGGTATTGTTCTAACCTAAGTGATTCTATGGGGTTTTTTTGCAAAAAATCTTAAATTTTACAGCTTTAGAGTAATTTTCCCTCAAGGAAACAGATTTAGAAAAAAAAACCAAACCAAAAACCAAAACCAACCAAACAATAAAACCCAAATGTTATCTGAAATTGTTTTTGAGTTAGACACATCTCTCTAAATATAAACTTTGAGGGTGAAGTATTTGATGTTTGACACCTGTGTTTCTTAAAAAAAAAATGGCATACAATTTATTTCTATCTCTGCTGCCATTATTTGTGATTCCTTTCATTATTTCGGTGTGACAAAAATATTTACAGACAGGATAGACCCATGATCAACCAAAAATAATTTGGCTACTGTTAAGTGGGTAAAAGGCTTCCAGAAGTATGTTTATTTTAGCATTAGAAATGCTTCTCTCCTCTGTAATAAATTATTGTTGGTTATTTCCAGGTCCAATTTCATCAAAGGATAGGCACCCTTCCATCCATTTTCATTTCCCCTAAAAGATGAGTGTAAGAAGGAAATTGGGGAAAGACAAAAACAGGTAATAGGAGGTAACAACAAAGACAAAGACTGAGAGGTTGGGTTTGAAGGGTACTTCAAGATATTGAAATGCACAGTAAAAATCCTAGTGTTACAAGTGCAAACATAAGCATTTCTGCAGTACTCACCGTAAGTACATTCCTATGTGCTGATCAAGAATATGAATCCTTCTGTCAAAAGCCTTACTGAGGCTCTCTAGGCAGTTATTTAATTAACAAAATTTGCTATGAGAAGCATTTCTGTACTTCATATTTCTGTAGTTCTTATTTTTATTCTGTTGAATATTTGCATGGAAACAAGTTCTTTTTGTTAGAAGATTATTCTTTACCTGGAGCCATAACATATCCACTGAAAAATGACAATGATGTCACAGAGGCAAATCAAAAGAGTTTGTTCTGTTTAAAAATGGGTGATTACAGGGCTGTTCTAAAAGTGAGAAACAGGAGGTATCTCAATTATTGTTTCAGAATGGAGCTTCCCATCTCCTAATTTTCTATAAAATAAAAGGGAGATTGGAATGTTAGAATGCTTTCCTTCGCTCCATATACACACCTTCCCTACAGCATTATCCACTGTATAGCCTGTGTAATTCCTATAGATTTATGAGGCAGGGAAGTTCACCAACTCCCTTTTACCCATGTTACAGAAAATAACCTCTTCTTCAATGCCTTCCTGTAACAGAAGCACAGACTGAACAGCTATTGACCATTTCTTCAGAGTCACTCAGGAGAACTGAGTGGTGAGCAAAGAGCAACATAACCATTACTGCCACATAAATTACACTGAGACTGAGCAGCACAATCATGACAGATAACAAAAGAAATCACAGAGACAAAGAAAATAATGGATTTTTGAAATTCCATTGATTTAAAACTATTTTGGTTTATAAGCTAATGTTCATTAAATAGCTATTAGAATTGGGGGGATTATGTTTAAATTGTTTAATTGTTTCACAATTCCTTTTTTTAGCCTCTTCAAAGCAACAGAGAAGAGTTGTAGTATCCATGTTTAAGAGAGCTAGGACAAGAAATGGTGAATAAAGGAAAGGAAAACTAATGAAAACTGTTACATCAATAAAATTTTAATGATAGGTTTCTAGAACAAAGAAGGCTGAAAGAGCCACACATACAACCTCCACAGGGCAAGAGATTTCATCTTGGTTAGAAGAAGAAAATAAACTTCAAGATTTAAGCAGACATCTCAGAATCACTGAGGTTTGCATTATAATCTGTACTTTGTTATGGAAAAGAAGCATTGTGAGGTTCTAAAGAATTCCTTTCATGAACAAAACCTGGAGATCAAGCCATGTTTTTAATCTTAGTACATCACATCCACCACAACATCAGGCTAATAAAGGTACCTTGAATATATAAGCCATAACAATTTGGCAAGTATGGCAAAAATTCAAAACTAAGCTTATTTTAAAGTCTATTCATATGTTTAAATCAAAGATTTGTCTTGGCACAGTAATAAACTCATATCCAGAAAAGATCAAATCCAGGGGGTGCTGGAATATTCAAATTAAGTTATTCCTACAGCTATCTGGAAATATTCAGAGCAAAGAGAATCTTAGCAGGAAAACCTTATGAAAAATTGCATCCTCGCTTTTGAAAGAGTCTTTTTGAAATATTTGAAGATTACGCTCCACCCTCTCTTTTTTTTTTCTTCTTCACATTATTACAAGCCATTAGGAAATTAAAAAAACAACCAACCAACCAACCAAAAACAAAAAACAAAACAGAATTAATCAAGATGTGGAAGTTGTCTTGGTTGGGAGAAAGTGTGGAGCTGAGCACTGTGTGGGCATGGCCAAGCTGTTGTTCTGTACCATGCACCTCATCATCAGGAAGGAGTGGTTTTGGGAGGAAAAGCTGGCTGCCACTCCAGAATTGTGATATCTCATTTGGAGTTTAATTTCTGGCTGGTGTTAAAACCAGCACAGAAGTGAATCTCTTCTGTCCCCTGAAGCTAATATACTTAAAATGTAACAACTTACCTTTTTAGTGAATCAGCCTTAATAAGCAAAATAAGAATCAAACCAAAAATTTAAAGCATCAGGTACCTCTGAGCCACTTCTCCAATATCACCAAGCTATACTCAGTCTTCTTACATGAATGGTAGCAGTCTCTACATCATCTAGATATGTCATCTTCATCTTCTTCCTAGCATGAATGCAGAATAAAGTACAGCACCTTATCTTTATGGAGGGCTGTGTCTCTATAGGAGGGGAAAATATAGTAACCAGTAAAATAAAAGAATTGGGAAAACATAACATTAGTGTTTCTTTTTGTACTGTAAGTTGTGCAAGGTGGATAAACAAGAGCTAAATGGGATCCAATCCCGTTTCCTACACTGCAGGGAAGTTTGCAGGCAGCATAAGATAAATTGCCCCAGTCATAGGTCATCTTTAATGTTTATAGAGCACTTTCCTTGTGAATGATCACAGAGTGAATCATGAATGCTATAAACAAATTACATTAACATGCACAGTGGCTTGTACTTGACAGAAATACCAATAAAAGGAATTCAGTATGCAAGTAAGACATACAGTCTCTTGGCTAAATAATTTTGCTTTCATAGACCAAAAAATTACTTTACAGAATCATAAATGGCCAAAATTTTATCATTAACCACCGTCTCAAATAGAAGTTAATATCAATCCAAAAGGGTCCCTGGCTCCTGGCCAAGAGTGACTATTTCTTTCCTTCCCAGCCTTCAGCAGAAGTTTGCTGTCGAATTTAATCACCAGATACAAACTTTGAATTACTAGTGTTTTTTAAACCTCCTGGTTATTCATATTGGTATTTTCAGCTGGTTAATACTAGGCAAGTTAGCTATTGTGTTTTGCTGTTTCATTTGTTGTTTTGTTGTTGTGTAGTGTGGTGTGTTGTGTCATGTGTGTCTCCCATCTCACCTCCTCCAGCTGTACAAACTTCTACCATAGAGCTATCACACAGATACACAGACAACATTGGCTTGGGGGTGTGGGGGGTGGTGGGGTGCACGATATGGTGTAAGGCACACTTTTGAGAGAAACGCATTTGCTTCCTACCCCCTCTTTTCTGGAAATAAAGCGTACAGACTTAGAATTGATCTACTGGATTCTGACCAAGAGCAAAGAAAGAGCTGTAGCCTAGGTTCAGTGCACTCTCAGGTAAATTGCCACCATCTTCTTTCATTCATGCCAAGAAACCCAGCCATGAAAATTGAAGCCACATGCTGATTCATCCAGTTTCCAGAAGGATAGGTGTCTCAATGAATCAATGAGTCTGTATTTTCAAGCACAGACCAACAAATCTGGCCAGTGATTCAAACTGGTGGGTTTTATATTTTCACAGTCCTCATACATTCAGTGCCTTTATGCCTAGCTATACCTGTTATCCTTTTCACCTCCCTAGTAATGCTCTGTTCTGAGAGTCTTTGCAGACCAATTGACCATATACAGATGTGTCCAAGTTCATCAATGAAATTATACTTTTCATAAAAGCAGCTCCATTTCATGTTGCAGCTTGGATACCACGTTCTCATTGAAACAGATTTTTGTTATTGAAAGAGAGATCACTGTCACAAGAAAGTTTTTTGTTAGAACTAGTGTTGAAGAATGAAATTTGGACTTTAAATCTTTTAATTTAAAATGAAAAATTTTAAATCTTTTTATTCAATAAATCTTTTAATGTAATTTTCCACACAACTCCTGAGTTTAGTGTGCAGCCACACAACAGAAGGGAAAACTAGAGTCTCAAATGTTTTCCTATGCCACTCCTGTCAGAGGCATAAAGGACATGCTGTTGTTCAACAAGCTTTACGTTATACTAAGACACTATTAAATGCCCTTCTACAAAAAAAGCAAAAGTCAGTTTTAGCCAATTTTTGTCATTTATAGTGCCTTGAGCCTATTCTTGCTTAGAGAGAAGGAAAAAAAATTAAAAACCAGGGACAAAAGAAAGGGAGGGGGAAAAACGTCATTTCCATTCCTGCTTTTCACTATAAAAATTCAGACATTCATTTCAAGATGTGGATAATTTAACAGAAGTAAACGGTGGAGTAATGTTATCACATTCCTTATGGAAGTTTTTGGCTCTTATATACTACAACAAAAGTATCTTGCATAGCATTTCCATATTCCTGGCCACTCAGAGTTCACTCATATTCTGGAGACAAGATTCAGTGCTTTTTATTTTATTTTCTCCACTATTACTGTTTTGTAGATCTCTGCTGGTTGCCTTAAAATCATTGACATTAACCTAAAGGAGCAATAAGGAATGTCAGAGATGAGAGAGGAAGTTGATACAAAACTCTCAGCATTTGTACTCCTCTGCCTGCAGTGCACACTGCATGAATTTTCAACAATATGAAGTGAATTGAAGCACTTTTCTTCATGAAAAAAAGAAAAAAAAAGACAAAATAAAAGCAGAACTGATCTGTGCACGTGAAATATTTTAATTATCATTCCCTAAATTATTATTCCTCTGTAGAAAAAGCGCTCTACTTGTTAGCACAGAAAAAAACCAAGCCATCAATATAGATTGTGTACCCTAAATACGAGGTAATACTGATAGCCCAAGCAAAACTTTTTCTTAAAATTTCCAGTGCAAATAATTTTATGCAACATCTGCTATTTTATTTGCATCATCATACCTCAGTGAAATCTAGGAACTAACACCTGCTAAAAGTAGATTCTTTCCCAAGTACTGTAGAGTTTTTATCATCTTAGAATTAGAGGATATATATATATTGAAAAAAAAATTCTGATGCTAATTTGAAACAAATTAAAATATGCATAACTCAAGGCAACTCTAGACGTTACAGCTATTTGACTTTTTGATTGCTCAGAATAAAAATAAAAAATGTTTTTTCCGTTTCTCAAATGAAGCACAAACACTTCTGGGTTAATGTTGTTAGGTAGTATCACTCACAAAAAAGAAATCTTATTAATATATGGAATATATCTGGAGATTATACTTCTCCAGAATATCAATTAATTGTACCATAAAGTAGTGCCAACAGCAACATTTTCTGATTTTAAAATATTTTAACTGCAACAGCATGCTTATTCTATATCATTGCACATTTCCTCTCCTCAGAGTTTCAGGTGCATAAAAGATCTAAAAAAAAAAAAATCACAAAAAAAAAAAAAGAAAAAAAAAGAAACAAAACCACAAAAACACCGAAAACAAATATGTCTATGCCCAATCTGAAATTAATCACTTTTGCTTGTCATGAGAAACTAATCTTACAGCAGAGTCACTAGAAAAAACATCCAAAACATAATAATTACATTACATAAAATTACACCTCCAGCAAGAAAATGAAGTGATCCAAAGTCAACAGGTGGAAGATCAATATCAAGGCAAAACACATGAAGGGTAGGAACAATGTTGATATTCAAAGAACAACTTAGAGCCAGCGAAAGAAACACATTCAAAGTGGTAATTAAATTCCATAGCCAACAGAAGTACTCTCAAAAACCTTCAACCACTACTTAACCTAATTGCATACAAGCTTCCCCACAAAAATATGTTCCCATCCTTGAAGAGAAACACTAAACTTAAAATTTGTGTTTATTTTAATGTAGACTAGAAAAGTAATCCCTAAAACCAATGCTAATCAAGTAAATTCTTTTTTCACTTCTTCAGATGCCCATAAGAACAAAACCAAGTGGCCATCAGGCCCTATGAAAGTATCCCAAAAAGAAGTGTGTTTTTAGACAACAAAAATTAAAAAAAAAAAAAAAAAAATGCAAGAGCTCACTAAATCAAGGTAAGGTCATGCAAAAGCAAAGAAAAAAGAAACCCCACAACAACAAGGCTACAAGTATACAAACATATATGAAATAAGCAGTAGAGCCCTTTTGTTTCTGTTTCTTACCTTTCTTAATAATTTTGAGGGTGAAGTCCAAATTCTTGTGAACATTTAGCTCTGGTCTCTTCTCCAAGCCACAAAGGCATTCCTGCTAGCTTTAGAATGCTTTTTTAGTTTCTGATCTATTTTTTACTTCCTTTAAAGTAAAAAACAATCTTATTGTTTAAAGATTTTTCAAATCTCCAACCTTAAAATAGTAAAAAAAGCCCAAACAACAAAATACAATAGAGCACTGAAAATTTAATCTTGGATACACAGACAACTCCTTAGCTATGACACACAAAGTTCAAGAAGCATAATAACATCCTACTGGGTGCAAAAAAACCCCCTGTCCTTTCATGTGCCTAGGTCTTATCCCACTAAAAAGGCAGCAGGATAAAGAAAAGTCTCCCTATTTGCATTAGAACATGAACCTAATTAAGTTCAAATGCAAAATCAATTCAGTAAGAAAAAGACAACTTAAGCAGTAGGCAACTGAAAAATGCTATGCAACTTCTCAAATGTTTCATGGTTGCTGTAACAGTGCTAAGAATTACCTGACAGGTGAAAGTCATCTGAGGTTATCAGAACTTATCAGGACAGCTGGTCAGCAGGGAGATACTAAGCTGGTGCTAATGATCCAGAAATCAATGGATCACTTTTTCTTCATAAGACCACCAATCTGGTAGATAAAGGTCCTGAAAAATTCATTTGTTTAATTTTAACAAGGATCCAGAAAGAGATGTACACTGACTTTTCTTAAGTATTTTACGATACTTCCATAAAAACAGAATTTATTCATAGTTGCACCAATTCCCTTGTACTCCTGTTTCATAGTTACACCAAAGGGAACTTAGATCTTGAAGTAATTCAGTAAAAGAAATTCAGTAAAACAGTGTAGGCAATGTATGTACTTTATCTCTATGAATTAGATTACTAAACAGCTGCAGGTGATCTTCTCCAGGAATTTCAGACTAACAGCAAAGAAATCAGATGCATTACCTATTTAGGGTTTCTGGAATCCACTTTCCATAGTGTTATTTGAAAACTAGAATACTAAGAGTAGCATTGATCATTATTGCCCTCAGTAACAGTGTTCTGAGTTTCCCATGTAGCTCAGTGGGTGGAGTTTAAGGCCTTTTTTCTCTACTGCCAATGTCACAGTTGTACCCTGTAAACAGTGGGCTGTTGCTAAAAGCACCATTATCAGAGGGACTTTATGTAGTATGTTAAGCTATGATATTCCTATCTTTTCAATATGTATATAGCCATCAAATCACAACGACAATAGAACACAAATGTATTAGGATATTCATGGATTACATCTTCCTTCAAAAAGCTCCGTTGTTCCTATAGAAATCAGCATACCCAAGCATCTAAAAAAAAATATAAGGTTTTGAAAAGGAGAGTGAGCAAAACCAACAAATTTTTTGTAAAAAGTAAGAATTAATTTTCATCTGTATGTTCATTCCAATGAAGATTGGTGATGTTTAACAAGTCACCTATGCAGGCTCAGCGATCTGATATAGCTTACTGACTAATTAAAGAATCAGGTCATGAATGTAGTCAAGTTCTACCCATAAAAGTGTGATATGATAGCAGAGCAGACAGCTATTTTAGTCATGGACAGATGACAGATGATAGCACAAGAAACAGTCAAACCTGATAGTTAAATGGGATAAAAAGCATCGTTGATGCTAACTGCATACCCGAAGAGATGCTCACCTGACAGGGTGCCATTCACTGCTCCATGTAGAAAAAGCAGGATCCATCAGCAGCATTACACTCTTGTTCCCCGGAAGAGTTCCCTGAATAATAATTCTTTTGGATGGCCAAACTTTTTGTTAAGCAGAAAGAAAATTCACATGGAACTTACTGGGAAGGTGGTTTGGTTCAAAGAACCTCTCAGGAAAAGGATGCATTTCTACAAACTCAATAGTATGACAAAGGGAATTCAAGTCTTGAGGGATACAGTAATAGTTTCTCTTTTCCAGTATAGCTGGAAACATAGAAGAATTATGTCTGTTAGGTTTATAAACAATAAACTTCATCTCTCCAGGACAGGAAACAGACCATATAACAGATAATGTTTGTATTACAGTGAGTAGGACATTTGTCTTAATAAAATAGAAGCATGCAACTAAGATGTTTTGACTCTGGTACATATTTAAATACAGGTTGTCCTCACCTTTGTGTGCAAAACCATTTTTCACAGCAAAATAAAATGTCCTATGTATAAACAACAAGATCAACATATCCTGGCAGTAATAAAACTTGTACATGATGAAAGGCAGAATTTTGTGCAAGCTGACCTACTCATGAGTACAAATACCTGTAAATCCTGTCTGATAGTTGAAAATATATCAACTACACAGCTTATAGAAACAGATAAAAATGAACTAAACAGATAATGCTATGTGTCATGTCTTCTTTAAGCAAGCCGAGTCTCAAGATATTTTAAGAAGAGAAGGCTTATTTTGGTCTACTTTGAAATTAATATACAGACAAAGAAACTCATTCTTCTGATGCAATACATAAAAAACACAACAATGACATATTCCTTGAATCTAATTGTGAGAAAAGGGGATTTGATCTTTTTTCAGCCTGCTGTATAGCTGGTTGGATTTGAAATATTTGTAACATGCTCTTTGATATAAGGAGGAAAAATAGTCTAGCCGAGGGGTTTTGTTTCCATAATTCTGGGGTATATAGCTATTTTGATTGCTTAAAAATCTTATATCCATTTTTCTAATATAGATACATTAATTAGAAATGACAGTATGCCTCTCCTTTAAAGCAGGCACATGATAATGACTTGTTCCTCTGTTTTCTGCTTCCTTCGGGAATGGAGATTAATACAAAAACAGTTTCTCCACCAGTAATAGCACAAGGAACTTTGAAACATTTTAAATGCAGCTGATAATTAAGGACAGGAAAGCCTTACAATGTTGAAAGGAAAATTTGAATCATATAATGTTACTGTAATATTTACTTTAACCTTTGGTAATGTCAAATGCCTAACAATCAGATCTCTGAGGATCTAACAATGGAAGTAAGAGGACTGGTGTTCTGTGCTGATGATTTCTCTTTCTTCTGATAGTAACTATTTCAAAAACCCTATCATGACCAGTGAAAGTCCTACTTTTTATTTACATTGTGGGCAATACACAGAAGTCTTCTCCTATTCATTCTCTCAGTCTAACCCATAAGCATTTTAAGAGTTGAGTGTCTTTAATATAAAATGTCCCCAACCTATCATCTCTCATGCCCTTTTGGGGTAAGTTTTATTCAGGTGAGAAGGAATTGTCACCCTTAATACATGTTAAAAACTTAATTTCTTCCTCTCTTTTTCTCCTTCTCACTAAATATACACAGAAACCTAATTGGATGTCAAACCCAGGAGAACATTTCTGACAAAACTCCAGTCTCTGAGGGAGTTCTTCCACAGACGTCTCATTATATGATCTTAAAGTAATAAAAAGACAACCTGAATGGAAAAACAGACCTAGAAGAATGTTTCATTCCAGATCTTCATGCACACTTTTGTGAGAGCAGGAAAGGAGACTTAGAGAACTGGTTACATAATGCAGGAGCATTTGGGAGCATCCAAAAATAAAATAAATAGTGAGAAAAACATAGAGCAACAAATCTTAACATTCATATAGCAAGTAATTTTCATTGACTATTGCAGACCTTTTTTATGAAATAACAATCTCAACCAGCTAAGTGTGAAGGATTTGTTTTTTGTGAAAAGGAACCAACAGCTTTTAATAGAAATTTACCCACAAATTCTAAATAGATAAATCACACATGAATCCTAGCATATATGATGCAAAAAATAACCTCAGAAAACGCTCTTTCCTCTTCATAGCATTCTTAAAACTTTTCAGTGGGCAATCTGTTCACTAAAACTAGACTGAAATTCTACACAGCGTCATTTGTCAGACATGCTTGCTATGTGACAGAATAGCAAAATGACTCAATTTCAAAGAAGGAAAAACAACACATATCTCAATAATCCCAGTAATTTACAAAGACCTGGAGTTTCTCCTATTTGGCTTACACATGGGTGCAAACCAAAAGAAACAATACCCAAAATCTGGTGGAGTAAGAGGAGTACATCTGGATCTATAATAGTAAAACTACCAGGAGCCTTTGTTTGAAAACAGCTTGTTAAGAAAACAGCTGTTCTACATGTTTACTACAGAAAACAGATGAAGGACACCCAAGGAAATCATAGTTTCAACCTGACTTTTAAGGACAGATTGCTAAAATCAAGCATCGTTGGTCTACTCATACTAGGGAAATGCAAAACTTGAGGAAAATAATCTGTATCTGGAGAATGGAAGCATTTCAGAGAAGGACTCTAAATTAAGCTCACTTGTATCTGACAAGATAAAATCCAGCAGTAATCTTCGCAGAAAATATTCTGAGAATGTTATGTATTTCAGCTAAAACATAAATTTTTAACAAAAACGCTAGTAGTTTAATCAAAGTAAAACTCAAGCTTCTCCCTCTTTATTGCCTGTGTGTTTTCTTTTCTTGCCTTCAGTTTCTGATATCACATAGGCTTGTGCATCTCTGGATTTTAGAATTAATAAAAGTTATATTGGAAGTCATATTTACTTTTAGAGTAACAGTTCCTTTATTTTTCAAGTGCAACATTGTCCATTTTTCCTATGATGTATGATGTATTTTCTCACACTAGTTGTATATTTTGTCCACATACACTACTATAATTATTTTACTCACTGGCCTAAAACATTCAGCTGGAAGTATGAAGAAAAACAATTTTTTTCCTATGCTTTTTATCTCACCACTTCCCCTGTAGGTCTGGCAGCAACTTGACCAATATATTCATTTGCATTTTGTTCAGTCCTTGGATGGGTGATGGCCCATTTGGGAAAGTAACACATTTTTGCAGATTCAAGAAACCCTGTGTTTACCTTCATTCCTGAAAAGGCAAAATAAATTGCCACCATGAAATAATAAACTCAGTATCTACTTTCCTATGGCACTAAGTATAGCAACAGTCAGAAGCTGGGAAATTAAATGGTTAAAAGTTTCAGAGAAACACTCCTAGGTATGCTGAGCACAAGCAAAATTTTAGAGTAAGCAGTTAGCAGTGTAGGCACTCTTTCTGCAAACCATTCCTCTGCTGTCCCAGAAGGAAACCTAGTTCCCCTGCATTTAAATATAAACTTTAAACAGCAAAGTTTTTAAGACACATTTTTATGAAAGAACAATATAGAACAGAAGAAAGTTGTCCTTATGTTTGTATTAATCTATTGTCGTTGGATAATCACAGATTTTAATTACTTTCAGATACGTAAAGATAGGTGAGAAAAATGCATGTGTGCAATGTTTTTTTAGAGGATTTATTTATTTACTTGAGCTGTTCATGTGTGGATGTGCAGCAGCAACACTAATGTGCTTTGATCAATTTTCTTTTAGATGATTAGAGAAATAAAAATGGACTCAAATTACCTGGTGTGCATCTGCAAAGTTTAAGAGAGCAGCTCCATGAGACACTGAAAAAGAGATAGCTGGGAACTAAACCAGGGTCTGACCCCCATTAACACAAAAATGAGGTGCTATTACTATGGCAACTGGCTTTGGTTACAGGTGGAGGTGGTTGACATTTTTCCTCTCCGCAATATCCCTACAGGCCGCATAAAAACTGAGGGAAATTCATCTTTTCTGGAGGTACAGATTTGTGTTTCAAAATCCACAGAGCAATTTAATCCATCATGCATCATTGTCATCCCCACCTGGAAACCCAGGCCATACGCAGTGCTCACTCACACAGGAGGCAGGATGCCTCCCACTTGGAGGACTTGCAGTCATTTTCATTAACTGTGAATTCCAGGCAATCTCTGTGGTTATCACAAATCAGAGGGGAGATATGAGTCCCTAAGCTACAATTAATTTCTTAATGTTATTTCTTTTCAAAGCCTCATTTCAGTATGGAATGGGCCTTCTCTTTTTATTTTTCCTGAACTTCATGAGAGGAACTCAGTGCCACTGGAATAGTTGTTAAACACTTCCCCGCAACAAAGGCACGTACACAGGCACACATTTATTTATTCTTCCTTTCTTGGACAGAGTTAAATGCCCTATGAGCTATATTGGCTCAATCATTGTGAAAATGGGCTTATTGGCATCTTTACCAGAACAGTAAGAATGAGTTACTTTATTATGGAAGGTACTACTATGTAATTTATGAACTTATGCTCCTTAAATGCATTCACATCCCAGAGACCAAGCTGGCGAAAAGAAATAAATTTTCACAGAAAACAGAGAACCCTGGAATAATATTTTTGAACACAGCTTTGATATTCAGTAAAGCAGATTTTAAGTGTGAATGCTGGTTTACCACTTTTACAAGGGCTAATAAACTTCAGAATCCCTGTATTAAACACACATACATTTCCTCAAAGTAGCTTAATTTACAAAATGACTTCTGCATGATGTAGACTAAAGATTGGAAAAGTAGTGTTTTAAGGTTTTTTTAATAATATAGCATTTAATTAATATGTTTTTCAGGACCACACATAACAAAAATAACAGTTTTTCAAGGAAAAATTTATGTTAACCTTAGCCATAGTACTTACTGAGAAATGAAATTCAAAATTTTCTCTGTGAGAAACATTTTTCATTTTGCTGTAGTTTTTTCTTTAACATTTCTGCTAGGATTTAAGTATTTCAGATGCATAAGGATTCTAAATGTAAGACCTAATTCCTTTGTTCTTTCGTTGGTCCAAGATACTAGACAGCTAAATGTAAAGTAATCTGCAGGGTTTTCTCCATTGTTTTTCATTTGGCAGTTCTTCTTTTATAAGGGTCATAAAGGCAACAGTCTGTAAAATCTGTTTCAGGTTTTCTTGCTCAGTTGTACTAATCTTGGTATCTTCTTTTTATCAGAGGCTGGCGTCTTTCTTTTTTCAATTAGAATTCTCTGAATGATTCTTCATGATGTGGAAAGTCCTCATCTCTTCAAGGAATCTGATTCAGTTAACCTAGAGTGACCTCAATTTTGAACACAATAGAAATAATTTGTTTTCTTTACCTCTACTTTTTAACACAGTCATGCTCAGATGATCTTTTCTGGTAACCTCGGTAAGAACTTAAAAAGAGGATTTAGGTAAAACATTATGGGAAGAGAAAAGCTAATTGAAATTTCAATAAAAAATTAATTGCCACATCCCACTACAATAAAGAGGTCAAATCATCCTCTTACACTCATTGTGCACATTGTCAGAAATACTTTGATGCAGAAAAAAGACCAGTAATGGTACCATTGATTTTGCATTCATTTGCAGTTGGGAGAAGGGTAAAACAAAGCACTTATGAACCCTGTTCTCATCCCAGCACCGTGGGCTTACTCAGAGGTATATGGAATGCCCAGTTGTAAGCTATCAGATGTTTTTGTATACACTTATATAGTCATATAAAATGTAATTCTGGGATATTTCACATTATGAATTTCTATCAGCTAAGTCAAGAATGGTCTGGAAAACTCTCAGGAAGTTTTTTCTCTATTTCCACATCTTTTAGACAGAGTATGATGGGTCCTTTCTTCCTGGTTAAAATATTCCCATTTGTTCATTGCAAAGGATACTTTTGGGAATATCTCCACAGTACTTGCTGTTTTTCCTGACCTAAACTAATCCTACTCCCATGGTAATGTCATATCCTTGACACTGCTGTTGGCTGTTGCTGTCAGGATATCTGATGGATCTTAATATATTTTTCATATAGCAAATTTAGAAGGGAAGTGTGATCTCTCTGTAATACTAATGGTCCACTTCTACTACAACTGGAATGTAAAACATCTGTGACCCATTTCTCACAAGTCTACCAGCTACCTTTATATTCTGTGCTTATAATAGAGTTCTATCTTTCATGCTTGATTAATCTGCTTACAATAAATGGAGGAACAACTGTGTAATCAGTAATTTTCATCCAACAATAAACTTTTCTTGAATGTTAATGATATCAAATTTTCTGATGACAGATAGAGTTCTTGTGAAATAGGTTTTTTCTAAGATCTTTTTTATCCAGTGTTAATGGCTAGATAGAACTAAACTAAGTATATTAATTCATTTTCCCAAAATGTTATAAGAATCTTCATATGTAGACGTGCATCTCACCTGAATTGTCTCTGTCCATTGCAAATATAAACTTCACTTTGTTGTTAAATGGAAAAGAAAAAGGTTTCTTAAGTTATACTCAAAGTCTTACACTATCTCTGAAGACTTTCTCCAATATATTAAAAAAAACCCCTCAAGACACTAAATTCAAAAGATACCAACTTTATTCTATACCACTACTTTATTGTTTCACATTACTCCATGCTGCATTTATATAAGATACATTTTGAATTAGTTTGTTGAATGTTTGGGTTTAAAACAGCCATTTTCTTTTCCGTTTTCATTTTATGTAAATTAGTATGTAATGATCCTCTAGATATTTTTGTTCCATGATGTTAGAAAACATTTAAAATTGCAGCATCTGTAATTGTTTCTTGCATGGAATGTTTGAAAAGCACTGCCTAGTCACAAGAATCACGAATGCATCATTGAGTGGAGTTTCATGTCCTTGCACTAATGATTTCAATTTCCTTTTAGAATCTTATGGAACTGGCAAATATGAATCTCATGCACAAAGAAACTTGATCTGAACCATTAAGGCAACAGAAACTTATTCTGAATCTAACTGATGCTGAAAATTACACTAAGACTGTATTTTTAGTGCCTTAGAAATTTTGCCTAAGTACCTTTAGAAGCTGGACTGCGTCTAGACTGTGGCATAAAGATGGTCTAGAAATAGCCTCTTGAAAAATATTGTACATATTTTTGCATGCATGGGGGCTTTTAAGCCAACTGAGTACTTTCAAAATCTATTATTTGGAGTCAGTATTCATGCCATACACAGAGCCACACGTGGTTCCTAAATCAAACAGAAAAAGTCAGAGGTCAGAGTGTCATGGCTTAATGAGAAAGGACCATTCTCAGGAGTCAAGCAGAGCTAATTAAGAAAAGTATTTTCTTTATTCTTTCTGAAGCAAGTCTTACGTGTTTCGAAAAGGGTTGAGCTGAACAGCATTGAATTTTGAGTTAAATGATATTGAAATTGTCGTGTCATTTCCAGCTTGGCATTCAAGGCTGAATGAGCAGCTAACTGCCAGCATGCCAGCACCCCGTGGGGAGGGCAGTGCTGTGCTTCGGGGGTCAGAACTTTGCCACAGCTGAAGAACAGGGGCAGGAGGCCACGACTGGAATAAGTACACATGTTTATCTCAATAACAAAGGGAATAGGGAATAAAGGGTGTTTTTTCTGTAATCAGTGCAAACACAGTTTCCTGCCCTTTTTTCTTCCATTGCCTTCCCTCACTTGAACAAAACCTGAAGACAGACATTTTCACCTCATTCTGCATTGATAAACAGCATGAAGCACTGAAAAGACAATGGCTCTTGCTGCATTACCTCATGTTTAGGAAAAAAATAGAGTTAGGATTGTAAAAAAAAAAAAAATCTGAATCAAACTCAGCATTGCTTTTCTTCCCAATTTGATAAAAGTAGTTAACCTTCAGTTATTTCAAGTTTTAAGCCGCAATACCTTCCCTAGCTAATAAGCCCATTTCAAAGAAAGAAATACGGAATTACGCTTAAGATTAAATTACACTTCTCCAGAAGGAAAATATGCCTGCTGAATACAGAGCATGTTAATATCTTTACCAACGTGGAAGAAAGTCTTTAATAGATTTCTAGATAGTGAATGTATGAGTACTAGGCCATTTCTGACTTCACTGTCAGCAGTAATAAAACAAGGCAGAAAATCATACAAAATTCCAGGTTCAGAGAATCAGAACAGCAATGTTGAGGAAGACGAAGAAGGTGAGGAAACTAGAAGGGATATATTAGAAGACTTTCTTTAAGTCTTTTAATAGCTTAAATCTTTGTGATCACAGCATGACATGAATTAAGAATGGTCAGCCTTATACTACACTGTTTTGAATTTATCTAAAGAAAAATTCTCTCCTAAGCATGGTATTTTCTAAAGCTACAGAGAAAAAATAAATCTGTGTTATGATTTATCATGTAGCCAAGGATGGCCAGTGACTATCCAGATGCAAGCATTATTGCAAGGAACATTATTCACCACGCAAGATATCGTGAGCTGATTCACTTTTCTATTGACTGGTCACATTTAGAAAGCCAAAGGAGTTTTGAACAATTGTTTTATTTATACATATATGTTCTTCAGAAGTGTCCTGGGTGTCAATACTTATCCTTGAAGAATATACGTAAGAAGTCACATTATAAGTAAGGAGACAAAGTGAGAACAATGAATGAAATGCATTGCCAGTCCCTGTCTATTGAAAAACTAGCCATTTTTTGGTAATATCTCTGCCAGTTCAATGGAACAGAAGCATAACACACTATCAAGTGCAATCAATGGTATTTGCTGACATGAACATTTTAATTATGCATTACAGAAATATAGTCAATTTTGGAGGATCTTTGTACTTGTATCCTCAACTCATAATTATTTCAACAGTTCCATATGTCATAATTTGATCAATTGAAGGGCACAGGAAGCCCTCATGTATACATTGCAATGATACAGTATCTGCAATAAAAATGCAGCACACAGCAATCTTCTTCACTGCTGCTTGCAATATCGTTTAGTCTTTGATATTAGAACTGATGTTATCCACCTGGTGATAATGGCAGGCGCTGCCATCACTCCCTTGCAAGGACTAACTGAACATAATCACCAAGAAATAAAACTATGAACTATCTAGAAGGATCACTGGTCTTCAGAAAAGCTGTGCCTGCATGGAATAATTCCCTGAAAAGCACAGGACTTAGATTTCCACTAAGGGATCCTGAAATCAGCAGTGCTTTTCACAGACAAAGGGGCTTTCAGTCTTGACTGTTCAACTTGAAACTTCCTGTGTAGCACAACTGAACCTTGACTATGTATTTTGCAGGCTCTTCCACAGGAAAGAAAAAATTGTCATTGCCCTTGCAGTACTGGCTGTATGTTTATCATTGAAAGGGATGGAGGAGAGGTAATCTGCCACTCAAATCACATTTCACTGGAGATGTGCAGGGCTTTGGAGCATAAACAGTAGTTTGCCAGTCTGAATTTGAGTTGGCAGCAGCACAGCAGTGACAGAAAGCAGACTGACAGTGAAAGGTGAAGTGAGATGCGAAGATCTAGAAGGTGTCAGTTCAGGGGTGGTATCTAGTGATACCATCTGTAAACGGGAGCAGATGAGGTGGCCTGAGGACAATCTGTAGGAGATAGAGGAGGGAGAATGAATCTCAGAGCTCTAATGGAAACTGAAAGTAGATAGAAGCTGAAAAGAAATACTGCTTGGATAATAAGAACAGAAAGAAAGCTAGCTGGGTATACAATACTAGTCCAGATAAAAGAGCAAGGACTTGTGGATTATAGTATTTGAGAGAAAGATTAAGGTCATCATACCTGAGAAATTTTCCCAACATTGTACTGCTATCTTCATGTAAATAGATACAATTCCTTAGGAGAAAACAATGAATTATTTTTTAAAAAACTTGAAAAATCATAATTGTATATAGCTTTGCAGTGAAAAACACCAAACTGACCATCTATGCACAGCCCATCCCTTCCTCAGTGAAGATCAACTTGAAATGGATCTTCGTACATCAGACTCTGATAATGAATGATGTTTCAGTAGCAACATAGCATGAGTTACCATGCATCTCATTACTAGAATTACTGTGAACTTCATCGTCTCTCCCAAGAACTAGGCATTGGCTTCCCAGGTCACAACACTGGTTGTGAGCAGGTGTCCTAGGTGTTCTCCCAAAAGAATGAGGATGTGGATTTGGATCCATTTCTGAAAAAGGAAGTATTAAATTTGTCTCACTAATATTCTAGGCAAATGTGCTAACTACCAAATTATTGTGGGAAACTAAGACCACCTTCATGAAGGGATGAAATCATCCAAGAAAGGAATCCAACTCTTGAATCATAATAGCCTTGTTTAAAGGACATAAACTTTGGGGAAGAAAAGAAGGAAAGATATATCCACACAGTCTGTGCTTTTCATCTCCCTCTAAATGTGGAAGTAATTTAAATGATGCAGCCCTGTACACTAATATACAAAGATCTTTTCAGTCTAACTCAAGATATACAGGTTTTTTGTTTTTGTATTTTAAATTGCAATGTAACATCAGCTTAGGAACCCAATTAAACAAAACAAAAAGTGGATTCTGTATTATTTTTAAACTGGTTCATCAGAGTGTTAACAAATACTGTGATTTCAGATAATCTGTTTGATCTAGGAGGCCTTCCTTTCCTCTTTTTACCTAAAAATGTTAGATCAAAATCAAAAATGTTTATGTATTTGCTGAAAATAAAGCACATTTCATGATCCTTTTTTTGTTATTGGTGAATATTTTTTCCATTAGAAACACTGCTGAAAATTAACAGTTTTGGGTGGGTTGTCTCTTAGAATTATTAGCATGGAAAAGAGAATGAAACCACATACGGAAAGGTAAATTAAACCATCCACTAAGCATTGTGAGGCAGGATTCTATTGTTGTTTTTCCCCCGAGAAAAATATTACTTCACCCTTGTCATAGAGCTTTTACCTCTGTCCTTTCAGTTCACTGACATCTTGATATGGAAGACGTACAGCAGGAGCTAAAAATAAAATGTACTGTTATTTATTTGTATCAGCTGAACCTTTGTCCTATAACCAATATGGGGGGAGGTGATGGGGAATGTATATCACATTCTCATGACATCTGATGGAAAGCAATGCTAAATTTAAAACTCCTTATATTGGCCAGTAGCAAAATACATTTTTTATGTACATAACCAAATTATTACTGTCTTGGACAGTGATGGAAAAATATCATGGCTACTGTTTTTAGCTAAAGATATGCTAACAAACATCAGTCTTGCTGAAAGGATAAAATAAACTAAAGTGCATCTAGTAATGACTGAGTCTTAACAGGCTTTGGTAAGCACTGAGATGCTCATAAAATGTTTTGCAAATTACTTTGTTTTGAGTACCAGAATGAAACTATTATCCTTTAAAAATAGAATTTTCCAACTTTGCCTGGGCATCAGTGTGAGAGAAGAGAAAATAGGAAACAGCCTACCAAATTCGTGTTGCTATCAAATTATGTTTGGATTTTATAACAAATATTCTCTCTATTCCTCTTAACATCTTTAGCATGATAGAAGATACTAAAACTTTTTGAGTATAAAGAAATTTATAAAGGGCACTGCACGGTAGAGCTGGATTTGCTTTGCTTCAAAGGTATTTCAGTTTTAATTTTTTTTTTAAACATAACCCCAATGTCTTATACTGGTCTGCACAAATAAGATCCCAATAGACATTTTGGTATTCCTCCTTGACACTCTTTGTGAGAATGAAGTTATTCATCCTGTAGTGGATTATAAGTATTTTGCGGTTTTTGGGGTATTTTTTTGGTTTGGTGGTTTTGGTGGTGGGTTTTTTTGTTTTGGTTTGGTTTTTGGTTTTTTTGTTGTTTGTTTTGATTTTTTTCTTTGTGAGACTAAGGAAAGAAGGAAAAGAGCAAAAAATGCTAAAATAGTATTTAAATATATCAGAAAGAGTAAAGTAATACATCAAATGTGCTAGGCAACTACAGAAGAGCAGTCACATGCAATTGTAATACAGATTTGGGACAGAGTTCAAACACAAGCCAAGCTCCACCCAAACCTATGTTTTACTGGTAGAAGAAACGACACTAGACAAAATAAAACAAAGATGAGCTGGAGCATAAAGCATCACATAAACAGAATTAGTGATCCAGATTCAGATGGAAGCAATCCAAGTCCAAATTTCATGAGGACCCAAAATAAAGTGATAAAAAAGGCACACCACAGGAAATTTAATAGTACATTTTGTAGAAGAGTAAGTTATTCATTGTAATCAAAGTATTCAGAATGTGCCTACTGGGAAATGTCCCTTATTTCCACAGATAAAAGTTTGAAGATATTAAAAATCAACTCATCTTCCAGACATGGGGTTCCAGGTCTTAAAGGATTTATTAAATTTTGTTCCAGACAAGAAGACCTTAAGATACTCTTTTATCACAGAATCACAGAATTAGTCAGGTTGGAAAAGGCCTCTGAGATCATCAAGTCCAAACTATGACCAAACACCACCATGGCAATGAGTGCCTCATCCTCCTGTATTCCACTACCTCCCTGGGCAGAACATCCCAATGCGTCTGTGGTCTGTGCATCATGTGGTATAACTGAAAATCTCCTGTTAACAGAAATTATAACATTTTGCAAGTGCTGAATTGATCTGAGTCACTAATAATACAATAGGCTTTGGATTTCTTTAGGTGCCAGATATTTTTCTAAACCATATAAGCTAAATACATGGCATAAGAAAAATGAAGCTGCCAGTCATGATGTTGCCTGGAATAAAAAACACAGAACTTTCTAAATGGTATTAAGAGTGATAGCATAAAAAGCAACTCTTTAATGAAAGTTTTCAGATGCACATATATGGCTATATTCACAGATGATAAGGGATTTCTACAATTTTTATAAGTTTAATTAATTAGTATATCTAGTAGGTTCATCCAATAGGAGATCAGTTTCTCCAGCAACCCACCCTATCAGGTCAGTCCCTTAGAGTTGGTCCTAGAGGCCTCTTTGCCCCATTTGTTATTATGTCAACTTTGGGTGGAAAACAAAATGTCCTTATCAGAAAATTTCTTCCTAGGAATAACATTAAAGAGAATTTCAAGAATGTGTTAGTAAGGGTTAGCTTATTGTGAGAAAGGGCAGGAGAAGAACTGAAAACCATACAACTATATATTAAAAATCTACAAAGCTACAAGTATATGAAAAATACATAAAAAACTAAAAAATCTTTAGGCATCAATGATAGTAGGAAGCAGAAGTGACTTAATACTATATTCTGCATATGTATGTTGATTACCCTGCCTTCGTTGTCTGATTTTGCTACACTTTATGGTCAGCTACTGATACTCTGATATGCTCCAGCTTTCATAAACATCCCCAGACCTTTAGGCCACCTGTTAGGCTTAATATGGCCAGGCTCTTATGGCTGTAACAGCTGTTTGTTCATTTCCTACTCTGCTTCTATCAGGGAGAGTGAGAAACACATACGTAAGTTAGGCTTTTAGTCATTCCCCCTTAAGAGAAAAAAAAGAGAGAGAAGCTCTTTGGGAGTTTGACTAGAGAGCAAATACAATAAAACAATAGGTTTTCTGTGGTTCAGCTGCAGTTAATTATTTCAGTTTAGCTAGATGAGAATTAGAGAATTATCCTTCTTTAAGTGCTTAACATTCAAAAGCCGACTCAAATCTTAACATAAAATAGTCACAAACAATGGTGCCTCTTTACTTTCTTTAAATTTTCACGAATTTATTTTCTTACTTTGCTTTCACAACGGTCTTAGTACTTTCAACCTTACCGTCCTTTCCCTTCCATTTTAAATCCATTTAAAGATTTTTCTATAGATTTCTGAAGAAATTCTGATGTGAGTTTTGATGCCCTCTATTTTTTGAAATGAGATATGCATTAAATAATAAAACATGAGTAGACAAAGGACAGAAAAAATATAACAACTCTTAAGGTAAAGAATTTCCAGGAATGCATGGGGATCTGAAAATGGCAACGCCTTAATTTCTAACATTTGTGTCTGTTTCAAATTTGTCATTTCTCAAGAACTTTGTTTATATATATGTAAATAGTAAAAAAAATTTATTTATGCTTCAAAACATTGTAAGCTAGGAACTAACATTCAAATATTTTCTTTCTTCCTAGCTGCAATTCCAGTCTCTGCTACTGCTTGTTACTCAGTCCACATTTTCAGTATTCTTGATTACGCATTGATCAATGCACTGAATTGTGCCACAGATCACGCACAGTTTTGTATTTAAATTACAAAACACAAAGAAATATGCCTGCTAGCTGAATAACTAGCATTCATAGAACATTTGTGATCCATGCATTTTCACAGATTTCACATTGATTAGACTCCATGCAACAATTCAAACAAGAAAACAGCATGACAGAGAATGACAGATTCATTTTACATAACTTGTTTAACTTTCAAGTTTTCCATATACGCAAATTCTGAGGAAGCCAAATCCAAAATTCTAATTGTAAATTTATATTGTTCATTTCAAGCACCTGTTTTGATGATTGTTTTCATCTTTCTGGACATTTAATGTCTTCTAAATATACTCCAAAAAATTCAATGTAACTTTTGAATTTTTTAAATATTGAAAATTTAAGCACAACCCAAGTACAAATACCAAACAAACCCATCTAATGAGGTAGCAACTAGAAAAGTCACAGCTTCTCTAGAGTCAAAATTGTTCCTGCTTTCTACATTATAAGGGTTTTAATATCTCTTAAAATATAAACTAGCACTTTCCTTATACAAAACCTATGATCTTTTTCCCTACTACAACAACTACGGCAGAAACCATTCCTGAAGCAACATAAAACATACTCAATTTGGAGTTCTCAGAAAATGCTTATATATGCAGACATTATAGCAGAGTGCCAATAAGAAAGATACTAATGAACAGATATATAGTTTTTCAACTTTTCTTTCTCTTGTTGAACTGGGTTTTTTTTGTCATAAGCACACATCAGCGAATTAAATGTGGTATCTAAAGCCGTAAGAGCCTTCATTCCTCTTTTCTGGTAAAACCCCAGATTTTGTCCTCTAAGGGAAAGATCCCTTTAACCACTGTAGGTTTTGGACCCATTCCTGTGCATTTGAATGGCCTGCTTCCTTGTTGAGTAAAATACAGACTCTGAATCTCAGGGAAAATTATTTTATTTCAACACAACTGTGAAACTATAAAGACAGCAGTGTCAGTATTTATGAGCAGAGTCCTACGTCAGGACAAAGTGTAATAGGAAAGCTGAGCAAGTTGATAAAAATCAGACACAAAATACACTATAGAATGCCACCTAATTTTTGCCCCTAACTTACTCATTATTCCTAGTATGTTTTTAAGTACATCAAACTAATTAATCAGGAATGGTTCCAGCTTACTCATAAGACATCCATAAGAATTCACTAAGAAATAAATAGAGATATCTATGCATAACATCTTCACGATTCATTAGGATGACTGTTAAAAATACAATAGATGTTAAAAATGCAAAGACAGTTATTAAAGTGAAAAGGGTATTAGCAGTCCATATCTTTACAGTCTGAAGAAAATTTTAATAATTAGGTACTGACTAATAAAATGTGTTTTCCCACCATTTACTCCATGCTTCCTAAAACATACATGACCAGCAAAGGCTGACACTTCTTGTTTTTAACAGAACTTGAAGTTCTAAAATTATTCATTAAGAGTATTCCAAACAAAATGAAACTGTTAAGTCAATGTAATGGTTTAACCCAAGGTGGCAGCCCAGACCTTCACTGGTACCTGCTCACTCATTCCTCAAAATGAATGGAGAGGGGAGAGAATTGAGAGAGTAAAAGTAAGAAAAGCTGTGGGTTGAGATAGTTTGATAGGTAAAGCGAAAGCTATGTTCACAAGCAAAATAGAACAAGGAATTAATTCACCATGTCTCACTCATGGGCAGCCAGGTGTTCAGCCATCCCCAGGAAAGCCAGCTTCCATCATGCCTAATGGTGACTTGGAAAGACAAATAACATCACTCTAAATAGTCCCCATCCTCCTCCTCCCCCAGCTTTATACACGGAGCAATGCACCGTATGCTATGGAATATCCCTTTGGTCAGCTGTCCCAGCTGTGTCCCCTCCCTCCTCCTTGTGCACCTGCAGCCTCCTCGCTGGTGGGACGATGTGAGAAGCAGAAAAGGCCTTCAATCTGTGCACTGCTCAGCAGCAATACCCCTGTGTTACCAATACTCTGTACACCACATATTCAAAACTTTGACCCATACCAACTCCTATGAAGAAAAGCAACTCTATCCTAGCTGAAAGTAGCACAGCCAGGAACAGATTTTACCGCTGTGTTGGTAAAAGAGTTCACATCCACTGTTTGGGTGTTACTACTATGCACAACTCTAATGGAGAGGTGATCCTGTGAGAGGTTCAATAGCCTTTTCCTTTTCAGAAAAATCTCCAAAATTCTCTCACCAGAATTTGCTTCTAACTGTACTGATACAATCCTTTCCTTCGAGGGACCTTTGGAACAGTTACCTCTGGCATGTATAACCACTTTATACTCTTAGGAGATTTTTAGCCCTTGAGATGTTAGATAGTGTGGGGTTGAACTAAGAATAGATAGATATAAGCATTTAAGTCACCATGACTAATGGACCTGTAAGTATCCTGGGCCCAATTTTGACAGTTGTTATGTTAAGCTGAGCTACCAAGAATAACATATTCCGTAAAAAGCACTGGAGATAAAAAATACATCAGAGCTTTACATAAACCATGATTATTTAATAACAGTATTAGAAAACTAGCTTTACTGAAGGCAGGTGTTTCTGTTTCTGTTCATTACACAAAAAAGTTGTTAGCTTACGCAGGTGAAGAAAAATATAAAACTGGGCACAGAAATTCAAACCATGACAGTGTTTCTCCTGTACCATATGTATGTTCACAGAAGTACCAGTTTGTAGATACATTGAAACATCCCTAAAATGCAAGTTGCTGAGAAAGATTTTTTCTTAAAGATCAGTCAGCTGTCAATGAGTTGTGATGCATTTTTTAAAATGCAAAAATGTAGCCTTATAAAGCCCCGTCATCTCCAAACTGTGTCAGCCTACTAGCTAAGGAAGTCACTTTCTGCGGCTTCCATTATAAATGAGGAGCTTTTCTTGGTTATTTTTTCTAGAATTTAAATGTGTTGGTGTTAAACAGCACATAAACATTACAAGGACACCATTTAACACAATGAGCAGCTTTTTCTTTATAAGCATGAGTGCTGTTTCTATGACTGTCAAGCGTTTCTCCTGAAGATTTTATTCGCTTAGAAGCTGGTATCACAGCTATCAGGTTCATCAAATCTTAAAATGTGAAGATCAAAGGTGAGAATATGATCTGATCTTAACCTCTTTTAAAAAACTGCATCCTGAGGCAATCAAAAACTGATGTTTCAGAAAACTTCATGTGATTTTTGTTACAAGTGAGGAGTACATGCCTGAAAGGTGCATGGCACGTACCTTGTATTTACAGCCTCTCTTCAGCCTGGGATATGGAGGAGGTAATTAGCAGTTCTGGGCCAAATCTTTAGAGATTAAGCATCTCCTAATTAGCCCAAGAGCTGTTAACAGCAGGAGACACTATAAAGTCTCAGCACATCCATAAAACATTGAATGAAAAGCTGGTGCTGCAGTTTATCATTTTATTGTAGCGTGTCGTCTTGTAGTTCAGTATTTTCTTGCTTTTTGTTGTACTTTTTGCTGATTGTTTTATGTATTATTTTATTTTTAACTCAAACCAATTATCCCATCATTTAAGAAAACTCACATCCATAGAAAAAGTGGAGGGAATGAATAATGTGACACAATCAGGATGCTGACAGTCATCAACTCTATCATATTTGTCTACATACAAGTTCTCAGCTACTTCATTACTAGAAGCTATATACTATAACTTTCGGTGATTTTTCTACTACAGATAACACTTGAGGAGAACATTCCTAAAAAAAAAACACCTAAGCACATGAACAAGGTACATCTTAATCACTCATCAGATCTCAGCCTGCACATTGAAATGAATGACTCCTATGGTCATCTGATAACTTTTTCAAAACCCTTTCTTATACCTAAACTTAAGATCCTCTTGTAAGAAACATGTTGATTAGTAAATTTTTAGACAATTATTTCTAATTTTATTTGCATTTCCCTAATATCTCTACTTGTTTGTTTTATTGATTAAACTTTAAACAGGAACTACCTCCAAGCATTTGACAAAATTCTATTCACACAGGAATTTTGCAGAAAATGTCATGCAATAAGATCAGTTCATTTTTAAAAGTCTCATTAAAGACATCAGAAAGAAATTACCTGAGGGTAGGAAGAGCAGTTAATGGATGTTTCTTGTCAGAAGTTGTGAAATGTGTTTTGCCAAAGGGATTAAACATACCCGTTGAATTCATCATGTCATACAAACATCCATTATTTGCCAGTTCAATCTATGTGAAGGAGAAATACTTCCCCATATCTTGCAGTTACGAAGCTGCCACTCCTGTGGTGACACGTGATATGTCATTACCTGTTGGGTTCTTGACGGGGATTCCACGGAGATAGAGAGAGAGAGAGGGAGAAGACACTGCTTTGCTTTTAATTTCTTTTATTCATCTGAAGGGAAAGTCCGAGGGCAAAAAGTTCTAGCAAAAGCAGCAAAGTAACCTTATCAGCACAAAGTCCACAGCAGCAATATTCCTTTTCTATTCTAACTTCTAACACACCAGGATATACATTATATTCACTAATTAACCAATCAGTATAAAACACGATTCTAATCCTACTTCTCTAACCTATCAAAACTCCATTCTGTTTCATGAAAATGGTCATAATTCTTACAGAAATACTACATAAATTTTACCCATGTGATCTCTATCTGTTCTTTCTGTTTAAGTACTCAACTTATTTTAAAAAATACCAGTAATGTAGCAACGTTTATATTTCACCTAAGACAGAGAACTCTGTGAAAGGTAGCACTGCTATATTACAGAACTAAGTCTTTTTAACTTGGCTAATACAGTTTCTCAGTATTTAAGGCACTTGAAATAAGTTTCTATTGAAAACTAAAGTTTATACTTCTATTTCACATTTGTGTGACCCAGCTTCCGCAGTGATTTTAACTCTACCCCCATGTTTCGACCTGTCTCTGGGCTCACAGAGCTGAGGCCCAGGGGGG
Organism: Vireo altiloquus; assembly: GCA_013396875.1. Taxonomy (NCBI): domain Eukaryota; kingdom Metazoa; phylum Chordata; class Aves; order Passeriformes; family Vireonidae; genus Vireo; species Vireo altiloquus. The sequence continues at coordinate 67,667 of VZRF01008266.1, read as the reverse complement.
CTCACATTCCAACAATTACCTATTTGAGAAAGAAGCCCCTCTAAATTAGGAGAGCCCAGTTTTATGTATCCCCTAAAGTCCATAAGTCAACCTCTTCTTTGCTCTCCTCCAGTCTTTCTAGACAATCTCACAGACTTCCTTGTAACCCCAGCAAGGAAAACATGATTGCCTTCTTGATGGCAAGATACTGCTGTACGTGTCTACCATGCTATGCCACGAGCCTGGAAGATAACTTGGTCCTCTGAACAAGGAAGGCACTAACCCACTTGGTATTTGTGATTTACTATGACAGTTTCAAACAAAGGGCAACATTTAAAAATGTGGGTTTGCTACTATCATATTTTGAAAGAAAAGAATAACTCAAGGTTTGCTTTCAGAAAAGCTTTCAGGTCTGCATAGGCTAAACACAGAGAACTCCTCACTTGAAGTCCTGAGTCACTTGTTTATGCTCAAAGTTTTGGGTAAGATATAAATAATTGAATTGGATGTTTCTCATCATCTCTCAGGAGTTTGGGTTCATTGTGAGGTGCTCTCCTCTGCTCGCACATCATAGGGCACCCAGCTGGGTTCTTCATTGATGTCTAGAAGACAGAGCCCCTGCAGTTAGGGGGAACTTCCTGGATGTTCAACCATCCAGGAGCCACTCTGGCAGTCACACTCACACCACCTGAGCTGGGACCACACACTCACACAGTCAGACCAGGCTTCCTTACTGGTTCATCTATTCTGCAGAATAGAAACACTAAAGTGATAATAATTCAAATATTTAAATAATAATTCGAGTCTCAAGAGGAAAATTCATGTTTAATTTTATGTATGATGTGGAGACTAAGTTTATTGCTGGGCACTGATTAATCTTTCTGCGAGATTTGTTAATTTTTTTTGCAATGCCCACTGGACAATGATAAATCATTGCAATTAAGATTGGGCTAAATTTATCTTGTGGCTTCAATTTATGTCTGTTCTATCTCACTTGGTTTTGGTGATCAGCTTTTAAATTTGGGGTGATGGCAGCAAATAGGTAATGTCACAGCACAGCTAGAAACCTTGTATAATTTTGTATTTCTTTTAATGTCATTTGCAATGTGTTTGATTCTCTATGTTTGATTTCTTTTGCCTGATGATTCATCCCATAAGCTACTTTTAGGCATAGTAGAGACTTCTGAAGCTTCAGGACACTGATTTACAATTGGTCTCTAGGAAGTACTGGCATCCAAGCAGAACTACCAGCCATTAACTCAGGCAGAGCTAATTATACTGGCCATGGCATGGCTTCTGAATATGCTTCTCGTCTCTTCCAGGGTCTCCATTCATGCAGGCATCTCTCTTCCTTTGGTAACACTAGTTTGTAGCTTATTAACGGGTATAATGTCAGAGTTACCAGCCTAAAGACCTGGATACAAATCTTTTAACTGGCACCTTTTATGTAGAATTGCGCGTTTTCTTACCGTTTTTAGATTCTGTTGGATCTTCTCTCCAATATGTGTATATGTGATCTATGCATCCATCTTCAAAGGTGCCACTGACACTTCAGAGTCTGCCCCAGAATTTCCTGAAAGCCTTCTTATCTGTTTATACTTTTTTTTTTTTTAATGGACTACAAAAAGCCATTAGTAGTTTATCAGACATGATCTATCTGTTTACCATCTCCCACTAATAGTTTGACAAATATAAGAACTAGGAATGGTCTTTTTCAAGCCTGCATTTTACTGTTTGTTTTTAGTAAAGATCCCTGGTTTTATTTACTTTTTTGTAGGCTGTTGAAAAATAACTACAACGAAGGCAAGCCTGGTCTTGTTAACCTATTGTTCTATTACATATGCAAAAACTCTCCAGGTTTACAAAAGCTGTCACTGGCAGATCACATCCTCATAGAGCTCCCAAAACAACTTGCTTAACCCAAGAATAAAAGTCAAAAATTATTCCATTCTGCCCATACCTATTTTACATCTCTTTTTCCCCATTCGTCTGTTCTTGCACTGCACTCATTCAATGATTCCAAGCAGTAGATGCATATCAGTAAAGAATATATATCATCAGGATTCACATGCAAATATTCCCAAACAACATAACAGTTCAAAAATAGTCCAAGGTAAGAATAATGCATTTGGAACACTACATTTGTGATCCACTTTATTAGCAAAGTACTAAGCTTTGTTCTTGTAGAAAAACACCTTCTGGTCAATGTGTAACTACAACTCTCAAGCTATAAACTTCTTTAACCCAAATAATATAAAACTGAAAATTAATAGAAAAAGAAACCTCAAGCAAATCAGTTTTAGCACAAGTCCATTGCCACCAAATCCTTTCTGCCTTGATGGTTAGAAATGCTCCCTCCAAATCTCCCCTCAGTTAACTCTTTAGGGAACTATACACACATTTCATACACATATAGAGTCAAAATCTTGCATGCCTATTTGCTGATGTTCTTATGTGGATGTTACTCATCTACAGAGCAACAAGACCTATAAATGAGTTTTAGAAAAGGCTGGCAACATAAGCCCTGAAAAGGCAAGTGTGGGCATAAAATGACACACAAACACACAAAAAAAGGGCAGTTTCTTTTCAGATTCTGAAGTCCTTCAGAACTTTTTCAGGTTGCCCATGAATGCTTTTTCTAGAGGGTGTGTGATTAAATACACACAAAATCCAAGTTGAGTGTGCCCATCAGTATCAGCAGATACCCCAGAACCAAGTGGTGTGAATGGACAAAGCGGATGAGAAGTTGTACACATGTTATAAACTTTTGGAGACAGAATATGATAAATGAATAATAAAATGCTAAATAATACATGGATTAGCATATGGCTTAGTGATTTTGTAGCTTCTGGTGTATGTGTGTTTATCCATGTTTATACATAAACATATTTGCTGCTATTTAATTATGCTCATATAGGCAATAACATCTTGACAGCTTATTAGTTGCTGGTTATGTGTTTTTGCCTTCCTAAACACCACCATTTGATACTTAATAAATGCCAAGCAATCTCACCAGGTGTCAAGTGTGCTGAGGGGTGACTTTGCCATGCCTCTTTAACACAAAACCCCTACTCTTTGGTGACTCTACCCTTGTCTAACCAACACATCATCTATTTTTGGTAAATTAGGAGAATGGTTGTCAAACTTCAAAAAGGAGTGACATGTCTAGACTGCTCTGTTACTAACAATGGGTTACTTCCTTACTGAAAAATGGTCTACTGACTGAGAAAACCTCATTTCTTGACCAATTCAGCCATCTGCTTAAAGAAACTATCCTAAAATGGACTTCTCATAAAATTTTAGGGCTAGCTTCTCAGTAAAATGTGATTTAAATCTAAATCAAATTTCTGCACCAAGTATTGAATATTTAGGCTCTTTAGAGCCTAAAGAACTAAACTTTGTAAACTAATAGTCTTACTCTTTGAAGAAAAATGCAGCAGGAGGTCTTCAGAACAACTGAGTGCCAATATAGGCAATTCTATGGGAGTGTCCAATTTAAATGACTAGAATTTGATTTTATCTTAATTTCTTGTTCTTTAACTGGAAGCACCAGCCTTATCCAGTAGAATATAAAACTAGCAGAGACAGAACAGATTACTCACAGAAAGGTTATTAGCATTTACAGTTTCAAAGAACCTAATTATGATGCTCTAGGCTAGTGGATCACAACAGCAAAAGCCTGCAAAATGTGTAATTTGGCTTGCAGATCCCTGTGCAAAGAAAAAAAATATTAATAATTAGAGTTCATCAATGTGATTATGTCATATAGTTATTAGCATTTTGAAGAGTTAAGAGTTTCATTTTTTAAAATCAGGAAACAGCTGTATAATTACTTTTCTTAGATTATTGCTCCTCCAAACAATAGTGAAAATAAAAAAAATAGTAAATATTAGACAATATTTTAGTACATATAGGCTTTGATTCTGTTTATTCTGCTAGGAAAGTAAAAGAAATATAAAGGCAAAGAAATGACAGATTGGTTAACCAGTCTCTTTCATTTATTATTGAGCAAGAAACCATTTTCATATGCATCTTTGTTAGAAGAAGGAATGTATCTGCTTAGAGTACTCTGAGGAAATCTCAATTCATTCAAGGCAATTGCACTGGTATTTGTTTAATTTATGTGAGCACTAAAAATGTTGCATTACTTTTCAGTTTTGTACAACAACAAGTAACATGCTTCAGAACTTATTGTTCTGTTTATTTAAAGGAAATAAGTTTTGGGAGGTTTTTTCATGTATTTGCAAGAATGCACAAGCACATGATGTGCATTCTGTGACTATTTCCTCATACATTTCTCAAGTTGTCTGGGTTACATCGAGCCTTCTAGGATGACTTGTTTTTCCTCTTTTAATTGCTATTTTTGTTAGAGTAAGGAGAATATCCCTGATAATTAGTCTTGGGCTGGAACTTTCAGGAAGAATTGTCAGGATTTTTTCTGTCTTCTCTGAGGATTTTCTAAGTGAACATGCTCTTGTATGGAAGTTCATATTCAAAGTTGGGAGCCAGTTTCCAGTTTTGACCACTCATATGTGTCAGATACCAATGCTGGCCAAATACTGGAGATAAAATCGCTTAAAAGCAGATGAGAATTTTCACATTTAGAATCTTTGCCAGCAATTGCAAACTATATTTTTTCTATCTAATATGATTAGGACAAGTTTTCCTTTCTTGGCTATGGTTCCTTACATCAAGGGAAATTTATTAGCATACATTAATCTCTTATATCTCTTATGCACAGCTTAGCTGTAGCCTTATCTCCACAATTATATTTATTACCTGCTTTATTTATATAAGGTGAAGTATTATGTTCATAGTGTCCCCTCCCAGAATACTAGTTGCTTCCTTTATTTTAGGCACTTATGCTTTTGAGTATTGAACTTAAAATAACTAAGAAAGGTGTTTTGTTGCTTCATCACTTACAGAAGGATGCTGTGTGGGTGCTTTGTGTTGAGCTGAGGCAAAAGAGTAAGGTCATTCAAATTCCAAGGTGACTCCTCCTTCAGTGGAGGCAGAAAATAAGACAGAAGAGGAAAAGACTTGGAAAATCTTCTCCTGGCATCGGCGTACATTGATTAGCCTAATGTCAGAGAGTATTAATTTATGATACTCTGAGTGCAAACAGAAGGTGATTTATGAATTTCATGCCATTACCCTTATTATTCTGCATTATTGATGAGAATTGTTTCAACCTCTCCCATCAGCAGGGTTAAATCTTAATACCTATACACCTACACCACTGGAAGTTGTAATAACTTTTCTCTTATTCCCACTTCAGATAGGCGGTTCTCATTAAATTTTAAATTCTGTTTCATTCTACCAGAGAAAATAACAGTTATATAGCTGACCCTCACTTTTGATACATTTCAAAACTCTACAGTCAATTAATAACAAATCTAGAAACCATATTTTATGCCACTGTAAAATTTAACTAATCAAATTGGAAGTCTGTTTCAAATAAGTGTTCTTTCTTTATTCTGCTAAAAGAAACATTGCACTACTTCCTTCCTTTCCATCCTTACCGGTGAAAATTAGTTAATTTTTAAGCATATCCTCCAAGAAAGGCTATTGTAGCTAGGAGATCTTGTTATGACTAATTATTACATATGGAAAATTTTTTCTTCAACAGATTCCTATCACACAGAATAAAGAGCCCTTGATTAAGTTCATCCAGACTGGCTACTTGCATGAAGCATAAAAAGAGAGTATAATTGACTTCAAAGGACACTTTCTCTCAGCTTTCCTAAGGAAAAGGAGTGGTATACTACTACCAGATTACATGGAAAAATAAACTGGTTGCCAGTCTAATGACTTTGTAGCAGTAGATGTTGATTTTTAAGAATTTTAATTTCATAAGCTAATAATATTTGAAATTATTATGTACAGTAACAGAAGCTTCTTTTCAAAATGTATCTACAGCCCTTGCATATTGTTTCACAGGTTTTCTTTTTCTAATCTCTCTACAAATCTTTCCCATATTTGTCATAGCAAATTATTCAGCATTCAAACTCAGCAAATTTCATCATTGCATGTACTTTTAATTAATAATCCCAGGTATTTCCACTCCACACAGTATACCTGGTTCCATGATCTCCTACATGAGAGGAGTGAGAAAAGGAATTCTCTCCCAAAAGGAACAGCTTGAACTATGTGAGGAATAAGGAGCATCCATGCAATTTTCATTGCACCAGACCTTTCTGATGTTTTCCATGGAGAGGTTCTATCTCCATAGAAAGGAAAACAGTATCTCCTTTCCACCCTTCCTTTATATCAGGTGATTGTCTTTTCCCAATATGTCAGCTTCCCTGGGCAAGTTTCCATTCCTCCTTTGGGAGAGGTGTGGGCTGAAGTAGCTTTGTGGTTACTGGTGCTGCAATGAGAATGGACTCGATGGTGAAGGGATGGATGCAGGACAGATGTGTCCAAAGGGAGCAGCTGCCATGAGACAGCAGCCAGAGATGCGTTTCTTGCCATGCTGATGGTAGGCTGGTGATGAACAAATGACATGGACACAAGCTGTCAAGGGGGTTGCAAATAGACAGAGTATTGATCAAATAATGATGATACTTAGAGCACCCTGCAGTGAGTCATCATATAGATAAATGACCAGATATGGGGGTTGACAGATGGTGAATGACTCTTATATAATTGAAAAGTACATTTGAAGCCTGCTGAGAATGTTCCAGCAGCAATTTTATGATTTCATTCCGTTTTGAGGAACAATTAATGACTGGGGGTTTTCATAAATTTCACATTTGCTTCTGCATTTTTCACACAAATATTATACATGTCACTGTGTATAATTCATAGTTGTTACTTCTTTCTAAAATAATTTTCATCTTCTCTAAAGGGAACTATCAGATCTATTTTTTTGAAATGTCATCACTATATTCTGTGAGAGTATAAATCTTTGCAATTATCATAGTTCTAAACACAATATCAAAATAAAATTTTAAAAAATTAATGTTGCATTTTTCAAAAGATACTTCATCTTCAGTTTCCCCCAAACATTCTGCCAACCCTTTAAAAAATAAATCCAGAAAAAACAGAGCATTTACTAATCAACAGCAAGAGAAATTATACTATCCATTTTGTTTAGGGCAGTTAAACAAATCAATGTCGGTTTATCTAGATACTTGGATCTAACTGCCTCCTAGATTAAATGTATTATAAATATTAAAATACTTGCTCAAATAAGCTCTGAAAATTATACACTAGCTTTTTTCCTAAGAAATTATTTATGCAATTGCAGTATGCAAGTAAAAATGTGTATTACAGAATCAGAGGGGATTTGATGTGAACAAAAGAACAGAAAAATGTTCATAATATTCAAGGCTGATGGAGGGGTTTTTTTATTAGCATCAATACTTTTCAATATACGGGTAGAGAAAGAGAATCTAGTGTTCACCTTGTAATGGAGGGCTTGCATGAGGCTAATGCAATGACCAGGGGTAGGACAACTTACCAAGAATTGGTCTTACTCAGGTAGTTACCAATCTGTGGTAGTGATCATCTTTTGTTTAATCTTGGACCTTCAGACTGTGCAGACCTGATCTATCTGCCAAAAGTCTTTCTATTGCTTCACAGGAGTTTTGGAAATACTGTGCTAACACCATTCCTCATTCAGCAGGAAAAATGTCCCTGATATGGCTCAGAACAGCCCTCTTCCTCTCCCACATCCATGTGCTTAATTTACACAGCTGTATTTTTCATTAATAGCTTCCCATGTAATAAATATGTGAGCAGATTTTTTAAGACTGGTTTGGAAAATGTCTGACTTTAAATATGCAAATAAAAAGATAAGTTCCATATACTCTCTTTACTGTTGAGTGTATCTGCCTATCTAGTGAGATGCCTATCTTCCGGTATCCAGAATTTACTTAGTTACTGTGCCCGCCCGTAAATTTCTAGATATTGCTGCATAAACCTTATAGGCCAGGCTTCACTAAGAATGTGCTAAATATGGTATCCAAAAGACCACTTTAAATAGTATGTTTTCCCAAAATGATGGAGTTGGACATAAAGTCAACTAAGGGCCAGGTCCTGGCAACAGAAGTCATGACCTTCCTCCTTTTGAGAAAAGGAGGGAGATGAAATAAATAAGTAAATAAACAAACCAGCAGAGTTTAAAGAGTATAATACTGTAGGAAAGCATATTTAAGATCATCAGTGATTTTTATTGTGGCGTTTTGATCAGATTGAGTGGAATGCAGTGGTAAAAAAGAATAGAAACCCATACAAAAACTGTTTTATATAGAGCAGATTGTGCTTCCAGTAGATATCTGAAGGGGGTATCTGACTTATAATCAGAGTTCTACACCTTGCAAAGCAGTAAAATATGATCCAATTGAATTATATAGTTGTAAACTGAGTAAAAAAATGAATGGTAAGGTTATGTATTAGCAGGCAAGAAATCAATGTCCATTTGTGTAGCCATTCAGAGAGTATTCACGCATTTTTGTGCATGCTTCTGAGAAGCAGTTGTGCTAATGAAAGAAAACCATTCACCCTCAGATAAGTGCACTGAAGGTATGTGAAATAGGGTTATTGATATTTGATGTATCTGCTTACTTGCATCAACACATCATGCCAATTTCTTCTTTGTGATGGGATGACAATCATTTTAGAAATAAAAAAAAAAAATAAAATTATAGAACCGTAGATGTTAGGACAATGTGAGAAATTATTTATGGTTGATAATTCATGAATGTGGAGTAATTAATGAAGATTTTGTGATTTAGCAATACTTGTCCAAGTAGTTGTAGACAACTGTACAAATTGCACTGAACCAACCTCAGTGTGTCTTTACTTGAAAAAGAAATGTAGCAATTTGGTCAGTTTGGGATTAGTTCCTAACACTCCATCAGCTGTGCTTGGAAAGAACCACAAATGAAGAAAAGCAATGCAATACATAATGATGCAAAAATTAAATGCATCTGGCTCATGGATGACAAATTCAGATAAATGCAGACTAATGAGTTTGGATAAAAAAAAAAAAAAAGACAGCGTATAGCTCCTAAATGGAAAATAAACATCAAGGCATCAACCTAAATAGAGATTTGGGAACTATTACAGACAAATCCTTAAACTCTGTGGCCTGTTAGGTGGATAAACTGAGAAACATAAATGAGATACTGGGATAAAGCTAAAAATGCACAATATAAATCAAAGTCTAAACTTATTTTAGTTAATGAAACAACAGTCACAACGCTATATGCACTAATTATCACTGACAGCCAGGATTTCGAATCAATCCCCAGGCAGGGCCCTTTGATCTAAATACAACACTCATATATCTGTATTTAAATCAAAGGGCAAGACTTAAGAGTGATGAGCACTTGGCAGCTTCCATTCAAGTAAGTTCAGATGCCTAATCCCGTGCCCTGTACAGGAAATGCACTCAAACAAATTACATTCCCGAATATTTCCAGGTAGAGATCAAGGCTTCATGATGTAGTTGAAGTGCAGATTTGGAGCAATTAACATGGCCACACTTTGCATGCAATCATAGCAGATTTCCTGTGAGCAAGGGAAGCTGCACAGATATTACTCTCATGTGTTGCTTAATGGTTGCTGCGTATCACCTCTAATTGGTCTTCAACATAACTATAACCATCCATTTCGTATTCTATGGGAGACTTTTTAGATATGTATTTGTGTACATAAGCATGCATATACACAGCAGATGCTACACTATATAAAAATATATCTGTGTACTGAATTCTATTTTGTTTGTTTAGAATAATGATTTTGAGGAAACTGTTACTTTTTACAATGTATATGTAAAAATATTTTACAAATATCCTGGAAAAGTTATTTTCATAAGAACTTTAGTGAGTATAAACTAACTTCTTGTGCTATGTAACTGGCTTTGATATATTTTTACCCTAATATTTTAATATCTTATCCATTTTTAACAAGAGGTATAACAATTGAGGAAAATACCAGGATTTTGTTATTAACAGCTAAAAAGTGAATGTTATTTCTCTCTCATTCACTCAATAAGCGTTTACATTACAAACGCCAGAACTTCCATTAATATTTGTAGTGAGAAAGAGAAATCAAATAACTGTAAAGAGTGCCTTCCTCCTTATGAACACCACAAAAACAAACTTTTCCCTCTAGCCTGAATGTCAGAGCATGGACTTTCAGCCAGAAAATTGCTGAATCTCACCTAACAGGTAACAGTGAGTCTCACAAATATAACTTTACCCAAGACCAGTCTGAGGAGGAAAGGCCAAAAGAGGGCCAAAACGATGGAGAAGGACCTTGAAGAGAAGCCATATGAGGAGCAGCTGAGGTCACTCAGTCTGTTCAGCCTGGAGAAAAGACTTGGGGGAGACCTCATTTCAGTGTACAGGTTTCTTGTTGTAGGAGAAGAGGAGGGACAGGCACTGATCTCTCCTCTGTGGTGACCAGTGACAGGACCTGAGGAAAGAGCATAAAGCTGAGTTGGGGGAGGCTAGGTTCAATATCAGGAAAAGGTTCTTCACCCAGAGGGTGTTTGGGCACTGGAAAAACTCCCCAGGGAAGTGGTCACAGCACCAAGCCTGACAGAGTTCAAGAAGTGTTTGGACAATGCTCTTGGGCACATGGTGTGATACCTGGGGTGACCTGCACCAGGAGTTGGAACTCGATGATCCTGATGGGTTCCTTCCAAATCAGCATATTTTGTGATTTTTATGATTTGTCCAGCTGAACCAATCTCTGGTCCCAAAATAATTTTTTTCACAAAGCAATTCAGTCCTAAATTCACAAGTCCAGCATGTATCTTATATTTTCCTCCCTACAGGAATCTCTTTAAGGACAGAGGGATGCATTCAATGAGCTGCCTTTCACATGTCGCTTTTGAACTTTGCATTTTACTTTTCTCAGTCACCTCAGTTACCCATTTGTATCTCTTATCTGAGAAGATATGGTTTTCAATTTCAACCACCTTCCTTTCTACTGTGATGCTGGGTATGTGATATCTTCTGTTTGGAGATCTCCAGCTTTCTCAATCAAACAATACTTCTAATCACATTAAATTTCTGTGTTGGTTAATATAATTGACAAAGATTTAGCTTAATGTCCCAAAACAGTCATTTTCTTTAAGTAGTCAAGGTCCACATCTCTCATTTTCCATGGCCATGATAAAAATGTTAACTTCTTGTGGCATGGGAAAAAATACTTGCCTTCAAACTTGTAAGTCCTCTTTCCTGGACTGGAGGCTTCCAGCTGCAACGGTTCCATTTCAGTGAAATGTAGGATGCATAGAAGCAATATAGATGGTATTCAGAAGGCTAGCGAATGAAAGCAGGATAATGTCTAGAGGAAAATTACTATGTTAAAAAACAAGACAGATTTAAAATATTTCTAATTATAATTAAATTTTCCTAAATTGATAGAACTCCATTTACATCTGCATATGTAAAAGGTAAGTGTGCATGTACATGGAGAGATAGATGCATATTCTAAATCACCAGAGAGTATCCTCTAACACAGAACCAGCTTCAATTCCCATCCATCTACAGCTGTCACAGTATATTAATCACTGGGATTGAAAAGAGCTATCATATCTTTAATGGGACATCTGGCATAATAGACAGGCAGGCGTATTTTCATTCAGCCACTGAGGCCTCAGCAAACTATAGCTGAAGCTTTGGATTTTGAAAGTACTTTTCTTTAAATGAAGCCCGTTTTGGTAATGATTATATGTTAAAGCATAATAAAGGAGTGTCTTTATAGTTCCAATAGGGAAGCAAAGTACACTATGTGGAAACATTAGAAGTATTCATCCCTAAATGTCACTCAGCTACAAAGTTCGACAACTGCACAGACTAGACCAAATGGCAACTTAGGGAGCAATACAAAATCCTGATATTGGGCAGATTTTGAAAGGCATGTGGGGACAACAAAACCACATTGTAAGTACTGTCTGACTCTCACCACATAGTAATTGTAGAGCTCTCTGGAATAGTAAAAGAAAGAAAATTAAAATATGATGCATTTGTTCAAACAAATACGAGTTCAGAAAAGTACAAATGGTAGGCTGCTTCTCCAAAATGTATCTCTTTACAAATCAATGGTCACATGGAGAAGAAAAAGCTTTAGAAGAACATTTGCATAAAATATTTGGGTAGTTACATATTTTGTATATTTCCATTGGTCAAGCAAAAAATCTTTTTACACATCCTTAGTTTGGTACTTGAAGAAACCATCATTTGACTTCTACTGATTTTACTGATATAGCTGAAGTTAAGAATATGCAGATATGCTTTCCTGAATTCTTTATTCAAGTTATGATGCTTTTCATAGGCCTCTGTACGTAAACTGATTTTTTCTCAATTGGATTAAAATCAGACAACTAATGTAGCAAAGCAACAGCCTCATCATTATAGTTGCCATTATTATCAATTGTTTCTCCCATTTTTCATACAAATGTCTCTTATTGATACTCAGTATCAATATTCCACGGTCATGCATTATTGAGATTTAATGTGAGTTCTGCTATTGATTTCAGCAGGGGAAAACTCCCTGGTGAGAAAGGAAAACAAAAAAGTGTTCTGTAGGTACCAGACCAAATTTTGTGCTGAAATCAATGAGGTTATAGGTAGTGTGAAGCCAATATAGAATTAAGACTGCATAATCTTGAGCAATTAGATGTACCCAGACTTGCACATCTTCAGACTTCTATTGATTTTGTCATTGCCTTACAATGTGTGTTTTAGTAGCAATTATACTTTCTGGCAAACTTTTTTTTCTCTCTCAGCATCTAAATTGTTGCTTCTTTATTAATCAACAGGAAAAATCAATGCTCTATCCATTGCACTTCCAAGCTGTAATTCAATTACCATCTGTGAACTAATCAAACATTGATGGGGCTATGTCAATGGGCAGAAGGCAAATCTTTTTACACCAATATATTTCCTTGTCATTAAAGATTACATTTTAGTTCATCCATCACAAGTCTAAATATTTAGTGTAGTTGAAAAAAAAAAATTCCTTTCAACTTGAAGTTCATTTAATTAAAATCTCATAAGACACTTTACATCCTTTTGCCTATTTTCTGCTATTCGTTCTCTGCTAGTGCAGGGTTATTTCCCAAACAAAAGTCCGAAGTACTTTTTCCAGGGTGATTTTAATAGACTGAAACAAGAAAGAACAATTCCTTTTCCCTTGACAGAAATTACTGTCCATCATTTCAATTCTATTGCCACTTATTTCCTCCTCTCTTAACAGCTGTTCTGTCTATTCATTTAAGGAAAAGGGCTCTAGGTTTTTTTTAATGACTAAAACCCTAGTAAGGGTTTTTTTCTTCCATTATCTTCCCTGTCACTGCTTATACAATTTTGCTTACTATATGTCTCTAGCTAAATGTCAAACGATTTTATCTTAAAAACAGCTACCAGCACTTTTGAGAAAAGGCGGAGTTAAGATCTTATTTACTGTCTCTGTGGAAGCAATTACCAAATGGTAACCCCACTAAGAAAGGAATAAAATAATCATAATGATCAACATTAGCACTAGTGATATGATTACATTAAGAAATGAACATTTAAAAAAAAAAACCAAAAAAACTACAAAACAAAAAAGAATTCCAGGAGCTTTTCATACCTTGGGTTTAAAGACTTTTAAAAAACACAGAAGTGTCTGCCCTAGGGGGAGTGGGATCTGACTGTTTTGCCTGCCATATAAATGAACACTAAAAATAGCTAAAGCAATAAATAAATAGGTAAAAAACCTCCTTTATGTCAGTTAACTTTGTCTTAGGGAGACTAGATACCCTGAATATCTTTTAACAGGTCTAGGGGTTGTAGCCAAAAATAATTCCTAAAAATCCAAAGATAGTAGTCAATTATCTAGAAAAGGCACATAAAGCACATAAGGCACATAAGAAGTTGTCTTGAATCAGGCAAGTCTTTGAGGAGCAAGAGTCCTGAATTGTCCTGTTCCTTTCTTTTCACCAAATCTTAGCTTATGCCTCTGCTCTGAGCACATGATCACTGAACAACTTGGTGTTTCACAGGAATTTTTTTCTCTGCTATACTACAACTTCCAGGTCAGCTTTAACCCAGGTGTTTTAAAATTAGTCTTTTGGAGATTAAAATTTTTTTCCCTCAAAATTCCAGATACCTTTTGAGTATTAGCTGTATTTTTTTTTCTTTTACTCATTTAATATTCTGTGTAAGTTGTCACATCTTATTTGGGTTTAACAAGTGCTTATTTTTCTTTTATTTCAAGAGGAAAACTATTAGATTCTGATATAAATCCTCTCAAATTCTGAAATAGTATTAACATTCTCTGGAAAGAGGGCTCTGGCCTTGCTGTGCTTGGAAGGAATTTGCTTAAGTGTTGCCAGGTAATTACTTTCTCCAGTTGGTACCAATATTCTTATACTAATAACTAGTTGTATTATCAAATGACCTCAATATATTTTTCATAAATCATGTAATTATTCATCTACAAGAGCATTAAGAAATTATTACATGAAGGTTATATAAAGATACACAGTATTTACAACGTCTTAAAAGGCAATTGTCATCTTAGCCATAAAGAAGAGCCAAAATTTATTATACTGAGGAAATATGAGTCAAATAAAAGTTAACCAATGCTTTTACTATATTCTTTTATTGAAAATACGTTTCTATGAAGCATAGGTGTTCACTTGTGAAAGGAATAGAAGTAAGTTCATTTTGTAACACTTATAAATCTAATGAGAATCTCAATACCATTATGTTCACATGTTCCCCACTAGAACACCTTTACATTGTTCTACAATAAAGATATTTCAAAATCAATCTCAACCCGTGTTTTCCAACTAAAAATAATTCCAATATTACAATTCAATACTCCCAAATGGTCCCGTTTCTGAAAAAAAGCATTCTTTATTAAATGGCCCTGAGTTTTTGTGTATTTATGATTTTCAATTACAGAAATCTCACAATAATCAATATTTATTTTTCAATAGAACATAAAATAAATTGAGAATTAAAGAGGCATGTAAATTACAAACATCTGCTTTTTGGGGTCTGTACAAAGTATGGTGTTTTATGATCTTGAATTATACCCAGTGGATATTGATTTAGCTATATACTGGGGCTCCAGAAACCTACTGGCATGCTCTAAACCAGTAAAGTGATAACATGAACAGCTGAAACAAAAATCTACGCTAATATATCTGAGTATAATTTCTATATAGTGTGAATATACAAATCTATCTCTCTTAAACATTAAAAATACTCAGAGAGGATTGCAATTACCTTATTACACAATACTAGTAATTATATTAAAAATCTATTTTCATACTTCAAAATAGTTCTGTGCTGTGAAATTTTGAATATCTTCAGAAAATTAAAAGAAGGTACTGAATCTCCAGTACTTTTCTGTGTCACTTTGTTCAGTACTTCACCAATCTCATAATGAAAAACATTTTTCGTATGCAAAAACACAAACATGTCCTCTTGCTTCTTGTTGTGACTTTGATTATTTATTTCACGGTACTTGTCTGGAAAGCCTGGTCACAACTCTTCCTTAGCTCCTAAGTAGTTGTTTCTACAAGCTTTTTTTTCCAGGCTAAATAAACTCCCGTCTAGAATCAAGTAGCCCAAAACTGAACAAGATATGCTGGGTGTAGCATAAAGAAACCCAAGAAAAAGGGAATATTCACGGCACTTAACCTCTAGCTGCTGTCTTTATAACACAGCTCAGCTGCTGTTAGCATTCCTTCACCCCAAAGGAGCATGGCTGACTAATTTTTGAGATGCTATTCTACGTTTTACACTTTCATCCACAAAACATCCCATCTACAGCAGTCTGTGGGATAAAGGGAGCAGAAGAGAGCACTTACACAGGTGTAGTTACGAAGCTCCAAGATTAGTGCATGCTTAAATGCTGCTTGGAATGGGACTATATTTAAACACTGGTGCATGTGTCTTCCTGAGCAGGTATCCCCAGGCATTAATAGTCAAGGCAGGTTCAACTAAATACTAACCTACCTGACCCTTCCTTCAAAAGAATTGAGCATATTTTCACTTGATACACCGGGAAAAAGTTTTGACAGTACTTTTCTATTCTCGGGTCTGTCTGAGTAGCTGTGGGATTGGAGCCAAGTGGCACTGCCACCATCCAGAGCTATATCCTGCATTTACTGCTCAATCCTGATTGCTTACCCTAATGCAATCCCATTAAAGTCAACCTGCAGAAAGAAGCCCAGCATGATCATTTCCCTACATGACATTTAATACATTTCAGAGCGATTCCTGCAGTTATTTGCTGTCATAGGATATAACTCTCTTTTAGATTTTTCAGTTAGAATTCAATTTAAATTTTAATTTATTTTATATTTCTGTGGAATCAGCAAAAATTACTCAAATCAACATAATGCTATTCATTTTATGACTTTTTCAGACCATACAATGTTCCACTTTTATTCTGTTTGTTTATCGCTGACCAATGTGATCAATTACTCCAGTCCTTTTTGAGTCACAGGATCATGTTGTTTTTAATTCTTGGGCTTTAAATTTTAATAAATTTAATATGCAATGATGACCTTTTTGCTTAGTTGTTCTTTCATACAGTACATTTTGTGGGGAAAATTTACAGACTTCCTTTCATGCTAGATACAAATAATGAGATTTTTCCCATTATAATTTTTGTAGTAGTGCAGCACACTCACCTCCCGCCAGGCAGCTTATACAAATTACTACAAACATAACGGTAAATGTTATTTTAACACTTGTTTTGGACTCCAGCATAGAAATATATTAAATATTTTATTAGCTCATTTACCTCCCACTAAGTTATATTATTAGCTAATTCATTGAACATGATATGTGTTGGGTAGATTTGGTTACCACTTTAAAGGGAGTCTTCTCTGAACCTGGTCTGTGCATTTCTGAATCAACAGAATTTTTTATGTCTGTGTGTTTATAAGTGAAAAATAAACCTGAGAGATGTAGGAAATCATGAAATGAAAGAGTAGGATCTGCCGCTGTCTCCCACACCATACCTTATTATAAGTAATTGATTTCTCATTGTCATTGTTCAATAGCTCTGATTCACAGCCCATTAAGGTTAATGAAAGAAAAAGACCCGTGAGTGAAACCTGAACTTCATTTAAGTACTTGTTAACACTTACAATGACTCTATAGGATTAGGAATTTAGTAAATGTTGAAGGAGCAGAATCTCAGACAAATCCCTTTGGTCTTGAATTTTGGTGGGGCACATAATCCAAAATTCCCAAGTTCTGCTGAAAATCCTCATCATAAAAGAGCTCTCAACCAAGTCGTTTAATAGCCTCGTCCTACTGAGCACTATTAAAGTCTTGTGTTTGTATGAGCCTGCTACTGTTCAGGTTGTCAGCAATAAATGAGTCATGCATGCTACTGTTAATGCACAGAGATTTTAGGGATTGTCACCTTTGAAAGCTGGTTCTGTCTTAATAAAACCTGAGCTCACTCTATTAATGTACTACACATATAGTATACGTCATGTGAAAAGAATTTGGGGTCGGGTTTTTTGCTGTATCTTAGATAAAATTTTTTACATAATTCAACATAGCTTTTTTCATAACATGTAAAAATATGTTTTTAATAGCTCTGTGGCCCACAAACAGATCAGACACTTCATGGCCCTAACCAGACTAAAGAAACCTCCTGAGGATCTTAAAACTATTAAAAATGTGCAACAAAAAGCCATGGTGACTGGAGTGAGAATTGAAAAAGAGGAGCATTAGTTAGGGTAGGAAAGAACAAAAAATATATCAGAGAGAGATGTTGAGACAGCCACCATCCAGCAGAAGGATTCTGCAGTTTTCAGTAAGAGGTAAAGATAATACTTTTCCATAAAGGGGAGTCAACTTGATGAAAGACACCAGGTCAAAAATATTAGAAAAAAAAAATTAGAAAAAAACAACATAAGTAAAAGTAAAAAAATAATGAAAGCAGAAGGCTGAGGAGCCAAACTGTGACAAAGTCCCATAGTATCTAGAAAGAAGGGAATTTGATGATAAAGTGGAAAGAGAAGTTGAAGATATGGTAATTAAAAAGCATTGACTACATAATATAAAAAGAGGGATCATACCTCTGAGTGCATGATATGTCTCTTACAGCAGGCAAAACTAAGGAGTGAAGACATAAAAGAATGGGAATCACACTTAGGGACAGACAGGAAGAATTTCACAAATAGTAAAAAGAAGTAGGAAATATAAGAATGGACTGAAGAGCCATAGGAGGAATCCACCAACATTCTGACCCCCACTTCGCACCCCAACACTTTTGTAATGAGACATAAAAAAACCAAAACTGAGAAAAGCAAAGAATTCCTCTCCACGATTCTGCCTCTCATGTCTGAGTATGTTCCATCTGGAGGACTGAAACTAGGTTTAAGAGCTCCAGACAAACTCCTGTGTGACACAGCAGCATCCTTTTCTCTTTCAAATCACAGAGAATTAGTACTTTAGCATTTTCAACTCTCCCATAAATTTAGCAAAGGGCTGGAGGAAAGCATAGGTCATGTGGAGATTATTTTTCTCTAATAACAATGCTAATAGATGCTTAAGGAAAATAAAAAAAACAGAGAAACAATATTCAAGAAGGTAACTTAGCCCTAGAGTTCATCCACCTGTATTCAAAGGGTGGCCAGTTGTAGTCCATGGAATAAAATCAGTTTCCAAAGCTGCCTTGTAGTACAGTTGACAGCCTCTTGACAGCTTCTTAGAATAATGCTATCATGACTATCCTGCACATTAGAATCTAAAAAAATCAACATGACAGATGGAGACACTCAGGAGTTTTACCTGCAAGCTAGACTTTGTATTTCCAATACTGCCCCAAGAAGGTAAAGGTTTGCCAGCTATGTTGCTCAAAAAATTCTCATTGGGCTCTTTTTGAGCCTTCAGTATAGGCTGTGGCTATGGAGAAACCCAAATTCTTCATGGCTGATTTTCAATGAACCCACTTGGAATCACTAAAGAGGGCTGGGTTAACCCTTCCTTAATTAGCAGCTCATATTTCATATCAGTTGTAGCAACAGTATTGTAGTAATAGTCATCCTATTGGAGCAACCTGATGGTTACTCAGCTGGTTTTTGTTCGTCTAACAACATTCCACACTTACCACTGACTTTTTGTCTGACAGAACTGGGTCAGGGATAGGGACTGAGAGAGCCAAGGGGTATACTTCAAAGCTTCCTTCATGCAGAAGAATTAATTCCTGCATTTTGCTAGAATCTACCCATTTGTTTTGTGGAACACAGCAGAGTGTATTAGTGTGATCAGTTATGCTATCAGTGCCAAGAAAGCTTTACTTTTCTGTTTGGCCTCTCCCGGCATGCAATCAAGGCCAATTGCCTTTTCGCCTCATAGCTTTTTCTACAGAGATGAAAGTGAAGCCTTACTGACACACACAGGATGGCAGTGTGATCACCAAAATAGCTTGAATCTATTTGGTACAGGCATGATTAAGCTTCTCTCTTGTCATTTCCCTTAATGCATGCCAATTTGGCCTTGTCAGTCATTTTACAGAGTTTGACAGGAGCTTTCATCCAAAGAACATCTCCAGGAGCAATCAAAAAGCACTATGAGTAGGGCTGGACTGGAAGTACTTTTCCTGTACTGAGCGCTCCCTCTGTACAATTAAAAAAATTAAGCATTCTCCATTATTGAATTGTAACATCACTTTTAAATTTTGGAAGTGATCAGCATGTCCAGAGTAGAGTAAAAATAAAAAAATATATAATAAAAAGGCAGTATCAGAGCTAGCCTCTTAGTCTTAAAAAGAACCATAGATTTCTTTTAAATTCCAGCTGAAAAAAGAAAATTATTGGGTTTTTTTGGTGAATGAGTTGATCAGAAGTGTTCACCTTGCATCTGCAACAGCCAGTCCCCTGATCATTCTCTGCAGTGCAGCCCTATTTGTCTGTGAAGTATTTTTGCCATATTGTTAACTGATCTTCGGTGCATTCTGCTGGATGTCACTTTGATAAAGATATAACTTGATTGCTGTACCATCAGGCAAATCTGTCTTTAGGTCTGTCCCTTCATTCCTCTTCATCAAAGATTTATATGTAGGGGGGAAAGGGAAAGTAGGATAAACCACCAAAAAGACAGTTAAGAATGAGAGTGCTTTCTGGGTCAATTTTTTTGATGTTTAATATTTTATAGCTAGTCTGCAAAAACTGGTATTTTTGCTGCTCATTTTCAAGTGGCTTGAGTTAACTGGAAGATTCTACAAGTTATTTTCCCATTCATTCAAATGTTTTCCTTCTTGAAGGAAACCCTTGAGAGTCCAGGATATCAAGCATCAGGAAATCCTGACTTAGATCCCTTCCAGATGGAAAATGCCTTCAACGCTCTTTTTTTAAAATTAATTTTTAATTTAATTCCAATAGGATTAACTAAAGTCATGAAAAATCTTTAGACTTTTTTGTATTGGAAATATTATACTTCCGTAAATATTCTCATTCTTTTTTCTGTATAAAAAAACCCAGAAGTTATTGAAAGGGTAGATATCATGGCTGAAGTTGATCTCTGTCTGCTAATGCTTTCTTGGGACACAGGATGAAGACTTGAAGAGTCATTCAATTGTCTGGACCTGTTGCAGTGCGCAAGGCCACTAAAGATACATTTCAGGTTTAATGACTTCCTCTGTTGGAAAGAGAAAGAAAAACAATTCACAGATCATAAAGTGACCCCTTCAGGGAATAAAACAGGTTGGGTAGTAGACATGTTTTCTGTTTCTTTTTACATTTTCCAGGGTGAATCCTAAACAAATATGAATCTAGCCATTTTAAGACTCTCTGGGATTCTGAATGAAATAAGAGGGAAATGAATACTTAGCTGAGATGAAGAATTAATCATAACTGTCTATTGTGGAGGAGTAGAAAGAAGAGAAAGCAGTTGAAGAAAAATGAACATTTTCTTGCAGGATCTGAAACGTTTACTCATAATAGCATATATTTACTTAGTTTGCTAATCCCTGTGACATTCTTGATAATAAATAAGGCTAAAAATGCTGATGACACATCCTCCCTTTTGTGTTTATGGATATGCAGTCATACCATGCTTACTATGCTTCCAAAGCAACTAAAATGCTGAAAAGCATAGGAAGGATCCTTCCTGGTTTTAACTTATAAAGGAAGATAATATAACAAGCTGGATTTGGAAAGGAGCCTCAAGTTTTGAATCTCTTGCTCAGTGTCACACACATGGCTCTTGCTAAAAAGATAACTTTGAATATCTGAATCTTTTCATTATCTTTAATTAAGACTATAGTAATACATATTGCAATTTCTTGGCTTTTTTTTTTATAAACTAGAAAGCCAGTCCAACATTGCAGAACAAGTACTGAGGTGCCTTCCAGATCTGAATGGCAGATGCTGTACCTGACTTTATTTCTTGTTCTCTAGGCTTTGCCAGCTGAGCTTTCTAACAGGAAAACCTGAACAACATTATTTTGGCTGGTACTATCTCTCAGTTATAGATTACTGTGCTATTTTCTCCTTCCTTAGTAAGGTATTTTTGCAATTCTCCTACGCCTTTAACAAGTCCAAACTAGATTAAAACTTATTTAAATATATGTAAGTATTTGTTAATCTTTTCAAAAGCTCACATGGTCAAAGTAAAACAGAGTATTATTTACAGTTTAATGGAAACAGAATACTTAGAAGAAAAAAAGATTGCAACACAAGTAATGTACACGTCTTGTCTGCCATTCCCAGTGGTTACCTAAGCAAGAATAGACAAGGTTTTTCTTGTCAATGTTGCAAGGCATCTACAGATTAGATGACTTGAGCACAATATACTGCTGGAAAATAAGATAAGAAAGCATCTGCACTAGTTTGACAAAGAGCCAGCTGGGGTCCAAAGGATTACAACTGTACACAAACAGAAAAGCAGACACTTGTAGAATCCTCCCAGCAGGGTTCATAAATATGTGGCTACTTCATGCAGCCACGATTAAACCATACTCTGCCCTTAAGACATCTCATCTGTGAGGTTGCACACAGTTCTGTGCATTACACCTGGTGAATATCTGCCCTAATGGCTCACTTCTTTGAAGAGTGTCCTCCCTTCCCAATTCACTACAGTTCCTTTGATGCTCCATAAGGCTGGTTTTTATTCATTTATTTGGCTTGTCTCTTGCCAAACCTCCAGCACCCACTGATGGATTTTCCATAAACTAAATACATCCTTTCAGGTAACAGACATGCTACAGATAGCACCATTATATCACTACAAGGTGGCTCCAGGTCTTCTCACCACCTACTGCTGCAGCTCTCTATCTCACCTATAATCTAGATAACTTCAGGTGACTTACAATATTTTCCACAAGTCAGAAACAGAGCTGGATGCCCACAGATGGAAATGGACTGTGGAAGAACCTTACCTGAGGGTCTCTGACATCTGCCAACATTCCACATAGCAAAGTCCTTTTTGTCCTCTGAGTCACCACTATTAATGAAGAAAACTGTAAATCTTGTTTCTGCCCTCAAAGAAATATCAAGTCTACAATTTAAAAGTCTCTTCCACTGAAGAAGCATCACTGCTAGCACAGTTTGAACTAGGCTATGGCTGGTAGAGAAGGAATGTACATATCTATTTATTCTGTCATCTAGATGCTCTTACAGTACCTGGTAGATAATTCACTGAAAATATTAAAGGGGTTATAACAAAATAATTGTTACATTAATTTAACATAATTACATGTTTTCAGGCAAACAAGGGGTCTTCAGAACATGAGAGGAAAGATAATCTATTTGATTTTGATCAAATGTGCAAAGCTTTGGTTCTGTAATGGGTATGCAGTAAAGCAGATATTGTGTGTAGCATACATTCAGGAGAGATTAATGGCCACATTAACCTTTTGAAAAGTGATCAGATATATCCCTTTGTGATTGGTGTGACAAAGTAATAAAAGCATAGTAAAACAGAACTGAATTCATGTCTTCTGACCAACAAATAAACAAGTAAAATAATCAAAGATTTACAGCATGAAGATGTGCATATTATATTTGACATTTCATCCAAGCAATGGAGAAATACAATTACAGAGGTGATAATAAGGTGTTCTAAAAAATGCTTGAAAATTGTTCCAAAACTAATTTCAGCATCAGAAACATCAGTGCCATTATCTTTAATAAAATGCGTAGACACATCCAAATCAATCTTTTGGAAGGTACTAAATTAAGAAACATTTTTCACCATGTTAGTAATAGCCTTTTATGCCTGGCATTATTTACATAAAGTAGAAGTAAGATATAATGTGAAAGAGACTGACCAGAAATAAAAATAAAGCCTGCCATGTTCATGAATATTTTTGCAATTGTCATGGAAGTCAGTGCTTAGCTGTAGCGTTGATTTCATGATCTTTAAAAACTGGCCTTTCTTTTAGGTAAATATTATCATTATGGTTAGCTTGAAGATATCAATTTTCTTTTTTAGGTAAAGACCTTGGAAAAACATAAAATTCATCAAATACTGTTCATAAATCAATTTCTTTGAAAAAATCATACCAGCACAATATCTAAAACTCATAAAAATCACCTTATGAATATCTCTGTCAAAACCAAGTGCTTAGAAAAGATGAAATCAGAAACGGCACTTCAGTTGTGTGGGCATTGCTACCTACCATGAATAATGTCTCTATCAGACAGACTAAAACAGTCTGGTCAGGAAAGCAGCTCTGTGGTCTGTGCACCTTCACCTGTTTCACCCACGTTCTTACTTGGACTCCTTTCCACCAGACTGGACTTTCAATCAAGGGGAGCTCAGACTTATAAAGAAATCTCATCTTCATAGCCGAATTCTTACAGGCTGCATAGAATGGACCAACTTTGAAACTAAAAGTCTGAAAGGCCACAAGAATGCAAGTTATGTGCAGTGCCTGGGAGGTGTTTCACCGAAATTTTGACTGAAAGTCAAATGTCTGCTTGAGGGTGGTCATCTTGGCTCTCCTACAGAAAATAAAAGACACAATTACATAGAAAATGTGATTTCCCACTTTGTGGGTGTTGACCCAGCTTTTTGCATCGAGTCCCATCCTAACTGTCAATGAACAGTAATGCGTGTCAAGGACAGTCTTCGATTTGGGGAATTAAAGCAACAAAAAAGATTGTTTATTTATAAAAGTAGCTGTAGCAGCTTGACCCTGGCTGACTACCAAGCGCCCACCAAAGCATCTCTACGACTGCCCTCTGCAAATGGACAGGGGAGAGAAATTGTAACAACAGGTTCGTGAGTTGAGATATGGACCAGGAGAAATCACTCACCAAAAACTATCACTGGTAAAACCAACTCAGCTTGGAGATATTAATTGAACTTATTACTAACAAAATCAGAACAGGATAAAAAGAAGCAACATAAGACCTTAAAAATACCTTTCTCTCACCTCTCTCTCCTTTCCAGCTCTTAAAGGTAAAAAGAAAATCAGGTCATCAAAAACGGTGTGTGCATAGTAATGTATGTCGATTGAAATAAACCAATTTTTCTTTGTAACTTTGTAAGAGTGTTGTTACACTGGAATCTTAAAACAATGAATAAAATATTTTCACCACAATTTCTTGCAAAATTACACACTGAGTAGCAGTCTGTACGTAAAAGGTCTGCACTAATCTGGACTACCTCTCTCTGTCGCAATTAATCTCACAAAAAGGACCTCACCGGAGGTGATGAAAACAAGAAGAAACAGACTAAGTAACTTTACAGAATTGTGTGAGATATTCCCAACAAAAAGACTATTTTCCACAATGCTTGCACCTGTTTTGTGTTCTATGAAAACCTCAGAAAATTTCCAAAAGTTTCAACATGTTTTTTTATGTGTTTTAAAGAATAGTCTTCAGTCTTCTTTCTTATGTCCATTTGGGGTAAAAACAAACAGTGCTGTAAAGAGCAATATGCTATTAAGACATAAAAAACTTTAGAGACTCCATCATAAACTTGCAGTATCACATAAGTGTATCCAAGTCAATATTTTATAGCATGAGGGACTACCTATGGTTCCTTCCTGCTGATGGTACTGTCACTAAAATGTTCATTAGTATTGATCAGTTATTCTACCATGATCTTCTAGCAGCTAAGTCAGCAGGAAGATAGACCAGAATGAAATGTACTTTTCTGAGAACATCAGAGATAAAAAGGAAAGAACTGGTCATATAAAAATATTGTACATAAACCACTCTAAAAATTTCCTAGCTCTTGGAAATAATTCATATATTTATTTATGTATGTAGATTCCTTAAAGAGATAGCCAGTAGCAATTTTTTAACTATCAAAACTATTATGCACATCATATGCTGAAAAAACATTAAAGATGTAGCATATTTTGGGCCTTCATTTTATGTTAGCTAATTCATTTAAAATTTTTAAATTAAAATTTCTCTAAATTAAATCACTTCACAAATTTTTGATCTCTTCCTTTGCATGATGTCTGTTCATAACTCATTTCATCTGGATGTTTAACATGCAATAACTCATTCTCTTAGCAATTATTCAGATGGTAGAAAAACTAAAATCTTTCCTTAGAAGTATGGAAAGAAAGGAAGAAAAGAATAAATTAGCATGATAAGAGTAGGGGTAACAAAAATCATAAGAAATTTAGGAAAAGCTTGCCAGGGGAAGAGATGAAAAACCCAAATGCAGGATGGTTTTCCCTCTAGCAAAATCCTTGGCAGGTATGTCATGCATGCAGGAAATGAGGAGTCTTATAAAACCAGCACTGTCCTGAAAACAGCACAGAGTGTTTTTTACATAATCTCAGTACACATGGTCTTCAAAAGAGGATACATCCCTCTTGGAGACATCCAGTTGACTATCTTCTGTCACAGCTGAATGATAACTTTATATCATTCTTTGAAGAAAAGTACTGTATTGAAAGTTTCCATTAAATCTCCACAGTAGCTAGCTTCCCACTAAGACTTCTTAACTGATACTGGTATTTCAAAGTCTTTTGAAAGAGTTTATGACTACCTGAAGAAAACACCTGCTGTCTAATCCCACATCTTACATTATAGGCAGCATTTAATTATCTGAAACAGATCAGGGAAAGAATTTAGCTACTGCATAAAATATTAACTAAAGATTTCTTCTCACACCAAGCACAATTATCCAGAAAATGAATGTCTTCCTGTTCCTCTGTCCCAGATCCTTTAAGTTTGTCCATTTCATTTTGCAGATGGCTCCTCCATCCCACAGGAGGATGGCACATGTAATACAGCAGAGGAACTTTTTGTTGCAAAAAGAGCACAGAAAAGGTAACAACGATAATAGACACATTCACATAACCCCCTGTCAAATGTGTATTTTTAAGTAGTGGGCTGACACTGGCTGGACACCAGACAACCACCAAAACCTCTCAGTCATTCACCTCTGCAGCTGGACAGGGGAAAGAAAATATAACAGAAGGTTCACGAGTTGAGATAAGGACAGAGAGAGTTCATTCCCCAAATACCTTCAAGGGCAAAACAGACTTGAATTCGAGATATTAATGTAACTTATTACTAACAAAATGAAAGTAGGATAATGAGAGGTAAAATATATCTTAAAAACACCTTCCCTCCACTCCTCCCTCCTTCCCAGGCTCTACTTCCTTCCCTCCAGCAGAGCTAGGAGACAGGGAATGGAGATTGTGGTCAGTTCATTCCACACAGGTTCCACTTCTCCAGTGTGGGATGCCTCCCATGGGAGACAGTTCTCCAAGAATTTCTGCAGTCCATCCCATGGGCACCAGTTCTTCACAAACTGTTCCAATGTGTGTCACTCTTCCACGGGGTGCAGTCCTTCAGGAGCAGCCTGCTGCAGGGTGGGTTCCCCACAGGGTCACAAATCCTACCAGGAAACCTGCTCCAGTGTGGGCTCCTCTTTCCAAGGTACCTCCTGCCCTTCCTTCTCCACTGACGGTGGTGTCTGCACAGTTGTTTCTCTCATATATTTTCACCCCACTCATCTTTGGCCATAATTATACCTGTGCAATAACTTTTTTTTTAAAATCCTTGTTAAATCTGTTATCACAGAGGAGTTATCATCATTTCTAATTGGTCCAGAATTTATACCAGTGGCATGTCAGTCTTGGAGCTGGCTGGCATTGGCTTTGTTGGACATAGAGGAAGTTTCTAGCAGCTTCTCACAGAAACTGTTGCCTGGAATCAAGAGACAAAACCTTTCCAAACAATATTAAGAGTGGTAAGATAAAAAGCAACTCTTTAATGAAAGCTTTCAGGTGCACAAATATGGCTACATGCACATATAGCCAAACTGTGAGAGAGGACAGGAAAAGTACTTGAAGCTATGCAATTTTAAATTAAAAATCTACAAAGCTACAAACATGAAAAACACTAAAAATCTCTAGACATCAAAACCACCTCTGTAGCCCCCCTGCTACCAAAACCTGGCCATGCAAACCCAATACAACTTCATTCAGCAATTATTATATTTGGTAGTTACATGATTAATGCTGTACATTATATGGCTACTGATCAATAAGAATACTTGGCTCTCTCAAGTAAGATCACTAAAATGTAAAAAAAAAAGTGCTGGAAACATTCACCCTGTGTTAAACCCTCTGGACACTGTCCAAATTCATGCTGTTTAAATGATGATATAGAATGGTTTGGCTTGGACGTGACCTTCAAGACAGTCATGTTCCAACCCCTTTGCCATGGACAAGGACAGCTTCCACTACACCAGGCTGTTCAGAGTCCCATCCAGCCTGGCCTTGAACACTTTCAGGGATGGGGTAACGACAGCTTCTCTCAACAATCTGTTCCAGTGCCTCACTATCCTCACAGTAATGAATTTCTTCTATTATCTAATCTAAACCAACTGTCTTTCAGTTTGAAGACATTCCCTTTTGTCCTGTCACTACAAGCCCTTATAAATAGTCTCCATCTTTCTTGTAGGCTCGTTTCAGGTACTGCAAGGCTGAAATGAGGTCATCCCACAGCCTTCTCTTCTCCATGTTGAACAATCCCAATTCTCTCAGCCTTTCCCCATGGGAAAGGCACTCCAGCCCTCTGATCATCTTGTTGGCCTCCTCTGGACTTACTCCAACAGGTTGATGTTTTTCCTGTGACCCCAGAGCTGGATGCAGTTTTCCTGTTGGGGTCTCACCAGAGCAAAGGAGAGGGGCAGAATCCCTTTCCTTGCCCTGCTGGCCATGCTGTTTTGGATGCAGCCCAGGATACAGTTGGGCTTCTGGAATACAAGTGTACAGTGCTAGCTCATCCAACCTCTCATCCACCAGCACCCCAAGTCCTTCTCATCATGGGAGTTCTTCACCTGTATCAAGCCCTCTAAATCACCAATGTGAGCATGTGCATGGGTATCACAGATTTTTCTACACAACTTACAGCTGGTGGAGACATCAAAAGTCCTGGTAAATGAACAGATCTTTATCGATCCATGCTATCACTCTTATTTAAAAATACATGAAAGCAGATCTTTGATCCGTCCCATACCTTGACTCAATGACTCAATTTGTGAGTAATCTGTAGTACAAATGAATGGAACTTCATGAAACTAAAAGAATTACAGGGAAAAATACAGAATGTGAAAAGAAAGGTACAAATAATACACTTGCAGCCAAAGGAAAAGTGTCATTTGAAGAGATTCTCAGAGTGCAGACTTGCTGTATACAAATACCTAAGTTAAAGGGATCTTTTAAGACGTAGCACAAGATTCCTGATGAATTGTTGAGAATGAATGTTTCTGCAAATCTCCAAGAATGAAGAAAAGTCCCAGAAAAGGCAGTGAGCTTAAAGATCTGTGCAGCTATTGGGCATTTCTGGCACATCTCCTGGTGCATTTGTATCATAGCCAGAGTTTGTTCCCTGGTGTCTGCACAGTGAACCTTATCTCCCTTCTCTCTCCATGGTTTCCTAATCCTCTTGTTTCATCCCTAAGCTGGAACAGAAGGCATAAAGCAGAAGATAATGCTATTATGAACATTTTAAGCTGCCACTCTTTTTTCCCCACTGGGTATCCCAGAAAACCTGCACTCTTTTCCTCTCCACATTGCCATTTTACAGCTTTCCTTCCCACTGCTGGGTATCTGGGGATGCTTATGTCTTCACTGTCTCTGGAGCATACAATGAACACCTGAATAATTTATCAGCTATTCTGATAAATACTTAGAAATATGATGAATGGATAGACTCTCTATATCACCAAAGACAATTTAGAGAAAGAGCTAGGAGTTGTGGGGACATGTATAGAAGTAAGAATTTGCTAAGAACTTGGACGAGGGAATAGGTGAATGGATAGGGTCTTTGAAGCAAGTAGGAAAGGAGGACAAAGAAAGAGAACTCAACTATCTTTTATCAAATGATAAAAGTAGTTGCATGGTCAGGTATATTTTTATGAGCCACTTCTACAAAAATAGTCCAAATAATCCTAAATAACATGCAGAATCCTCAGTTTTAACAAAGACCTTAAATAATTATTGAGCTTTTTCTTCACACAAAGACAAAAAATACAATGTAAGAGAAATGGAGCTGGCATTTTCCACTGACATATTTAGTTGGTTCTACATGAACAATTTTTAAAAAAACTGTTATGCGCATAAATGTACCTTTATATTTTTGAACGATGTTTCCTTTAAATAGTTACCATCTATTTTATGAATTTTCCAATTCATTTCTTTTCTTTTTTCTTAAATTAATTCAGGTGTTTATAGACGAGCCGGTTTTTTTTACCAAATGTACTGCTTCCTCACTGTCTGTAAAGTGAGATGAGAGCTTGATGTTTATGTGGTTAAACACAATTTGTGCTTCCTGCCTTTAAGGCACAGCCATAGATCATGCTGTGTTATTTATCTTGCTTACTCTAGCTTTTTGTGATGAATTATTAAAATATGCCTGGAAGCACGGAGCCATTTAGAAGAAGGGCCTTACTGGAGAGTAGAACAGATAAAAGCACTGAGATAAAACAAGCAACCCTGTCACGAGCAGACGCAAGCAATATTGCAGAGAAGAAAGAAACCATATTATTGGTCAAATTCTGCTTACAGCCACACTAGTGAAACCTCATCTAGTTCAGTGAATACAGCTGGCTGCTTGAATTCATCAACTGCTTAGAAAACAGTACAGTGACTATCCAAAGGCAAAACTGCCATATGAAGCACAGAAATGTAGTTTACATTGTTAGTATACCTGCAGCAAGATTTCAAGATGATTTTAACAAAAGACTAGTCCAGGAAAAAAAGTCCTTCTGCATCTGAAGTCTTCATGCAGTTTCTTTTTCATCTCAAGAGAGGTGAGACCACTATAGGATTTTTCTCCCAGGGAAGCACCCAAATGGTCCTGTTATAGTGTTGAGTGAAAGTATGCCTAGCTTTTGAATTAATCAGGATATGTCAAGCATTATTACCTCTAAGTTTATACTTCTCATTTCTTTTGTTTCATTAACTACAACTAATTCTGACAAAGTAATACATCAAAGTTTTGCAAGCAATATGTCTCAGATTTTTAGACAATTCTCAGGACAAACATGTTCAATTACTTCTAAGGTCTTTTTTTCTCTGGTGATAGTTGACCAATATTATACTTTACATGAAACAGAGCTCTGCATAGGTCTGAGAAGAACATTGGTATTTTTTCTGATTGAGTCATCAGGTGAGTTGGACAGGAAGATATCACTGTCAAGATACAAAGAGATTTTCCATGAAATTCAAATTAGGGTCCATTTACAGTTCAGATTCCCTTGGGATTAGGCAATATCTCAACAGGGTTTCCAGGACCACAATTTTGGATTTAACTGTTTAAATGCTGTTCAAATGGCTGTTTCAATATCTGCAATCTTTAGCCTAGCCCAGTAAACCTTTTCCATTCAATTTGTCCATAGATGTGATAAAATGAAAAAAGCCATGAAATTCTGAGTGTGAGTCATAGTATGGCATGTAGAAATGCAGGAAGAATAATAACAGGGCAGAATTCTCTCAAGAGAAAATTCAGAAAGCTTTCAAAGCCCAACAATACAAACAAAAAAATAGCTCCTTTTCAATAACTGAATATGAATATGAAAAGAATTTTTGGTGGTAGTACCTAACACTCATGTGAACTGCACCTTCTGTGATGTACTGTAACACACACGGTGTGTTACATGGACTTCCAGCTAAGTGAATCATGCATATTTTTCTTCTGTCAAAGGTAATAGGAAAACTGGACAACTAATCCTGTACAAACTGTGTTAACGCCTTACTACATAACCTTACATATCACAGATTTTAGACTTGAGGTACCCACATTAAAATATTTAATCGCCTTGTGAATTCCTAAATGGTTTTTAAGTGTCTGTTTATTACACCAGGTTATGAGGTGTGCAGCTGGAGCTTGTTTGGAATGCAAAAAGTAAAGAGAAAACTGACAGGTAAATGAAAAAAATCCAGGTGTTAAACCAAGAGACAATAACACCTAGGTCACAGTGTGGCTTTCAGAATCAATGCAGGAACTCAGAGGTGCTCTTACTAAACTAATATGCTCCAAGTGAAATGCCCTGGAACTCAATAAATGCATTGCAAATTTTGCAGTAAATTAGAGGCAAGTCACTTAGCATAGACATTTAGTTTAATTAGCTAAATTCTACAATTTGTAAATACAGACAAAATTGTAGGCATAATTTCTCTGTGAGGTTCACTGCAAAAATACGAATAACAAAAGCTAAGCAATTAGACTCCCAATTTAACATATTGCATGCAAATCTTTGGGTGTATACAGATATGTAAGTAATGTTACTTCTATGCAGCTAAGCATCAGACATTTAAATACTCCTTGCTAGGATGTGTTTGCGGCCATCATGATATTCCTCAAAAATGCACTTTGAATTTCAGTCTAAAACCTATTAACTTTCTAAAGAGAGTGATCTAAATGGATCACATCTCAGAACAAGTATTTATAATAATGCCAAACACCCTGAATTCACTGCAGTGTTTTTAGCAATAGCATTTTTCAGTAAGCTCGTGTAAGAAAGTTGGGCAAATGGAGACCTTCATAATTTTGATGATGGAGTTCTGAGGGCTTACCTTTAATAAACTGGAAAATCATCAATAAGCTGAAGAGATCCATCTGTCAGCAGAATATTTACTTATTCAAAAAAGGTGAATCCATCCTTGATTCATCCAAGTTTAATACTGCTATTTTGCTTGAATGAAATAGAGACAAAAGAAATGGGGTGAAGATAAGAGGAGCAGGAGAAAAAAAAGGATCCATGTGGATTGGGCAGAAAATTTAACATAAACTTTTCTGATAGGTACTCTCTCCAAGGAGGACAACCTGAGATACAAGACATGATGTGTGAAAGCAGGATCTCATAAGGAAATCAGGCCAGGGTTCCCAGCGGATGAGAGAAACTATTATAATTTTGTCTCCAGCATCCAGTTTAAACTTGGTTTCTTTTCCCTTCACAGAAGTGCTCTTACAGACATTTGAATCTATGTTGTCTATGCTGAGAAATGTAAATGGACATAATTTGATGCATCCTTTCTTAGCTCAAATCCTACAGATAATGTCAAGATTATGATTTTCCTCTTCCAAATATATTGAGAGAATAAAAATAGCAGTCCCAGAGCCCAGTGTCACAGCTTTTTGACATAAAGGTCCAGCATGTCAAAGAAGACTAAGATTTTTTTTTTTTAATAGAAATTCTATTAGATTATATCTTGTATCAAAGGGAACAGGAAAAAACTGGAGTCAGTCACTGCCACAAAAGTTTTCTGACACAGAGTTAAATGTTTGAACCCTGAAGATTCAAAGAGAGTTTGGCGAAGTGACTTCCTTAAAACAAACATTTTCTGAATCTTTTATGTGTTTATATTTACTGAAAGATAACCTGGCTTGATTTATGTTGTGTTTGTCAAAGTAAGGAGAGGTTTCAACTTTACAGGATTTTTTTTTCTACCCTCTTTTGTGACAGGCAGAAGTACTTTCAAACAAGCAACATTTAATTCACCCACTTTCTTCAAAAGATTGGTTTGATGATATATACATGACTGAGTGAATAATTTGTTGTTTATATTTTTCTGTTAAACGTTACGGGACATGAATAAAGCAAAGCTGTAAAGTCTCTCTTGCCTGCCATTAAAATGTTTTTGTTTGAAAGAATAAGTTATCACTATCTAGATACTTCTATACAACTTGGAAAGAAGTTATACAGAAAATAATTCTTTTGAATTAATAAACACATAATTTTATATTTTATTGGCCACCCTTTTACACTCTATTATTTGTGCAATTGGAAGATGCAATTGGAAGACAGTTTGGGGGGCTTTTTGACTTTTTGCCTTTTTCATTGTTAAAGATAAAACTTGAATTATGGATATTTTTATCACCTAATAAGATTCTGACTTTGCTGGAAGCAGAAATCTTTATTCTGGAAATCCATAACCATTGCTTTAGTATTATTCCCTCTGGACGTTGTTTCCTCTCAGTATACTTATAGTTAGAGTTACAACACAAAATAATACAAAAAAAAGTCACCAGACACCTCTTTTCATTCTTTTCTTTCAATGGATATATTGTATCTAAAAAATATATTCACAATTCAAAGATACATGTCTGTATTTTCATTTTCTAATTTGAAAAAATTAACCATAACTCTTCTGACTGCAGAGAACATGAGAACATTTTGGGGATATATTCCCAGACATATTGGGGAATATTTCATAGAAAGGGTTGGCCTTCTAAAAAGGGACAAATAAAAGTAATAAGTAGATTGAGCCAAACACTTTAATGAAAGAGTATTGAAAAATATAGTTTTCCTATTAACCAGTAAGTTTTAGTTACTATACAAGTTGTGTGTAAATATATTTCTTGCTACATCAGAAAAATAGGATTTCCTCTGCAAGTAATTGAACTGTTTTACATAAGATCAGTTATGTTGAAACACTTTTTTTTTTTTTTTTTTTTTTTATGAGTAGCATTTGGTTCTGTAGAGTCTTCATTCAATGGCTTCTGCAACCTTACTGGAATATTATGGTTTCTACCAAAGCAAAACGAGGGCTGGTGGTATTTCCATTGGCTTTTCCAGGAAACTGAGCAACTATTAAAAAAAATGCAGGCCCCATTTATTAATTTTCTGACAGGACCACTGGTAACTTTTTGCTGGAGTTTTGCTTAGCCCTGATGGGATATTTCATTGCTGAGTTTGCTGATGCAACAGCAGTCAACAGTTAAATGTTATTAAAAACCTCATTGATGTAAATAAACACATGGTCAGAGTAAGGACTCGACCAGAAAGAAGGGTCTCCAGCCTACCTACCCTCTCCAAAACAGGTGCTTTTTCCTATATTCAATCCCAGCTGCATTAATCTTCTCCAGAGCCCAGATAAGGGTTCAGTGTTTCAATGCTCCCAACTTAGTTATGCTACCATTCTTCTAAGGATGCAGTCAGAAAGTTGGAGAAATAAATTACACCAACTAGATTTCCCCTCAGGAGAAATGCTCCCACATTTTCCAATGTTACGTAAGTTCATATTTAAATAATCGTTGCAAAAATTTAAGGAAAATAAAAAAGCAGCTTCAGAAATCAGCAGTGAATGCTCTCTCAAGCACATCTATAATGATAATATTCTGGTCACTTTCTTATCACTTAGAGTGGCTGTCAGGGTGATCAGATTCTTCTTTCTAACAGCAGTTGTAAGGCAATCATAATTCATTGCTCAAGCTTGAAGGTCTCCAGGTGCTGGAGGTATCTGGAGAGCTTTTCCAGCACAAATGAGCACAGGTCTGTTGCTAGCTGAGTAACCCCCTGGCAGGAAGCAGCATCTGCTGTAAACCTTGATAGCCTTAGAAAAGCGGCCTGTGCTGCTCCATAGTGATTTGACTGCTTACCACTTGCAGTAAGACCTCAGTGGAAACAGTGACACAAAAGATCCCAAATCTGCAACTAAAAGAGGATGTTTTCCCTCTCCACCAACTCAGTCCAAAGGCTCTTTGACACTTTCATGGTATAAGGCACAGTTGAGAAGAATCCTTACACTGCTAAGAACAATCCCTAACAGGACTGGTAGACGATAGTCCCTGTAAATATAATTTCCAGCAGCAGCATATTTGACTTCAAATCACTTCAAACCCTGTAAGAACATGTTTGCGAATAAGGTCTTCAGATCCAGTTGCTTCTTTCTGCTTGCCTATAGATGCAACCAAGAATATATTACAAATAATTTCTTACACCTTTGTAAATATACTGATTTAATTAATTTATTATTACCCCATAGCGATACACATACGCATGTGTCTCAATAAACTACTGACATAAGCTTTGCTAAGTATGAAATAACCTCAGATAGCAAAAATGTTTTCCTCATCCCTAAGTCCTACTGTTAAGGACACTGCCAAATTATTTTCATTTCAAACCTCTAGTCTTCCCTTCTTTAGTCTGTTCTCCTTGGCCTTTATTGGTGAAGGAATTGTTTCTTCAGGGATAGCTCCTCAATGTATTTGGCAGCTAAACATACTTCAGAACAACACACATCAATACACTTCTACCTTTATATACTCTCTCAATGGAAAGCCTACAATTTATGTATCATCCAGTAAAATATTCATATCCAAGACATTCCACAAGTCATTAATGACTCAAATTATAAAGAATACAAAACGGAACTAAAAAGCAGGTAAACAGCTTGTCATCTCCTCCTTCCAATTCTCCCTTTCCAGAAAAAGAAAAAAACATAACAAAAAACAACTAAATCACAAAACAAACCCCTAAACGAAATCAAACCCATCAACAAAAAAGCACTCCTCCCCAAAAACGAAAACAACGACCAAAACAAAACAAAAAACAAACAACAACAAAAAACCACAAACAAAAACTAAAAAACCAAACAAACAAAAAAAAACCCCAAACCAAACCCAAACAATCTCTAAACCACAAAGCAAGAAGAAATCCAAGCATCAAACAAAATAATCAAAACCTAAAAAAACAATCTTAAAAAGGACACGAGTGTTAGGGGTTCAAAAGACTATTCTTAATTCAGTTTCATATTCTTTGGGAAGCAATCAGCTTAAAAAAAGGGGAATCAAACACGAGCCTTTTCAAACAGACACACTAAATTCTCTTTATCTTTGCTTTAGACTCCAAGGTATAGGGCAGAGTTCTTTTTATATTCACTATATACAGAGTATATTTTGAAGTATGCATTTTTAGTATAGTTAAGTTTGTGTTGTAATCCAGCATCATTGCTCAAACAGCTAATTTTTATTGGACAGGAACAGGAAAAAGCAATCTGACAGTGTGCTGAGCAAAAATCTAGTATTTCTTGGAATGACAGGACCAAATATTTTGTGCATTTGAATATTTGTAACTCCTAGGGTTGGAATACAAGTATTCAACTTTCTGAATATCTTCTCTACCTAGTGATAGCACTCTATACTCATTTTCTTGAGTAAAGAAACCTGAATAAGCATCTAAAAAATGTTTTGCCAGACAAATATGGAAAATTTTCTATGTGCAAACATGTACACATTTGTAAATTTCTCCAAACAAGTAGCTGAGCAAAAGAGCAGAGCCAAGCTTTATATAGTGGTACTTAAAACTTTTTCCTAAATAAATCCTTGTCCAGTGGAGATTTTTGACTGAAGATTTACTGGTGCTAAGCCGTGTGCTGAAGTTTACAACCATATAAATTGTCCCCATTCATTTCAGTAGAGAGCCCTTGCTCCTCACAGGAAACTGTCCTAAGGAGACAAAGAGCAAGAGGCACATCATATCTGCAACATATGGCTCTTAGTTTGTAACTCCTGCCTGGCTCAGCTTAAAAAGAGACATGGTCAGGGAACTGCTGACATAGCACATTAAAGGGAATAAAAGTATAATATGTCACTACCAAAAAAGTCCTCACAATATTCTGGGTACTTTTCTGAGGGCGTGATCCAGTACGTAGCCCAATCTGTATGAAAAGATGCAAATGGCCTGTGGAAACTGAAATAAATAATTTTTTAAAAAAATCACTAAAGTTATAAATGAACTCTACATCTCGAAGAAAAATGATGTGTGGTGCAGATTTCCAACTTTTAATGCAATACATCCATCAAAGCTTAAGAAATGGTTCCCTGCTTGATCACAGCAGAAATTCTTTGTTTCTTTTTCATCATTGCTGGGTTTTTTTTCCAATTCTATTAAGAAAGCTTAATTCCAGCTTGAGCCATTTGATTTTTTTCTTAGCATCTTTAAACCTCTGTTGTAATTGAATCAACAGAAGTACTATCTGTACTATATTGTTCTGCTTTTTATGAAGGTTTATAAATCTCTCTGCAAGTAAGTTAGTGTCATATCAAACTGCTGAGCCTGAATTTTGCTGGCAGAGACAGATGTAGGGCACTTTCCTTTAGGGGGAAGAGCAAATCCTGTTTTAAAAATAATTCCTCTCTCTTCCCTCCCATCTAACATGTTCAGGAATGGGACTCCTGTGTGGGTCAGCTACAACTAAGATGAAGCCCTCTAAGCTGCAGTTTCTCAAAGTATACATTGTCTATTCATTTTAACATATTCATTATTGCTAATTTAAAAACTGTAGCATTTAAAGTACTGCTAATATAATTATATTAAATCTTACTGCTTTCCACACACAAAAACACCCTCCAAAACTCTTCAATTATTTTAAACAGAAATCAGCTTCAGTGAAAGTACATTTAGTGATACCATAACAACAGCAAATCAAAATCTTTCCTTACATAGTGAAGACCATAAAGGAATGGGCAATCCCAGATACAAAGATAAATTTGCAGTCAGAAAAAAAACAAGTAAGATACACTTTTGCATACCAGATTTGTAGCATAAGTAAATCACCATAGTGAACTTTAAAGAGAAAGGTTTATTTACCACACTTCCTTAATCTGATGCTAAATACATGGAAGAAACACTTTACAAAGTGGCCAACCTTTTCAAACATGACTGTGCTTACTGTAGACCCAATAATGAAGCTATTGATCACCTACCAAAAGGAACAGTGAGAAATCAACAGGGTTGGACATCAGGCCACTCTTATTTAAACAGTTAGAAGTGTATTATATGAGTAATGTTAAAGAAAATGAGTTTGCATGTATACACACATCTTAAAGGCTCAGGAGCAGGCTGCTCCCATAAGCTAAAAGAACACTTGTCAGAGAAGACAACCACACTGGCTGAAGAGGGAGCTTCGTCTGGAACTCAGGGGAAAGAGTTTGGAAGAAAATACAGGACAGTCAGGACTACAATGTGTTGTGAGGTTATGTAAAGAGAAAAACAGAAGGGCCAAAGTCCAGCTAGAACTTTAGATGGCTACTGCAGTAAAATGCAATAAAGAAGTTTTTCTATAAATACATCAGCTACAAAAAGAGGGCTAAAGAAAAGGATAAGGGGGGAAAGAGTGACAAGGGATGAGAAAATGGCTGAGGTACTTAATGTCTTTTTTGCTGCAGTCTTTAAGAGAAAGATAAGTTGTTCTCAGGATAAGTAGCCCCTTGAGCTGGAAGAAAGGGAAGGAAGAAGAATGAAACTCTCATAATCCAAGGGGAAATGATCAGCAACCTGCTACACCACTCAGACACACAGAAGTCCATTGGGCCAGATGAGAAGAATCCAGAGGTACTGCGGGTAGAAGCGCTACTGAGGTAGAAGCGCTCACTGAGCCACTTTCCATCATTTACCAGCAGTGCTGCCTAATCAGGGAGGTCCTGGTCAACTACAACTTTGCAAATGTGATGCCCATCTACCAGAAAGGTTGGAAGAAGAAGCTGAGAAAATACAGCCCTGTCAACCTGACCTCAGTTCAGGGCAAGCAGATCATCTTTATGTCATCATGCAATATGTCCAGGATAACCAGATCAGTCCCAGACAGCAGGGGTATGGAAGGCAAGTCCTGTTTAATCAGCCTGATCTCTCTGTGACAAGGTCACCCACTTGGATGAGGAAAAGTTGTGGATGTTGTCTACCTGGGTTTGGTAAAACCTTTGATGCTGCATTCTCCTGGAAGTAGTTGAGTCACCATCTGGTTTAGTGGTGGACTCAGCAGTGCTTGGTTAATGGCTGGAATCAATGGTCCTAAAGGTCTTTTCCAACCTAAACAATTCTGTGAGCTACTCTTAAATAGCTCTTTAAACTTGCTATTTATACCTAAGTATCATGTATTTGTTGTCCAAATTCTTCCAAAATAAATTTCAGGACTTTTTTTTAATGTGATATCCAGTCAGACAATTCATTCTAAAATAATTGAGATGTGCCATACACACAGTCACTCCCAAGCTACTTTCACACATGTTAAATTCACTTGGCTGAGGTAGGAAAATAACAAGCTTCAATGGACTGGACTTGCAAAGAAATAGAATGTTTACATTCAGGCTATGTTTTAGTTCTGAGTCTTTATGTTTGCTTTGTTTTTTAAATTTCTGCTAATGCTCTGGTATGTTTAGAGTTGTTTGGCTATATATCAAGTAATGAAAACTCTATAGTCACTTCTGAAAATACTTTGCCACCCTTCACATGGTCTGTATTTCTAATGTTTTGTCATTGTTAGTGCTGTTGTAACAGGCAGTGCCGCTTTATGTGGCTTTATAAATACCTCGAAATTGTTGCTGTTTTGCAGGATACTTGAGAATGTTTCAGAGTACTCAAGTCCCCTGATATTAAAATTTCTGATGAAACTTGGGCGTCATTCAACATATGATCAAGACTGAGTAGTCAGAACAAGAATATTTATAACTACTTCAAAATAGGTGTCAGAGAAAAAATAGAGTTTTAAGAGACTAGATTGGCAGTGTTGAATGAAGTCTAGTAAACAGCGATTAAACCCTTCCTGGTTAAGAGGGAAAGACTAGAAACACTACCATTTCTCTTTATAAACTGCAAAATTCAAGCCCAGATCTGAATAAGTTACAGATAAATTTGCCTGAGGTGTTAAGTTCTGTTGACAAGGCTTACTAACAAATAAAATGCTTCTTATGCTGTTCACATAAAAATTATTTTAAGTAGTGTACTATGCTGATCAATCTCAATAATAGTCCAAAGATTTTCTTTCAAGTAATTCCTGCTGGCAATAAATTTTCTTCTAGCACGTCTTCTGGGGTGCTGTATATTCTATATACTTCTTTATTTCTTGAAAGAAATCCCAAACAATTTTCTTTCACTTCTCATCATAAGGCCCTTTACTAACACAGTACTGCATATCTAAGTTCCCCAGTTGTTACTCTGATTATTCCATGTTCCACATTCCACATCCCTCCCCTGTTGAGGGACATCTACCATATGGAGAGAAATAAGCTAGTTTATGTGTATTAATCTTAAATTGTTTTATAGCTGATGTCAGGCTTTTTTATCTCAGTTAAAATCTCAGTTAAAGCCATTTCTTTAAATAAAGCACCTTGGAATAATTTCCTTCATTCTGAGCTTAACTGGGCT
Source organism: Vireo altiloquus (assembly GCA_013396875.1). Lineage (NCBI taxonomy): Eukaryota > Metazoa > Chordata > Aves > Passeriformes > Vireonidae > Vireo > Vireo altiloquus. Next base: position 27,345 of record VZRF01008266.1, on the reverse strand, counting down.
ATCACAGGAGAGAGTTAATGAAAATCATGCCATTGACTTAAGGAGAAGTAGGGCCGGGCTTTATATATTTGAAATGAAGCAAAAAATATCTCCCAACACTACTAATTATACCCTGGGGAAAACTGCCACTGAAATCTATAGGCAGTGAATTCTTCTTTATATTCCAACCATTAAAGTTATGCTGATTAATAAAAAAATAAAATAAAAAAAGTTTGGCTACTGCTACAAAAACTTCAGCATTTCAATTACTGCCTCTCTACCTAAGTGTGTTTATGTGAAAGATTCACCATACTTTTGTTATTGCTCTGTTTGATGTTGGTGTGTTACACCCCTCCTAGATCCCTGAGGGAGATTTCAAGTTTTGAGGTAAGAAACTTCACCCTGCTGTGTCTGCCACCTATCTCAGTTGATGAGAAGCAATTTTATATGCTACATTTACTTTAATGATTATGAATTCCTAATAATATGAAAATCTCTTCTATTTAGGAGATAAGGCGATTATATGCAAACCCAATGCTTTAAATGTTTATAATTCTATAAAGAAAAACTGTTCTTTCAGTGTACAGGTCCTAAAACAATCTTTTTTAAAAACAGACACCATCAGTTTGTCCTGCCTGGAATGCCAAGGAATGGCCCTGCTTGATCCCTTTGGTTTTGTAAGTCCTGAAAACAAAGACATAATTTCAAACATAACACTGAGCAAATAATTTTTATTACAAGAAAATTTTCTCTTGAAAACTATTTGGTCTGTAATGACCTGGGTATTTTTGAGGCACTAAACTCAAAGGATATCTTTTATGACAAGGCCACCAAATCCAAAGAAGAAGGAAAGAATATTACAAAACTATACTGAAGAAACTACAGGTTTTCATAGAGGTGGAGAAAACAGACAGTGGAACCAGCCCTCCCATTCAGAAATTCAAAATAGCTCCACTGATAACCAGGAGATCTATCAGTAAAAGTTTCCATGTTGACTGACTATCCAAAGCAGCACAGTTTCAGATAGTGAGAAATGGACTGCTAAGTGCAGTTGCAGAAGAGCTGATCATTCAAAACTACAAAATAGTATAAATAAAGAAGGAAAATTAGGAGTACAACTAGTATGAGAGACTATTAATAAGGATAACTAAGCAGGGTACATTGCAATAAAGGTGCAGTTGACCCAAGCTACTGGAAATTATGTGTTACTAGCATGATCAGTATAAACTGGGAGAAGGGTAGCAATTAAAATAATACTGAAGTTCAGTAATGACCCTCATGAAGTCTCTTCCTTCAGGACCAGAATAGTAACTCTAACATACTGATGAAAAAGTGTGGAAGGTTAAAGCCTGGGAAATTAAATAATCTTTTCACAGCAACCTGTCCACTAGTTGGGTTCTTCTCAGATTGAGGGCTGGAGAACATAATGGGGAGATGAAGGTGAGCAGTCATTGCCTTTTCCTTCCAGTCCTGTAAGCCTAAGGAGCAAGATAGTCAGGCCTTGCTAGAGGCTATTCAGGCTATTCAGGGGAAGGAGGCAGGTGGGAAATAAGCTGACCTTTCATCTTCCAGAGACTCTTTGATTGATTGATTGATTGATTGATTGATTATTCAGTGAATTCCATAATCATACTGGAATGTTCAGATATTATAGGAATGGCCTGTCAGAATAGCTCTTTCTTTGTATGCACTCACTCAACATGTGTGAGAGTGGAAAAGCATTGCTCTTTGATTCTATGCTGTGATTCCCTGTCTCAAGTTTCTGGACGGATTGTATGCTATCAGTTACTGAGGTATCAGTGCTGCCAGTCAGCGACAGGAGTCGTCACAAACCAAAGTCCTCTTTGCTAGAAAGTGCCATTCATCCCAAGTAAGATGGCTGGGGAAGCCAGGAGGCCATGACACTGAGCNAGTCAGGCCTTGCTAGAGTACTATTCAGGCTATTCAGGGGAAGGAGGCAGGTGGGAAATTAGCTGACCTTTCATCTTCCCGAGACTCTTTGATTGATCGATCGATTGATTGATTGATTATTAGGTGAATTCCATAATCATACTAGAATGTTCAGATATTATAGGAAATGTGTCCTGTCAGAATAGCTCTTTCTTTGTATGCACTCACTCAACATGTGTGAGAGTGGAAAAGCATTGCTCTTTGATTCTATGCTGTGATTCCCTGTCTCAAGTTTCTGGACGGATTGTATGCTATCAGTTACTGAGGTATCAGTGCTGCCAGTCAGTGACAGGAGTCGTCACAAACCAAAGTCCTCTTTGCTAGAAAGTGCCATTCATCCCAAGTAAGATGGCTGGGGAAGCCAGGAGGCCATGACACTGAGCAGGCTCACCTAATGTGCTAGGACAGCTTTGCTGCTTCTGGTACCCAGCCCGCTACACGATCCAGCTTCCCCTTCCTCAAAGCTTTTACCCAGAAGAAGAGTCACAGTGCAAACTAAATAAAAACCAACAATTTCCTTCAGAAAAAACAAACAAACAAACAAACAAAAAAAAACACAACAAAACACCCCCAAACAGTGACCAAGAAATTACGTCTGTTGTTTGACAGTTTCAAAAGGTTTTGTTCCATAGGGTAGTGTATATTAGATTTTGCTTACCTATAGGGACATGTCATAAAAAGCACAGGTGCTAATTTGCAATAGACATTGACATCATTGGAAATGGCAAACATTGGCCGTATTTCCAAATTTGCTTTGTGTCACTTAATGTTTTTGAAACTGAGATTTAACAAACAAATAAGCGAATATGGCAATAAAACTTAATAAGCTGTCTTGAATGAGAAAAAACAAATAAATAACAGTTTGAGCATAAGGGATTGGGGTATTTGAAGTTTTAGATTGCTGTTTACAATAATGAAAACAGAAAAAATGGAGCAACATTTCAATTCATTGCATTTCAGAAGCTTTTAGCTGCACAGGCCTTTAAAAGCAGTACTTTATCTTGAACTTTACTCACATTGACACAAATCTGAGTTCACATGCTACGTTATTCTTCATTTTTCCTTTTAATCTTCTAGTACAAAAATTAGATGCAATAAACCTAAAAAATTACTGTCCTTTCAGTTTAGTTTTGTTATATTTTACCAATTTATTTATTTTTTATATTTATTTAGTTGTGGAAATCTGATTTTATAATATTTCTTTCAACTGCAACTGTAGAAATGTATTTAAAATTTGAATTTTCTCTGACTTCCTTTTAAAAAGTAAATGTTCCTTTAATATTTTTCATTTCATTCACCTAATTTTCAAGTTTTTTTGAACTTGAACTTCATTTCTTAAAAGTAATCCCAGCATATACAAACTGAAATTTATTCAATAGAAAAGTATGTTCTGACTTTTTCAATCTGATGAATGAATTAAAAGTAAAGAAGTAATCCTAAATCAGTTCTGTATTTAACCTCTTAAATACATACAGTAATACCTTCCTGAAAACAGATATTGCAAGCAAACCTAGGGACATATTATCTCACAATAAATTAGTCTCTTTGTTAAAAAATTAGGCCTACATTAAACTGTCCAAGAAATGTAATTTAAATGTCTTTCTCTTACAGATGAAACAGACTTTAAATGATCTTTGCATGAGGTTATAGGGAGTTCAGCAGTTGCAACGGGCTGTGGATGTTAGATTGTCACAGCTCTTCAAAGCAGCACTGATCAGAGCCTCTGAAGTAATTTATCCATGCCCTGTTGATTCCAGGAGCAACCCACTCAATATGCATCTCTTTTCCATGTTCATATGACAAGATCTACAAGAGTGTCTCTAAATCAGAGTAACTCACCCTTGTCTGTACTCAGGGCATCTGACAACTCTTTAGACAGTATCTTTTATCTTAAACTCGTTTTATTCTCTTGCTGCATAGAAAAGACTATGGTCAGCCTCCTACTCACTAATGAAATGTGCATTTGGGAGTTGGGGTTTTTGTCTTCCACAAGAATGTAAATGTTGCTCTGTTATACTGAAAGTCACTGCTCTCACATAACGAGGTTTTCAATAAGGTATAAAATTCTTCTCTCTTCCATTGAAAACTCCTCACTCTTCCTAAAATTTCTTTCTCTGAAGTTTCGGTCCTTGTATAGTTTATTATTTCAGCCTAACACTGAAGCAATCTACAAGGCAAACAAGTGGATGCTAACTGATCCCTGAAATGGGTTTTTTTTAGGCAAACCACAGGGGATCAAAAAAAAAAACAAACAAAAGGAAACAGACACAGGGTAGGGAAGATACATGTAAATTCAAATGTTACTGACTTAATTTAAGATTTGTAGATAATTGTAATTAAATTAATTGCCCTCAAGTAACAATGACAACATACACCTGTCAATCAGGTTTTACTCGAAAACAATGCACATACCTCATTCCAAAGATGACAAATGGATCAGGTTGGATTGCCCCTTCATTTTACTTTATTTAGGTCTGGAGAAAAACACCATTATCCCAGGAACATCTAACAACTTCAGTGGCAACAATCCAAATGTAGAATTTGACCTGCAGTGATCAAGTCTGTGTACCTCGACCTTCAGCATCTTCTCAGAACTCCAGCGATCTCTTTCAGACTCACATTGCACATGTGACCTGGAAATGTACTGCAGGTATTGTCACTCATACTTTGACTAAAGTGGAAAAATACTGAATTGTTACTAGACTTCTTAAATGTTGAGGTAAAAATTATTTTAATGCTTCCCAATTCTGTCAAAATGTTTCAGGAAGAAACTACTGCTGAGAGTGACAAATGCATTGATGCTGTCACACACATAGGAAAAGAAATCTGTAAAAGTTTCCTGTCCTTCAGTAGTTTGTAGGTGAAGACTGTTAATCTTGAAAATTTAAACTACTATATTTGATGGAGTGAACAGAATAGATACAGAACTGTCTCCTGAGAGTTTTCTTCCTTCGCAGTTTAAAGCACAGTTATAATCTTGAAGAGCACTCCATTTTGGCTCAAATAATCTCTTATCTTACAGCATTTCAAAGTTTAACTGACTAACAATAACCTTACGGATTTTAAGGAAGTGAATACACTCATCGCTTCTTTCAATAGTAAAATGTCAAGTCAAAAATCAACTGTCAGTGCAACTTCACTGACTTGCAGGCATACATTTGATATGCTATAAAATGCCAGTATGGAGCTAAGTTCTCTCATGATCTTTTAAGGTGTAATACCATTACTAAAATTTTCTTACCTTTTTCCTCATTAGTCATATAATGTGCTAAAGATCTCAAAGCGTGGTTATTTTAAGTAAAACCATTGTATAGGAGGTGAACATTACATCAGTATCTTAAAGCAAAAGTTGCCTTCAGACACAAGATCTCCCTTGCTGCAGTTCTGGAAGAAGACACTCCACATTCATGTCTTTTTCACTGCCAGTTGGTGGGATAAAGCAATGTAGAGAGTCTAGATTTGTCCTGCCAAGGCATGTTGTCACAAAAACGGGATATCATTGATTGTTGTATCCACTGTTAAACCTGGAAGTCAGGCAAAAAGCGCAAGCCAGTTCAATCACTCGTATGGTTCCCAAATGCATGATCCTGCAGTCCATGTAAGTGCAAGGGTGGCACAAAACAAAGGAAAAAGAGCTTATAAATAAGACTGGCAGGTTTATTTGCATTTTGCACTTAGATTTATTGCTGTAAGCATTTGCACACAGCTTAATTTTCATTAATCTGAAATACCCCATAACAGCACTTTATAGCACGGTTTTAGCGTTGCTTATGATACTCCAAAATTTTCCTTGGCAATGGCTGCTGTTGTTGCATTGGCTTAAGAAATTATTTTTCTTTATCTGTGTGCTCAACATACATTTGTGTTATTTAAATACAAAACAGTAGTAAATAGCAGAACATACATGAACATCAAACGCTGCCTATGAAGGACAGACACTTGCAAGCTGCTAGCACAAGCAAAAAATGAAATTGAAGAGGAGAAGCAAGTCCAGCAGAATAACTGCAAAGGACAGACAGAAATATTGACAAACAAGTTGTAGTACTGAAAACACGCAGAAAACAATTTCACATAATATTTTGAACTCAGCCACTTGTGTTTCTCTCATCACTGTACTGACCATATATCTAAATGCTTATTAACCAGTTATCAGAGAAAAGAATTAGAGAAAGTTGATCTTGAGGAAAAAGGCAGGGAAATGTTTAAGTTTTATGAGAGACCATGAGCCCCAGTATACAGCTGGTAAATTAATGCATAACCATGAATTCATACAATTCCTTACGAAAAAAAGAAAAAAATTAGTACATTTGAAATGTAATATACAATTAAGTTTCAGTACTTTAATACATATCATGAAATACTATAGTACAAGCAATATGCAGATACTTCTCTTCCCCTTATAGATCAATAATTTTGAATGCTTCAATGATTATGGAATATTTTAAATTCTCTTTTGACTGAGAAACTGTCTAAGGGCCTCATGGGGTATTTATTGTGCTTCACATGACAGGTTGTCTACCCTTTCTAAACAAAGCAAAGGAAGCCCTTGGGTCAGTGCCATTGATGGTACTGTCATATCTGCTGCAGCACCTTTCAGAAGTAGTGTAGCTCCACTAAATAAAGGGTTAGACTAAGCAAGCACTTTCCAAGAGCATCACTGTCAGTGCTTTGGGACAACTCACTGACAAAGCCTGAAATGTCTCTTGGTCCCTTGTTCTAATCCCACTTTTTCCCAGCTTGCCAGGTCTATCTGGCTTGCTCCTTTTCTGTTGGACCTGGATGTAAAGCCCATAATTACTAGCCCTGACGGTGTTGTAGCCATAACTGGTTCACTGCAAGAGAAGAATTATGGTCACTGGTGGGGGTCTGTGGCTCAGGGTGCCGTGACAGACCCAGAGAGAACATCTCTCAAGAGACAGCCTTCCAGGGGTCTGCAGAGCTCTCCCAGCTGCTAGGTACAAGGTCACAGCAGGCTATCAGTGATTCAGTGAGAAAGTGATTTCAGCTCTGCTCTGCGAGGCGACCCCAGGCTGTACCAGGGAGAGAGAGAGATGAGCAGCCTGGTTTGGAGGTTCCACAAAGGGCAGCTTTATTGTCCAGCACCCTGCAAAGGCTAGCCAAGGATGGAGATCCCCGAGGGTCCAAGGGTAGATACAGGGGTTCTTATAGGGGAACAAGGGGTGGTGTGAGAAGGTAGAAGCCAATAGGTTACAAGGAATCCACATAGGGACCTGAGAGGATCATGGGTCTGACAGCATCTCACCCTCAGCCAAAACTTCTGCTCCTTCCAAGGGGATATTTACAGGGAAGTCTTGCAATAATTCTTACCACAACTCTCTCCGGGGGCCTCTCTCCAGGGCAGGGGCCAGACAGACTTATCTGTCTCCACAAAGAATTCAGGAAATTTTCACAGAAACCTTAAAATAAAGGCCAAAGATTTTTAAAAATATTTAGCTGAAAACGAAATCAGCATCTCACCTAAGGAATTATACTGATACCTTCAGAATGCATTACAGTAAAATGCCTTTGATTCCAACTGTGTGGCACTCTCTTTTGATTTGCAGATTAATTACTTCTCTTCCTGTAGCTGGAGTTATGTATTTACATACCCAGACTTTTGCTAGAAGCGAGGGTACTGAAAAATTACCTATGTGACATTTGCAGTAGGAAACTTGTTTATTACATCAGGGTCCTCACAAAAAGATAAAACCTCATATTATGAGGTGATGAATGATGTATTTTATTTAATTCGATCATCTTAAGGAAACAAATAAAAGAAAATAATCTCCAGACATGAGAGACTGAAGGTAGTGGGGTGAAAAATGCACAGAGTAGACTGAAGAGAATTATGTGTAATTATGAATAAAATGCAAGATAAAATCAAATATCAAGTTTGAATACATGGCATAACAAAAATCACTGAGCTTGAATTTTGAGAAAGTGGACTGTAGAATATGCACATGGCTTTCTTTATTTTTATTAAATTAATTTTTAGACAGTGATATCACTACAAAAATAACTGTCTTGAGAACATTGAAATACAATTTTGAAAGTTGCAAGGGCTCAACACGATGCTAAATGTTTGAACTCCAACACAATTTTTCTCAGCGATTGTATTATTACTCTTTTAAAGGAAGAGGAAAGCTTCTCTTGTAAAACAATCAGTTACAGTACTCTAGACTATCTTGTTCTGCATCATACCCTGCTGGGATGAACAGGGAATGTTCTAGTCAATCACATGTCACTTGAACCCTAGAGGAAATTTCTGTCTTTATGAATCAAAGGATTAGTGAAGCCAGTAAGGACACGGAGAAACACAGACGTGAGAGGAGAAATGCAATTCTCAGTAGACACAATCCACTTTTGACTCAGAACCTTAATTCGAGCTTGCAGTCCTTTCAATGAATAACATATATTTGATATGTCTATTAGGTTGTCAGGTTTTTTACCAGAAACTTTCTTTCATGGACATTTTTTCTTGTTTTGAAGAATCTGTATGGATAGATTATGATGAATAGAATGAGATAAAATGAATAAAGGCTACAGTTAGATGTTCTAATTTGATTAATACTTGCATCACTCAATAAAATCCAAGTCATTTTAAAGCTATTGAAGAAGACAAATGAGTTTCTCAGGAGTCTGAGACGCTAAAAGCAAGACTTAAAATTGTAAAAGTTTCCGCCCATTTGTCTGGTGATAAATTCCCACTGAGCCCTTAGACTTTGAGCTGTCTTCTTTCTTCAAAAATACTTCTCTTTTTTATTCAGACAGAATATAGATGCATATTTTTCAGTCTTCCACCCCTTGTTCATTTTCTGAGTTTTTTCACATCCCAATTTCCAATGAATGCTTATATTTCATATGCTTTCCAATTCAGAAGTTATTCCATCTTTCTTTTTCTTAAATGACTTTAAATGTAAATTGACATTGATTCATTAGAGTATCTAAGAGTCCCTGAATAGATATGCAGGCAAGGGTTCTACCTCAGGCCACCAACGTGACATTGGAGGGCCAATTGTGTCCTGGGATGCACCAGGAACAGCATCACCAGCTGGGCAAGGGAGGGCATTGTCCCACTCTGCTCTACACTGTGGCGGCCACACCTCAAATCCTGTTTTCAGTTTTGGGTGCCACAACATAAGAATTCTATTATTAAGCTGTTGGAGAGCATCCAAAGGAAGGTAACAAAGATGGTGAAGAGCCTTGAGGGGAAGCTGTATGAGGAATGGCTGAGGTCAATTGGTCTGTTCGGCCTGGGGGAGAAGAGACTGAGGGGAAATCTCTAGTCTCAAGTCTCCAACTGAGAGTCTACAGAAGGGAGAGGGGCAGGCACTGATCTTTTCTCTGTGGTGACAGTGACAGGATCAAAGGGAATTGCCTGAAGTTATGTCAGGGCAAGTTTAGGTTGGATACTTGGGGAAGGTTCTTCACAGAGAGGGTGGATGGACACTGGAACAGGCTCCCAAAGGAACTGATCACAGGACCAAGCCTGACAGAGCTCAAGGAGTGTTTGGACCACGCTCTCGGGCACATGGTGTAACTCTTGGGGATGGTGCTGTGCAGGACTGGGAGCTGGACATCAGGATGCTTGTGAGTTGTCTTGCAACTCATCTTATTCTGTGATTCTGTGATTAATAGTGCAAGTAATACCCATAAGCCACATCCTGTTTAAGTAAGATTAATTCATGATAAAGACCTGTTAATCTTATGTATGTATTTTACCCCAATAAATATAATGTTCTGCTGAAAAATAAATAAAATATCTTATTTTTCCATGTTATTTAGCCTGTAGAACTGTTTATTAACCTTTCTAATTTTACTAGAAGCCATTGTTCTGGTTATTATCTTTCCATCATCTGTCTTTCATTCTTTATCCTACATAATTATAACCAATTATTTATACCTTGTTATTTGAAAAGGAGTTTCTATTTTATTCCCACCATTAATTCTCTCTCATACTCTCACATACACTCAGCTATGTATATAAAGAGATGAATAGGATGTGAAGAAGGTTAGTGCCATGGGATGCATCTAGTACTTTTTTAGGCTCTCTTATAGACAACTCCTATGAAATATAGAGATAAAATCCATTCAGATCTGATAGATTCTGATAGATTCATTCACTATCAGAATTTATAGTCTTCCTTTGAAATCTGTAAGAAACAATAAGCTACCCATTAGAGAGTCCCAAAATATAACCACCATCAACGTACACAGAGTGATTCAGAAACTAAAAAATAGGGAATGAACCAAGCCTCCACAATCAAGTACTGCCCCAGAAAGATCCATAAACTCTTTCTCCCTCACTAGAAAACCATGCGTCAAATTTTAGACACAAAAAACCAATTTACTTCAGTAAAGCAGTGGGAGAGACAGAACATCACAAGCGTCCCAGGTTTCTCAAACTGTTATTATTTTCTATTACATTTTAAAGGTTTTCCCTCAAGGCTTCTTGTTTTTACTATAAGTATTTCATTGTATTCCCAAGCGCAAAAGAATTTAGGCTGGCTTCATAACATATTTCTTAGAGTTTCTTCTTTCTTTCTTGAGCATTTGAAATGCAACTAGCTAAAATTTTAAATCCCTTTCTCTACAATGCTCTGGCAGTGCCTCAGCAACAGAAATGAAGGAAAGTTGTCTGGTCATCAAGAGAAACTACAATACTCCAGCTGGATATGAGAGCTGTAGCAAGTTGTGACAGCATTGGCAAAGGTGTGCAGAGTGTGTGAAACTTGACAGCCCTTCCATCAGAGCTAAGGAAAGGAAAAGGACACTGTTGGAAATATGGGAGTTGGATAGCTCATCTGTAGAGCAGGAAAAAATACATAGTTAAAGAAGTAAAGTTTATTAGAAAGGAAAATTAAATCTGCCAACGAAAGCAGAAAAATATGGGAAGGAGAAGAATCACAATATAAAAAGAGCCAACAAAACTGAGGAATCTGTACATTGCAAAAAGAATTTCCATCAACTGAGTTTTATTCCTACAGAAACCATTAGAAGCTTTGATCTGGACAAATCAGAAATTCTGCCTTTTGGATGAGATCCTTGTAGTGTGTCATAATTTGCTAGATATGCAAATTGTGGAATCCAATTATATTATTTACAGATTCTGATGCTTATGTTTTGATAACACATTTATTTGAAGTATGTCAAAAAATGAAAACTTGAGATTTCTTAAACAACTACCCACTTTATTTACATAAAAGTTAAATACTGAAAAAAAGCTTCTACCTGAAAAACAAAATACCGTGACTGATAAACTGGTAGTGTTAATTCAGTACCCTTTGGAGTTAAGTAGGAAAGGTAGTCTTTCCAAATGTGAAGTCCTCCTCCTTCTTTTTCACCTTGGATAGAAAGAAAAAATATTGTGGCAGAAGAAATTAGAGTTACTTATCCAACCATGACAACAGCAATGTGTTAAGTTGATTTTAGCATTTGTCAAATGAATGAAAATAGGATGGCACCATTTTCCAAAGCTGATGATCTGAAAACTACTACTGGATCTCCCTGACTGATCACCCAAGACATAAATACACTCTAAAAAATAATTTATCAAATATAAGTGGACCTTAAAGAACAGACTGCAATGACTTACACCAGAGATTGTAAAAAGAAATACGTGCTCATATTGCTGTGCTTTATGCATGAGTAGAAGGATGAATGTACTATGGGATTTACATTAAACCAATATCTTATAATAAGAACAAAACAGAGCAGAATATTTCCCGTGTTTCTGTTGTCCACAGAGTAATTTTTGTGGCAAACCAATAATTATGTACTAGTGATTTTTCACCTTTACCCACTTTTGAAAAGTTACTTGTTGCTTTTTCTATTTTGGAACTCATTTATAATTGTGCACGGAGTAATGTCAGCTGATACCTGAGATGATGTTTCTCCTAAGATGGAGCCTACATTAGAAAAGTTTTTTAAACCATTTTTGCTAATAGTATGCAACACTATGGCAAAAGAATAAGACACCGATGACTCCTGGCACACCACTCTATGTGTAGGTTTATGTAACCTATAAGCAACTACAAGGTGTTCTTTGGTAAATCATATTTTTACAGAGAGAATGTTGACAAATAAGAGCTTATTTTTGCTTAAGCCCTTGCCTGTGGTAATTAACTGTGAACATTTGCCACTTTTAAAACTTTTGCTGACAAAACTTGGCAGAGAGAGGCTCCAAACTTCTTCCTAGTTGGTGTTGTCTTTAGACTAAAATACATATTTTCCTGTTTCCATCAGTCAAAGTGACAAGCAGTGAAAATAAAAGTAGACTTAACATTGCTAAGATGCCATTCCATAGTTGCTCATGTTTAGATAATGTATTCCAGAGAGAAAGACTAAGATTAGAGAGAGATTTATATTTCTCTCCTGACTGCCCCCCAGGAGTAGGAATAGTAGACAAAAGATGATGAAACTCTATCAATTACAGGAAACCACATAAACCAACCTTACTCATACAAAAAATGGTATTTTCAAGGAATTATAACTTTGCTTTCTAACACATGAACTGCGATGAATAGCTATAATAATACTCTGGACTTTGTTGAGATAGATTGTCTAACTTTTCTCATTTAAATCTTATCTAGCACATAAATATTGATCATTTTAATAGGTGACTTGATTACAATGCCTCAATAACTGTATTTCTATATCATGGATTATGGTGCACAATGTCTTATCTATTGTATATAGCTATGAAATATTTCACAACCTTTACTCCAGAATACTTCAGGTTGGACAGGCTTCTTTAATCTTATCTCTGATTCAAGGTTTGTCAAGGGGAATTGAGCTATTTTTAGTGGATTTCTGAAAATTGCTTCCAAATACTCTGTTTCTCACCAAGTCATAAGTTACTGGCAGAAATATCAGTCGAAATGTAACAGCAGAGCTGAAAGGTAAAGTTTTTTCACTGAACTGCTTCTTAAGGACCAGCCTGTAGAGAAGTTAAAAATGAAATATATGAAGCTTTTGTGAGAAACACAGAATTGGCCCTCTTGATCATCCCCAGTGATTTAGACCTGTTTATTTGGATTCACCTTGGTCATGTCCCAATATTATTTTTTTTTATGCTACATATTTTAATAAATGTTAGTAAAAACATATGAACAAGTTGTTCAGTAAACACAGCAGTGCCTTCACACAGATAAAAGATAAGCTTTTTAGTCCAAATAGGATGAGTTACCTGAGACGAAATAATATAAAAAGAAGATGAAAAGGGTATAGATGGGATTCTATCTTCTATTAAGAATCCAGGAAACTGTTTCTGTCCCAAAATAAAACGAATTACTTGAACTGCAGGCTGAACTGAACCATCAAAAAAGGCCAGTTCACTCGTCCTTATCTAAAGAGACTTGTTTGCAAGCGTTTGAATCTCTGGTGAACAGCCTGATGCAGTACTAATCAAAAGGTGCATGGTTTCCTTAGATGTGAAAGATGGAGTTTTTGCTGAAACTGTCTGATATTCATTTCAGCCCCAAACTGCCAGTAATAGATTGCCACTAGCCAGTAAAAAGTTCACTATAAAGAATTATATGTCCTTTCTGTCCTTGGTCACAGTTACTGTGTTATCTACAGTAGGCAATTTTCTCATGTGTTCTTCAGAAGGTCATTCAAAACTCTCTTACTTGGCAAGATGATGGGGATCTAAAAATATTATGATCTCCAGGCATTTAGCTTTAGTTAAATTTCCCAATGTTCAAAATAAGATGAAAGTCAACAAGAAAGGTTAAATTCAAACAATCCAGTGCTTATAATTTACATGATATAACCAGAGTCCAACTTTGTAATTTTGTCAGGAGTTTGAACAGTCATAGTTAATAGAAGCACCAAGGATACAATATATACACTCCAATAAATTCCAATATATACACTCCCAGACTATCCATGAATTTTAGATACATATAAGTCTGACTTAAATGCATATAGTTTGTAGTTTCTAGCTTAATTTTTCAGTAGTCAAAAAAGCAAATAGCATGGGAAGTTGAGTTTTCATATTTCATCTCTAAAAAGATGCCCTCATTATGTACAAATCCTACTGCTCCTGAAGCATACACAATAACCTTGGAAAACTACATATGAAAAAACACCCAGCAAACATCCAGGAATATTTATAGGAAAAGGCCTCAAGCTGTGCAAGGTTTTATGAAAGGTTTAGTGTGTTTTTTGGGTTTGGTGTTTTTTAAACCAAAATTACAATATGTATATAGTACAAATATTTCAACACCTGTCACATTCATATACATTCATGACTTTTTTTAAATAAATATTTCAAATTATCCCTCGATAAATCAGTTAATGTATTTCCCTGTTTGCAGAGAAATGGCTCACATCCCACTTTCTTTGAGCACACACGACTGTTGAGAGAAACGGCTTTGTACACAAGTTCCAAATTTACAGTTTTACTACCTCTCATAAGGCCAGCATAAAAAAAAAATACCATAAATACCATAGGGAAGGGATTCTTACCAAGACTTGTTTCAGCTAACAAGGACTAAAAGAAAATGAGAAGGAAGGATTTGCATTTTCCCAGAGTCATCTCTTTTTTTTTTTTTGGCTATGAATGCTCTTCTGAAAGGAAGTTTATGAAGATGCAGCATTTGCGTTGTTTACACCTGGTACAAAATTATAAAGGAACGAGAGAGAAGATGAGAAACAGTATTAGAAGTAAGAAGTTTGTCAGGTGTAGCATAAACAGCTGTTGCTCAGCCATCAACAACTATTACACAACCATCCTCTGATTTTGCCTCTTAGATTACAGTCAGTCTTTAATTTTCAGGAAATAAGTGTCTGAAATTTGTCTGACTGGAGATTTTAGGGTATTATTGGTCTAAAATTTTGCTGGTTTGTTCCAGGGCAAGGTTTATTATCTATCTAATAGGCCCTCATAAAGCAGAAAACCTAGTAACCTCCTAAAGCTCATCAGATAAAAGGATTATAGACTGAATCACTATCTTTCATGAAGCTCAAGAGCACTGAAGCCTTACTTTCTATGATGAAAATTGTGCTTGGGCAGAGAACAGAGCCCTATCCAGCCTCTGCTATTTAAAGATGAACAAGTGGAGGGACCAGGCTATTCAATGTGGTCATGAAACAACTAGAAAAAAAAAAGAAAATGCTTGCAGGTATTGATCCATTTATAACTTCTCTGGAAACATCAGTTGAAGACACAGTCCTATTTAATATCTCTGCTGTGAAACTGAATTTTGCCATATTTCTTGCAGAATTGTCATCATGCTGATATAAAAACAACATCATATTTTAAAATTTTCAGCAGCAATTATTTTAAGGAGTTCAGTTTTATTGAGGTTTACAGATAAATTTTTAAATTGTGCATAGTTTAAAACATGCCTGGAAATACTTCCTTTTCTCAGGCCATTCACTTTAAGAAACAAAGAGTTAAGATACAGGAAAATTCCCAGATGCTGTCAAATTGAGCTGACTGTGGCTGGACTTTTGAGTTATGTACTACTAGTTCCCCCTTTCCCATGTGAGCATACGAAGTTGAAAAACACTCTATTGCTAGATAAAATACACTCAGCTTTGATAAAAGCAGGTTAAAAATGAGGTGACAGTGGGCAAAGGGAAATAAAAAAAACCCCTGATAACTAAATGAGCATCATCCTTATCCAGTTCTCCCTGTCTTCACTCTTCACATTTGTTCTGCGCAAACTAATGGCTAAGACAAAGCAGACTTTCAAGCATTGATAAAATAAATCTGTTGCAGCAGCTCCCCAGTGCCTTCATGCATTCTATCCCCCTAATCTATCCCCCTAAGACCACCACAACAAACCACACAATCATCCTATTCAGACAGCATTGCCATTGATCCCTCTTTTTAGGGGCATATTGTGAAAATAGGAGTCAGAATCCTCTGCATTTCATCCAGCTGCCTACTGCCTCATTGAGCCAAGTGACTGCAAGTGTATTCCTCAAGTGCCAGTCTTTCCCTGGATTCTTGGTGCTTTTCTATCCTCGATTCAGCCTTAATTCTCCAAGTTATTCACGGATCAGGGTTTTAGCTACTCAGTGATATTGATTTCAATGAAGCCTTTAGCTTTGCAACCAGTGATATAATAGGAGCTTTAGTCTGATATTTGGGATTAAGCATAATAACAAAAAGAAACAACAATAAAGTGGTCTACTCCCTTAAAAGGATATGAACCCTTATGATACCTCCTAAGGAAATTAAGCCAACTCATATCATAGAAGAAACAATTTTGGCAAAAGTGTAGAACTATAAAAATTAAAGTATTTGTGTAAACTGTTGAGTATGTATTAACACAGGAAGACTGCAACAGAATGCCAAAATTCACACAAAAAATTTAAATATAATATTTGTGACAAATATATTTCAAAGGGGAGGAGAAAATAGAAATTCAAAGAGTTTCAAAAAAGAAACATTATTACTGTTTTATTGGGCTATTGTAGATGAAAACAAAAGGCTTTGATATATTTTGATGTATTTTTTTAATATCATAATTGCACACAAGAAACGCTTTATTTAAAGAAGTTCAAGCACTTTCTATAGTATACCAAAGTGTCAATTAACAAAATCTGTATGAGTAAACTAAACAATGCTTCCTTCTTCAAGTCTAGTTTCACAATGCTTAACAGCAAAGTCTATCAGTGATTTGTTGAAAGATTTCATAGGAAATTCAGGGAAAGAAAAAGATATTAAATTAATTTTCTCAAATAGGATTGCAAAAATATTAATTCATTCTCACCTATTTTCTTTCTGCTCTACTTCAGCTGTATAGCTGAGATAACTAAGAGAATAAATAAGAGAGCTGCTAGTGTGTGCAAGGAATGTTTCCCATTAAAATAATGAGGAAAACAGTAGATCTCAAACCCTGAACCTTGAAGTACAAGAATCCCTGGCACCATGATAAATGGTTTGTAGGTGGTCCCTCAAATGGCATTAAAAACAAAAAATTTCAGATTTAAAAGCAGTAACTAAGTAAATTCAAGGGATTTGGAGGGCTTACTTTTGTCAAGAAGAACTCCACTTATGAGGAGTCAACTGAAAGAAGCCCTATAATATTTTATAAAGAAAAGATCCTGCTTTGCAGTTTCTAGACGACTGATTTGTGTCTCACTAGGAGCACCAGTGATACGGAGTAGAGTGGAAATAACTGACTAGAGTATAATGATCATAAAATTATACAGAGTGGAAGAACAATAATTTTTCCAGCACATACTCATGAATGCTTTCCAAGCATTCCTCTTGAAAAAAAGTGCCATTGTTTATGAGCTTACATTCAAAGTGTAGATCTCCAGCATTCCATTAAGGTCTCACAAGCTTCTCCTACAAGTGGAAAAGATCTTTCATGAGGAGTTTTCAAAGTGTTTTTAGGGGCTTTTATAGTGGTTAAACCTACCATTCCTTTTCATTTTCATTCTCCAAGATAAGACAGTTATCTTTTGATTATATTTGGTTAAAGCTATTAGTATTCAAATACGGAAATAACAGCTATGTAATTCTTCATTATATTCTCCATACCTCTACCCTTCAAACAAAAATTCAGTGTTTTTCAAGCTTTAATCAACTGCATTTCACACCATTCTCTTGAGATACATGAGGAATACATAAAGAGTTATGAAGCATAATCATAAGGATGATCAAAATCACAAATATAATCAATATACACATTACACATTAACTCTAGTTTCAAAAGAAGACACAGTGAACTGAAGTAGTATTTCAGGCAAACAATGGTTTTGTGGTTTGGGTTTCATTTTTTATGAATCTTTGGATCAGTTTCTTTTTTTGACGGAAGATACTCAATGAGTGAAAAATTCCTCAATTGAGCATCCCAGAGGTATTCTTAGAAACTCTGATGGCCTTAAATCTGATATTATTTATATCTATGCAATTCAAAAACATAACACCTAGAGCTAATAAAATCATACTAAGACAATTAGGCTCCACAGGATTCACTGAAAGTACGTAAAGATTGAATCTGTCCTGTAAGTGGATTTTTCGCTGTTTGTCCTAATGAGATCCTGCTCCTACATTTGATGTATCTTAATGTGAGAAATGACTGGCTTTACAGAAGGAACCAAGGAGCACATAGTAGAAATGCTTTCACCAGGAACACAACTTACAAAACAATAAAAATACTTCTGCTGCTGTTTATTGGAAAAGTTCAAGGAAACCAGAAAGCATCCTATCAAACTCCAGTCACAGTTTGTCTACTCAAACTGGAACCAAAACAATGAAATGCACTATATTCCATAACTGTAGTTATTTTTGAATAGTTTTAAACTTTTCTGCCTTAAAAAACCCAAAATAAAAAATCCACAAAGCCTCCTACTTACCTTTAGTATGAAAACAAATTATGTGTTAAGCAGAGGCATTACTTGCTAATTAAAACAATAATTAATTGCTTTGCAGAATATATTTTGCTGCTAAAATCCAGGAACATTTTCTCAGAGTTATTAATAGGTAATGTCAACTGAAAATCAAGTAAAACCACATGGATCCGTGGTATAGGCTATACTAACTAAACATTTAAGTCCCCAAAAACCAAATAATAAAACATGACTCATCTTATCATGTAACTACACATGCTGTAGGAATTAATATTTTATTGGATTTTATGATGAGACACCTATTCAAATAACTAACCTATGACTGCCTTCAAAGATGAAGCCTCATATCCCAGTCAAAATATATTTAAAATAATTTATTATGAATCAATGGAGCAACAATCTCTCACTAGATCATTTTACTTGTAACTTCACATACTTTGAAAGTGCGAAAAAAGGATTTAAATTTATCATTGCTCATTAAACCTGCAAAAGGCTGTGTTAATTGGATGTTGCCCTAATTCACTTATATGTTTCCTTACAAGAAAGACCATATGATTTAAGTCCAACTGATTCTAAAGTCATTATTTACCAACTTCACTGAAGTTCATAGCCTGAAGTTGAATCAAGAGTGTTAAGAACAGTCCCTTGGAAAGGAAAAGGATCAAAGAAACACAATTACTCTAAATTAGGAGGAGGGAAAAAAGTATAGAACATACACTAATACCTTCAGTATTTTTAAAGCTGTAATCCAATGTCATCAAAAATAAAAATCAAGCAATATTTAGTAAATCTCATTGCTACCAAAAGAAAAAAAAAATCCCTTGCATCACTGTTTAACCCAGCCACACGTAAGGGAATGAAAAGACTGATTATTTGATAACCATACTGAAAATAATGGAAGTAGTTGAAAGACTTCATATGCCATAATAATCTGTTGTTAAAAGGAGATGCATATATAAATATCCATACAAAGAAAATTTAAAGTAATTAGTAAATTACTTCAGAGCCACAGATAATGGTAAGTATTACAGATAAAGTATTACCAAACAGTGTAGAATTATTTGGGGAACACAATAGTGGCATATAAGGTTAAAATAAAAAAGTCTATTAGATGTGGAAAGGATTGCTTAAACCAAGCTTAAAACATGAAGAAAAAAATTAATAGATATGTGTGCCATGCTTCTAGAGATTTTACTGAAATTATCTTAGAAACTGAATCCCTCTCTCCAGCACAAAGCTAAGTGTCAAAAATCACACCACAAAACTGACTCACGGTTTAAATCTGTGCTAACTTCTCAGTGGGTTAGCACTGCAGTTGACAAAATCCATCTCTCTCTTTCTCTGCCCTTGGAAGGAAGCAAAACCTCAGAATTCACTTGCATATATATGGCAAACAATGGACTTCGTGTTGCTCATCTCCTGAGCATCAATAATGCTGAAGACTTGGTAATGCTGAAGATGATGTTATTGAAAAGGAATCATTCAATCACAGTTTTGTTCCACATTAAAATTGATTTAATCTGTGATATTAAATATACTATGTCTGAAAAAACAATAAAATGTCCAATAATCCTTTGACCACCTGAATTTCTTTAAGAGAAATACAGGTTTTCCTTTCCACTCACTTCCTCAGTCAAGAGTAATTTTTTTGTTGCTTTATAGAATAAATCCAACACATGATTAATAAATTCATAATTGCTCCATTTTGTATCTGGTTACTACAGCAAGAAAGGAAACACATCACATCAAGCGCAAAATTGTATGATTCCACTCACTCTGGGTTATATGATGAAAATAGCTGACTTTTGCTGTCTCCAGACCATAGCTCTTTTTCCTATTTCAGCAGAGTCCTTTATGGACTTGGTTTTCATACTTAAAAGAATACTAAATATGTGGACACTCAATGATTAAAACAGATCAGGAAATAATACCATAGTTTAAGGGACACTAAATTAAAAATAGGTGCCATTTAGAAAGCACTCTTTATGATATTTGCCACGGGCCTCTTGCTGCTAAAAGAAAGGATTGTGCACACTTCTTATGTAAAGGAGATGTTTGGCACTGTTTTGTTCACAGCCCTTCTCCAGGAAGTGAGCTGGTGGGAGGCAGGGGCTGAGCAGGAGTCACAGGGTGGAGCAGGATGTTGGCTCAGGGCAGCAATGCCCCACCTGCACTGGAACCTCCCTTCCCATCACACCTTTCCTGTCACAACAGTCAGAGTGTTTGAGACAAAACACGCTTTGATCTGGGCCTCCACACTCTGTTATTGGGTTACCAACGCAATATGTTCATTACAAAACAAATTACTGATCTGAGATGTTAGGAACTCTACAAAGCAAACCAAACTATTTATTTCTAATTCACTTTTAAAACAAAATAATTGGAACTATTAGTGAGACGTTCATTTTAGCAGCCCTGTGTTACAGAGATCATGCAAAACTCTTAGATTAAGACACGCTGGAACCTTGTCCAGAACATCACAGAACACTTATCTGAAAAAGAGTGCAACCAATGAAAGAGCAGTTTCCCATGCGAGATGGATAGTTAGAGATTATCCTGTACACACTGCACTACAAAACGAGTCTATCAGAGGCAGCTGGGATATGATGGAAATGCACTGCAATTGTCTGCAGATATGTGAGTGACAGATGGCTGAATTGAGTGGAGGGATAGAAATAGTGTATGCTATTTCGGGAGAAGGGAATACAATAAAAGTAGAAGTGTAATTTTTTGCAGCTGCAAAGGCTTTTTGACAGCAATTCTCTTCCAATCACTTTCAAGTAACACACAACTAGGACAGTAAACATCATTAAAATAATCGACTAGTCATTAGGAATAATAAATTAATAGAATAATTTAATATTCACACCCATCTATTCCTAATGTAGACACCTAAAATATGCGGCTAGAGACAGCACTGTGAATGCTAACATGTCAGCTATGATACTGAAATCCATTTTTAGTGCGTGGCTTAGAGAAGGATTTTCAGACAAGAAATAGTACTGGAAAGAGCAGTGACTGGAATAACTTCAGTGGTATTTCTCAACCATTTGCCAATGAATTTCATCAACACACTTTTCCTAAAATGAACTTTAGAATTACTAAATTAAATCAGATGTTAAGTACTGCAAGCATGATATGAAAGAATGGAGACCTTCATAGACAACCTATGGATTAAAATGAAAATACCTGCAGAAAAAGGCTTAAATCTAATTTTTGCCTTTCTAAGGACATTTAATACATGGCTGTTGATGTCTCAAAGAATTCGTCAGTCCATTTTAGACAATTTAATAGAGTAATAATTTCATACAGGAACAAATCTGTAGTCACAGGGCAGTGGCTGCTACTGAAGTACCAGTGCAGCCCAGCAGCAGTACTGCTTCCTTCTGTCACAGTGGCTTCTGCATTCAGATATGCACAGGGTGATCTCTGGTTGCAGTCTATAAACCTGTCCAGCCCAAGGGACCCTTAAATCCAGGCTGTTGCCTTTTTCTGTGGAGTGAAAACTGTTAATGCCTGCTTGAGAAGAAAATGCTGTGGGATAGTGGCATGACTCTGAGGTTGACAACAGACTCCCTCACAGCCTTTTCTTGCTCCTGCAGGGGCTTTTTCAGCACCCATTGCCCACCTCTGGTGCTGGACAACAAAATCAGCAGCTAGACAGGCTGTGCAAATCCACTCCTGTGCTTTTCCCACTCTGGATTTAAAATTTCATCTGACCAGATAACTGAGATTACCATAAAGGTAATCTCACCAGCCCAATAAAGAAAATAAATTTCCATAATAATATCCACATATATTTAAAAACAAAATCTGGCAAGATACAGTGCTGATCAGCTGTGTTATGAACTCTCCATACCAATAGTAAGATCAGCACAGCTTTTGTGGCTGCTAAAGAATCATTAGCATGCATCACAATGATCTTCAAGCATTCAGGGGTTCAAAGCCTACAGTCTTCATGAACACTTTACACAGATCATTGCAAAAACCAGTCACTGAATTCAAAGGATGGATGATTTAATAAAGGAATTTTAAAAGTTTTTAGGAATCTCTGGATTTTATCCCAACTTGTCAAAGGCTTTTTTTGTGTCCAAGAAGAAAATATTGGCAGTGTCACTTTCTCATTATCTTTTTTTAGGCTTTAACTGTACTTAATTAATTATCTAAAGCAGAACTAAAATTTAAAAATATATAAGCAAAGCCAGAGAACAAGTAAGGCATTATGCCTACTTTGAGAGCCTGTCTTGATTTCAAAATGCATACTTTGAACACCTTGATCTCCAGTGGAACCTTGCCTGACCATATCCTGAAGATAAAGTGGAAATTTATTCCCACATGTAAGTTATTAAATGTAAATTTAATTAGTCTAGGATCAGGTGGACATTGTGGAGCTCTACCAGAGCAAGAGTACTGCTTCCATTGTGAAAAAGAGCATTTGCAGTTTTCATTACAGAGGAGCTCCAAACACCAGGCAAGAAATCCTCCTTATACCTACATCTCAGAAGAGGTAACAAATCTATTTAAATAAATGAAACACTATATTCACTCTGCCTTATTTATAAGAATATGTTTCTTTTACATGGCTCAACTAGTTATATTCCCAATACTGTGGCACAAAGGCAAGAAAAATCTTCAATAGTGGGAATGGATTTTTTTAACATTTTTAAGTAATGATAATGAGAGAAACACAAAGTAAAAATTCAGTCTTAAATAATTTTATCCAGTTAGTTGTCAAATACACCATAATGCCGCTCACTATATTTTTCACCTGAAAAGGAAAAAAAAATAAAGAAAAAAAAAGAAAAGAAAAGAAAATAAAGGTACATTAAACTTATTTGTGTGAGTTCATACTTAGGAAGCACAAAGAGAGGTCCGAAATAGCTGTAAGGTTTTTTTACATTATTAACAAGTGATTGAAGTGCAAAACAGACTTTGCTAGTCATTGTGGTGGTCACTGTTCCCATAGTAATAATTTTTTTTTTATGCTACTGCTGTTTGTAGAAATAAATATGCAGCACAGTTGTTTTTGGATGTTAAAGTGAGTGAATATCAATTAAAAATTCTGAATGGTATACTATGGATTATCTAGTGACTGTTCAATGTTTCGCTATTGCTTTTAATACAAAGGCGAAATCAGATCACTTTGAACATATTACTCTCATTAAGAGCCAGTATCACCATGAATTTAGTTTTTGTCATGCAATTAAATCAGGTCAGTTATTTTTACGTTCTAATGCTTTATTACTAGTTTGAAAGCTTCAATGTTTTAGAGATTTTGCTAAAGTACTTTTAGTAAATGTCAGTTAATGGGATTATAATGAGAATTTGAGAAAATAATAATGTCACTTAAGAGAAAGAGAATAAGAATCAGACTAAATTATTCAGATTTGAAAGCTTTGCCCATTTGCAAATTCAAAACACAGAAAACTACAAAGTAAAACCATGTTCTGTTTCTTATCTTGATAAATTCATCTTAGAACACTAAATACCTAATACCTAAATCATAATTAAAATATCGATCGGATTGGAAACAAAAAGTATGGAGATTGCGAGAGATATTGTTATAATTCTCAGCAAAGTTTACTATTAAAGATGTCTGTGGCTGTGGACACAAGATAAATATAAAATTCAATATAATACCAATTTTATCTGAATAACAGACGCAGGTTAGGAGCCAACATCACATATTGAGATTCTTGATACATACTATATTTCACAATCAGTATAGACAAAAGAAAGATACATGACTAATTAAGTGGATGTTCTCAAATCCTCTCCTGTATAGAGAATATAATTTAATTAATTAAAGCATTCCTATGAGCACAAGATATATTCTTTGCAAGATTGCTGTGCTTTAGATACTTGTTGGATATTATATCTGGCCATTACAGGCATTTTCCTAATCTTCATAAATGTCAGAATCCCTGTGAAATACAAAACAATTAGGGTTCAAGTCATTTACCATACACAGGCATGAAATGCCATCTGAAATGCATCCAGATACCTTAGACAATCTCCCCTATCAGTTCCTGAAGTCAACAGCTCTCCTATAGGTCCTATGTTATATTTGCCAGCTACATCCAGATGTCCTAGAAGATCTCAGATGACACTAGAGCTGGCAAGAAAAAACTAACAAGCATTACTGCATTCAAGAAGCATGAAGCCTTCCTGCTCCATTAATGGCTATAAATGCTGCCTGCACACTGCTCAGTACATTTGAGGGGATTCTCAGTTTCTCAGAACAAGACCAGGTCTCATACAATAGGCAAGTATAATAACTCATACAATTTCTCATTAAAATTTTAAATCATATTCATACAATAAATATGATTCTGTCCTCAGCTGCTGTCATGACTTTTTTTTACAACCATGACAGACAGGGTGTCCAGTGACATGGAAGAATACACTCAAGAAAGGTGAGTCTCACAGCAGAGACCGAGGGCAGAGGGTGGTCTCCTCAGCCTTCTCTTTGGTCAGCAAGCACATGAGCCACCAACTCTCTGAACAAGTTACCAGATGCTGGATCAGCAATCTCAGGAAGAAATGGGCATGAGCATCCACGACCCCAGAGGAAGTCTTGTTGCTCTTTGTCCTAAATAGCCACCAATTCAAATAAACACCAAAGTTCTATCCATTAATTCCAGATTTTCCAGTTCTTCAGGTATCACATTAAACCAGGCTTCATGTAAAAATGTCACAGTTATTCATAGCTTGGTTTCTAAACAAAAAAACCCAGTAGCAGACACACACAATGGACTACTCCTCATATTCTGTGACAAGAATTGGTCTTCATTGGCACTTTGTGAAACATACTCAGTGTGAAGCAGCTTAAGACTGCTCATTAAGACTATCAGATGCAAAGGGATTTGATCTCCTCATTAAATTCTAGTTCTGAGGTAATACAAGATAGATGAGAGCATACAGTGAACTTCATATTACATCTGTTCAACACATCAACGTTCAATGTTTTGAATTAGAGTTCCCTCTTGCTGCAGAGAAGATGGACCATGATGTCTCAGCAGGAATTACAGTTGGGCATCCCAAGGGTATTGGTTGTGCATGAACGTCCAAAGTGAACGCTGAGCCTAATTAATTACGAAAACTCATTTTTCATCGAATTTACAAGGCAGGACCACAGACAAAATAAATAGGTATATTCAGCATATATATGAAAGCCCCTGACACTTCAAGTACCTCATTTTCACTATTTGTAATATATTAGTACCACAAGATCCCACAGTGAGCACTACTGTCTGGTGTGCATCATTTTGCAACAGTGACTTTCAAAGTACTCATGCCCCTGAGTTTTTGCTAACTCAGTTTTAAGTTTTCTTGTCTTCTCTGTGAGCCCAAACAAGTCAGTTTCTTGTGTACAATCCAGAGACTGTCAATGCGCATTCCCTGGAAGATCTAGCAAAGTAACCCAAAGAAGATATGAGAATGGATCTTCCAACCAAACCTGAAATGGCTTTTGGACGATTTTAACATAGGCAATGGTTTCACCTGAATGGTGAGTTTAGCTGTCTTTAAAGAACAGTGTAGACAGGAACTGTTGATGAGAAGTGAGGACAGCAACTGCACAGGAGAGTAGCCCCTAAATAAAGCAGAAGGAAGGTGAAATCAAAAAGGAAACCAAGGCAAGACAAGGTCATGAACCAGATCATTGGAGATCTGCAAATTGAGACCAATGGCCTGGCTTTTACACATCTAGATCATGCCACTTCTAAGTTAATGAAGAGATAAACCAATTATAGGGGTTTTTGAGTTTTGAATCCTTAATTAAGGGATCCAGAATATAAAATCTATTTTCCTCAAGTAGAAATGTCACATAAGAGGTGCCCTACACTTTCCTCACAATTGGATCACTAAAATATGCTGTGGTACCCTGACATTCTTTCCCCTAGTAATTTAGAAGGGGAACACCTTTCAGACAGAAGTATCCAGCTTCATATATACTACTTCTATTTAAAGCAAATTAAATTTTATTCAGTAAATGAAGCTTTTTTTGTGGTTGCTACCTGAATCCTCCTGTCTCATGATTTATCACGTACTGCCTTTGTATTTGTCATACTCTTCTTTGTTACTAAAATAAAAATGACCATCATCTCTGCATTAATAAGTCTAAGACCCATAGTTTTTCAGGCCTTAGAAATGACAGATTTATCAATCAATATTTTGCTCACTAATATATCCTTTATTTGCTAATTTTTCAAAACAAATATTGTAGGTCTCAATAGTTCTTGCAAATATTTATTAGTTTATCTTTCATTGGCTTTTTCTATAGTATGATTAGTTTTTGTGTGGATGAGGATTAAATAGCAAACATATTTGTCCAAACATCTTTACAGAGCCAATCATCTCAAAGTATACAGCAGCTTACATTATTCATGTGTTAGTGGTCAGGGTCACACTGCCAACACATTCTTAAGTTCTCACTCTCAAAAAGAAAAAAAAAAAAGTTGGAGCGTTAAATAATTCAGATATTATTGCAGAGAAATTGGAAGACTTATTGGGCAAATATCAAAGTAATCTAAGGCAGGTATGTGTAGAAGACATACTGTGCAATGACATGAACAGATTTATTATTTTGGGAACACTTCTGCTTGCACTGCAAAGTTTAATAGACCACTGATTGTGCAATGAGATGTCTTCCACTTACATTTTTCTTCCTTCCACTGCTATGTAATTCTAAATCTTCCTCTTTTGAATAAAATTTCTTAATTATTATTTGGATTTACTAGCCTCCCAAGTGCAATTAAACAAAATTAATAGAAATTCAAAGATAGATAAGCATTTGAATGATGTGTAAAAACAATGGACAAATTTCATGAGAACAAATTGCTCAAGAATGCTGTACTTAACAGGCAGTGCATGCTTACTTGTGAAACAGCATAGTATAGTCCAAAAGACAGAGTTTCAAGTCCGAAAAAAAGGCCAGGAGGCAGGACAGCAATACTGTAATATAAAAGCTTTTGTTCTTTTCTTGGGTGAGGTACAGGGGAAACTAGGAAAAGAAAGCAAGTAATTGTTTTGTTATTTTACTCTCAGGCTCAGCTGAGCCTGACCTCATGATAAGACACTCTCCTCTCCTCTCCTCTC